>CM055270.1:14530379-14583596 GCA_029237695.1 Conchocele bisecta | reverse complement strand
GCTCGTCAGTGACCAGTTGTAGTCATCTGAAAGTAATCAGTACCCGCCATTGTCTTGTTGTAGAATAACGCACGGGTAATACATGTACATACCTGGATAAACATCTTCCATTGACTCTCCATCAGCCATCTTATCACAACAACAAACCGTAAGACCGCTCGCTTGTGTTTGTAACAATATATAACTAGAAAAAGTCGATGGCGCGCCATCGCAATATACCCACTTTCCCCAAATGCTAAGTCCGAAAGGGGGAGGTAATCCATGATGGAGGGTCGGATAAAAAATCCGAATTCACTTTGCGCATCAGCACATCAAAACGAGCTACGAACCAAATATCAGACGCGTAGGTATTAAGGTGAAAAAGTTTTTCGACCTACGAGGAAAAATAGTGAAATTCTAAGTCCGAAAGGGGGAGATAATCCATGATGGAAGGTCCGATCAAAAATCGGAATTCACTTTGCACATCATAACGAAGCTACATATCAAATATCAGAAATGTAGGTATTAAGGTGAGAACGTTTTTCGACTTACAATGAAAAATAGGGAAATTCTGAGTCCGAAAGGGGGAGATAATCCATGATGGATGGTCGGATCAAAAATCCGAATTCACTTTGCATCTGCACATGATAACGAAGCTTCATACCAAATATAGGCGCGTAGGTATGAAGGTGAAAAAGTTTTTCGAGTTACAAGGTATGGGAAATTGTGAGTCCGAAAGGGGGAGATAATACATGATGGAGGGTCGGATCCAAAATCCGAATTCACTTTGCGCATCTGCACATGATAACGAAGCTACATACCAAATATCAGGAGCGTAGTATGAAGGTGAAAAAGTTTTTCGAGTTACAAGGAAAAAATGGGAAATTGTGAGTCCGAAAGGGGGAGATAATCATGATGGAGGGCGTCGATCAAAAATCCGAATTCACTTTGCGCATCAGCACATCAAAACGAAGCTACCGAACAAATATCAGACGCGTAGGTATGAATGTGAAAAAAAGTGATTTTTCGAGTTACGAGGAAAAAATGGGAAATTGTGAGTCCGAAAGGGGGAGATAATCCATGATGGAGGGTCGGATCAAAAAATCCAAATTCACTTTGCGCATCTGCACATGATAACGAAGCTACATACCAAATATCAGGCGCGTAGGTATGAAGGTGAAAAAGTTTTTCGAGTTACGAGGAAAAAATGGGAAATTCTGAGTCCGAAAGGGGGGAGATAATCCATGATGGAGGGTCGGATCAAAAATCCAAATTCACTTTGCGCATCTGCACATGATAACGAAGCTACATACCAAATATCAGGCGCGTAGGTATGAAGGTGAAAAAGTTTTTTGAGTTACGAGGAAAAAATGGGAAATTCTGAGTCCGAAAGGGGGAGATAATCCATGATGGAGGGTCGGATGAAAAATCCAAATTCACTTTGCGCATCTGCACATGATAACGAAGCTACATACCAAATATCAGGCGCGTAGGTATGAAGGTGAAAAAGTTTTTCGAGTTACAAGAAACGTGACGGACGTACGGACGGACGTACGGACGTACGGACGGACGGACGGACACCCGTGACGAAAACAATATACCCGTTTTTTTTTACAAAAAAAGTGGGTATAATAAATGTGACACACAGTGACGTAGAATATGTTGGGCATTTGCAACAATTGGAGACATTTTTCCTCTTGTATATATTGTGTATTCGCTCAGTAATATTAGAATCTAATATATGTGTGACTGTGACTGGAGAAATGGGGCTTATGGGATTTGCGACCAGTGTAGCTCCTGATCGAATAGCACACTCCTGTAGACCGACAACCATCGTTAATGCATGTTAAAAGCAGAACGCCGGGTGTTTCATTGATGGAACGACGAACAGTGTGTATCCTGATCAGACTGTGCGGATGCACAGGCTGATCTGGATCTACGCTGGTTGAAAAATCCCTATTTCTCCAATCACAGCCACATTTGATAATGACAATTCACCTAATTGACTGAGTGGATGGTGCCACGTTTTCTGGGTTTTTGTTGGCCTCTTTGGGTCAATTTTATTCGAACTGTCAGTACCCCAAAAGTGGAAATAGAAATTCAAATGTATACATTGTATGTTTCTGTAGTCATATCGAGTATTAGTATGCTATGACGTGTATGTCACATGATGGCTGCTATACATGTTATATTCATGGTTGTTTGGGGATTCTTTGAATGACAGTTTGACATGTATTGCCTGCGCATACAGTAGCGCTTTTCTGCTCCTTACCGATTTGTATATACTAACATCGTATACATATCGTAATCGTATAGTATTGGTATATTTAATGAGCATATCGTATGAGCATATAATAATTCCAGCACAAAAATATTTACACAATTCCCTAACATTTGATTGGCCCGTAGAAAGTCTCCGTCCAAAATTTATATCCCAGTAAACTCCCACGCCGAACTACTTTCCGTAACCGTGAGGCGCAGTTAAAATAATTCTTAAGAAAACGGAAAATAAACACATTTTCTTGATGAATTTACAAATGCTGGAATTATAAGGAATGAATGGCCTTTTTGTGGAATTTATCGGGGATATAAACTTGGAAAAGTCGCGGGAATACTGGACGAGGCCTTCCGGCCTTCGTCCAGTATTCCCGCGACTTTTCCAAGTTTATACCCCGATAAATTCCACAAAAAGGCCATTAATTCCTATAATATGGTATGTTTGTACCGTATCATCGTATAGTACAGTTGCGTTACATTATACAAACGTACTATACGAATATTATACAAACATACGATATCCGTTCGTATATACGATATATCCGTAATATACCCTACCCATACCATATTTAACCGTACACAAATCTGGGTATGTATTTTGTACGATACAAACGTACCAGAATTATACACATGTATAAAAATGGTATAAACGTACGATTTGAATGGTATATCTATACGAGATGGTTGGTATGTACGGTACAAACATATCGTACGTTTATATTATATGCATATCGTATAGAAAACATATCGTATTGGTATAGTATACGTATAGTATTGGTAGTACGTATAGCTTGACCTGCAGAAAAGCGCTACTGTACATGTATGTTTATTAGCAACAATTTCTAATTATCGCTAGACGACGTACGTGCTGTAGATGTTACGTCAATTGCACAAAACAACAAAACGCTCACATTGACGTATCCATAGTTACAAGCCATATTCACAGGTGATGCTTTTGTTCTAATCAGATGTGACTGGTGTTTCACCTGTATGGATACGTATGACTTTTGACATATTATTTAAGCCAGTACATGCTGTGTACCACTCACTGTACGTGGTAGGAAAAACATAAAATAAATTTCACTAATTTCTTATTTCTCCTCAAACGTATATGTTGTGACCACTCATTTGAACCGTCTCGTCGAGACGGTTCAAATGAGTGGTCACAACATATTCTTCCATACATAACAACAGATACATCCATCCATCCATAACTAAGATACTTATTTATATTTTCCTTGCGAAGAAAATGCGTAGTCTTAGAATGTAATGTGTTCAATGATGGCTGGTTATGGCAATTTCGCCTCTTCCATTATAACAGCACAACACGAAAGTTAAGAGTCTTACTTTTCGTTTCCTACGTGGTAAGGAATGAACGAACTATAAGGTTATTAAATGTCGTCTCTACGTGGTATAGAAATAAAGAAACGGGTTTATTTCTTATTCGACGATTCTATGAGACGTAGAAGCGAAGTAACGAAATTGAAGGTTCTTCATGGTCAGTCCTAAACATTTTCTAGCAAGTGTGCAAGTTTGTTTTAGCATTAACTGCTAACTCACGTGTGTTGTATAATGTTATCAGCATGTTTTATTGTATATGACAGAGTAGGTCTACTAAATATATCACATTGTTTATATTTCTTGTTGATTGTTGACAACCGCGAAAATCCATGACAACGCCAATAAACTTGTAAAATACAGCAATTACACTTGTATGAAAGCAACATCAGTATTATATAAACGTGATATTAGCCGCAAACATGATAACGAATGTAAAATAAACTCTCATATTTAGAAATTCATGATAATCTCATTAAAACCCTTGATAAACGACGGGCAGACAACGTCACCAATACACGTCATCACGCGGTAAATTTGACATGTTTGCCTATGGTGGCTGGAACGGCCATTCGCCTTAATATCAAATAGAGCAGTTTTAAAAGTTAATTTTATGGGATTTCCCTTATTTAGATTTTTCTAGACTTTTGATATGTTCTTTATAATGCTATGTTCAACTCATGTGTTAAGAAATAAATTATGTTACAATTATGTTGAGGTGATCATACAGGCTGACTGGACTATAAGTGGCGTCGAAACGATGGAACAAAATATAATATTCTTAATTGTCGTCTCTAAGCGGTGGAGAAACGAATTTGGAGTGTATTAATATAAGTTTGTACGCGGTGTAGGGACAACGGAACGAAATGTAGTTACCCTAATCTTCGTTTCTGGTCGGCGAAGAGATTAAATGACGTATATTCCTAACGGTTTTCATCCTTACACACGTCACCGTGTTAGTGTACGCCATTCAGCCGATGTATGTGGACCATCGGCATATACTTATGCCACAAGTTTCAACACCAGACAGGGACAAGAAAACAGACGGCCAACTAATAAAACATCTTTCTCTAGTTGCGACATGTATGTACAATATAAACTATAGTCTGTTTCACGAAACCTGCCCAAATTTTACGGCTATATAAACAATGCAAAAACAATATTTTTTTCGATAATATTAAATTAAAGCAAAATTTAAAAATGAGCCTTCTTTTTATTTCGTGAAATTCGGTCAAATATTGATTTTATTACGAAAAATTGATTTGTCTATGGGAATTTAACATAGGGGAAAAAGTGGTAAGGAAGTGTGGGAGGAGTCAAAAAACGAAAAAATTTGGAAATTGACTCAGAAACCTGACTACATAGCTTGGATATGATCTAACTAAGAAAACAAAAGTTAAATTTTAAAAATCGGTCCAGTATTTCTAAAATTCCAAAAAAAACCAAAAAAAATCCCCATGTTAAATCCCCATAGACATCTTCACTCCGTGAAGATGTCTATGGGGATTTAACATGGGGAAATTTTGTTTTCGCAATAAAATCAATATTTGACCAAATTTCACGAAATAAAAAGAAGGCTCATTCTTAATTTTTCCTTTAATTTAATATTATCAAAAGAAATCTTATTTTTGAATTGTTTATATAGCCGTAAAATTTGGGCAGCTTTCGTGAAACAGACAGTAGTTTATTCGCTAGAGCTATCCTCTCGGTTAGTAGTTATCGGGAAGTGAATTTTGAATGGCAATAATTTTCATTTGATACTCGACCTAGCCTCATGGGAATGCATTTGCTAGTCCATGGGAATTATTGTCTTATTAGCGCTCCTCCGTAATTCACCGTAAATCAATTCCGGCAGTTTCTCATATGCAATAGTAAGACTGGAAATAGACCATCTAACATATTGTTCTCCGCAGGTGTAGTCTACTTCTGTAAGTCGTACAATCCCTAGGTGCAAGTAGGTTAGACCATAAATGAAAAGTACTTTGGTTCACAGTCACGGCGTTTGCCGAAGGTGATGCGGGTGGGAGGATTTTTTAGATAATTTTTTATACGAGATGTTTTTGTTTGCGAAATGCTTCTTCGGAGGTACCACAACCACCTTAACATTTTAATAATAGATTCACATCTTAACGGCGACTCAAACTGTGAGTCACAAATGAGCCCAAGTGATCCGGTGTAATTGGGACGTGTTTCAGTACTGAACTTGCGTATTGTAAGTTCAATGCTTCCCGTAATTGTCTTCCACATACGTAGATAGTTTTCAGGCTACAGCCCCGCGTGTGCTGTTTGATCAGTAGCCCATTTCACCAACATTGCAAAGTATTCTTATCTAGCAAAGTATACTGCGAGGGAGAAATTTTCAATTTTAGGATAAATGTATTAATTTGTATTATATTGAATTTATTACATTATCACAGCCAATTTGGCTGTGATAATGTAATAAATTCAGTATAATAATTCTGCATACTTTTAATCATGAAATATATGCATTTGTTAGTTCTATATGAAGTAATGCATTTCTGGAAAAATAAATGATTACTCCCTCAAAGTATACTTTGCTAGAAAAGTATACTTTGCAATGTTGGTGAAATAGGCTACTGGAGCTATTACACTGTTCATAAGCCCCCATTTATCCAGTCACAGACACAGTTGGTACTTTTGATAGATCTCAAGAGATGTATTTGACACAGCTGAAATGGTGACTGGGTGATTTTATATATAACAAGGGCGTCGTTACCACTAAGCTAATCCCCTCGGTGCAGCCTTGATGATAATAATATTAAAAAAAGTAACGCAATTTCCGTAAATGATGTCGGAAGTTCCGGAAAATTTCACAGCACGCACGGAATTCAATTCCGCGCGCGCTGTGAAAATTTGCGCAACTTTCGACGTCATTTGCAAAAGATAGCGCAAATCTTCGAAATATGTTCCGTAAGATGCAGCACTCTCATACACTAGAATTAAAATATTTCACAGATAAGATCATCCCTCGGTGCATGTAGGGTATACACGCCGTTGTATGACAACAGGGGTTTAGTTTGTGTTTGTTGGGGTTCAACGGCCTATCAACAGCTAAGGTCATTTAAGGCCGGGTCAATGGGTTTAGTACTAAATCCTAGATACTTGTACAAATGGGGGGGAAATCCCCAAATCAGAACTGAATATGTACAATAACAAGAATTCCGCCACGGAAGCGGTATCGCGCCTGCCGAGGCATTTGACCGTGAACATTACAAGTAAATAAATGACCTTGACCTTCAGAATTTGGATGTGGGGGAGTGTGTAATGAAGCATCATCCATAGACAAACATTGAGGTGAAATATTATCAAAGTCTGGCAAGGGGTTAAAGAAACATTGTGAAAAAAGAATAACTTTAACGCATTTCTGTTACAAAACCGGTGAACATTAAAAGTAAATAAATGACCTTAACCTTCAGAATTTGGATGTGGGGTTGTGCATAGTGAAGCATCATCCCTAGACAAACATTGATGTGAAATATTATCAAAGTCTGGCAAGGGGTTAAATAGATATTGTGAAAAAACAATAACTTTAACGCATTTCTGTTACAAAACCGTGAACACTAAAAGTAAATAAATGACATTGACCTTGATAATTTGGATGTGGGGGTGTGCGTAATGAAGCATCATTCCTAGACAAACATTGATGTGAAATATTATCAAAGTCTGGCAAGGGGTTAAAGAGATATTGTGAAAAAACAATAACATTAACGCATTTCTGTTACAAAACCAGTGAACATTAAAAGTAAATAAATGACATAGACCTTGAGAATTTGGATGTGGGGGTGTGCGTAATGAAGCATCATCCCTAGACAAACATTGATGTGAAATATTATCAAAGTCTGGCAAGGGGTTAAAGAGATATTTTGAAGGAAAAAAAAAATAACTTTAACGCATTTGCCTTACAAAAAAACGGGACGACGCGGACGACGCGGAAGGGAAGACGCGGACGACGACGGAAAAAGCGCCGACTATAGTCGCGCCTCTGCTAAAGCAGGCGCGACAAAATAAATATGCCCTGAAATTAGAATAATCCTGATCTGATGCCAGGTCCTCGCCACACTAGAATCACATTGCCCCCTCCCAAAAGACAAAAGGGGTACCAATATATTTGCATAAAGGGTAGGTCCTGGAATTACTGCACATTCAAGCAAAATGCTTGGTAGACTTTCTGCAACCGGACATCTTGGGAATCGCAGTGTGTTGAAATGTTGCATTGTATTATTGTTGGTACAGTGAAACCTCTCTAAACCGGACACCCTGGGAGGTCACAGGGTGTCCGGTTTAGAGATGTTCCACTGTAAATCAGGCATGTGACCGTTCTGGGACATGCTCATTATATATTTTTCAATCATGAACATTATATTTTTCAATCATGAACATGAATTATTATCCTAGATGCGTTATGAAGAAACCCATCAAAATTAGACATATATGTTCTTGATGTCCGGTTTAGAGAGGTTCCACTGTATTGTATACTGGGCCCGGTTGTTCAAAACATCCGTTAGCTTAACGGACTGTTAAATCCTTAACTGAATGGTTAAAATCTCTGTTTTAACATTTTAACAGAGATTTTAACCATTCAGTTAAGGATTTAACAGTCCGTTAAGGATTTAACAGTCCGTTAAGCTAACTGGTGTTTTGAACAACCGGGCCCTGGTTGTTATATGCGCCGTCGAACTACACACACAAGGGACATAAAGACATCTGCAACACGTGTAGACCCTGACAGTATTGCAGTAAAACATCTCTAAATCGGACATCCTGGGAAATCCAGGATCTTCACAGTGGACTTACTGGAGGTAACCCGACAGACAGAACATTCACAGACAGAACATTCGGGTTATATATAGTGTGTGTATATTCTTAATATGTGGCTGTGCCTGGAGAAGTGTGGTTTAGTGCATTTGTGACCAGTGAAGATCCAGATGACACAGCAAACTCCTGTAGTCTGATAACGATCTATATTGCTTGTTAGAAGCATGGTGGGTGTTTCATTGATGGAATGGCGACAGTGCGGCTCCTGATTAGACTGTGCGGATGTACAGGCTGATCTAGATCAACATTGGTAACAAAACCCATACGCCCCATTTCTCCAAATCACAGCCACATACTCCTATAGATTCATATATTAACACATTTCAGTCTAAGGATATGATATTTTTTGTTGAAAAAATCTCATTATCTTTTTTATTTCTCGGTAAATGTATATGTCGTTACCACTCGTTTGAACCGTCTCGTCGAGACGGTTCAAATGAGTGGTAACACCATATACTTTTGAGATGAATTAAATAAAATAGTTTTTTTTTCTCTCTGAATCTTACTGGGATTCACACATGTTGTTAGGGCGTGTTTCAGTACTGAAAGTTCAGTGCTGGTCATACGGCGCTTCAAGTAGCGGATTTCATCAAAATTTCAAAGTATACTTATCTAGCAAAGTGTACTTTGAGGGAGTAATCATTTATTTTCCCCAAAATGCATTATTTCATATAGAACTAACCACTGCATGTATTTGATGATTAAAAGTATGCAGAATTATTATACTGAATGTATTACATTATCACAGCCAAAGTGGCTGTGATAATGTAATAAATTCAGTATATTTAATTTATCCTTAATTTGAAAATTTCTCCCTCAAAGTACACTTTGCTAGAAAAGTATACTTTGCAATGCTGGTGAAATGGGCTACAGATACATATCAGGCAAGCCGTGTGATTTTGTACCTTCGGACATCTGCGTAATTTCATGAAATACGTTTACAAAATTTACGTAAACGGCGTCAAAAGTTGACAAAATGTTCAGAGTACATCCGGGTGTACTCTGAATATTTTGTCAACTTTTGACTTTATTCATGAAAAATATCGTAAATCTTGTAAACGTATTTAATGTCCGAAGGTACAAAATCACATGGCGTGTCTCAATAGTGGTATCCACTCATCAGGATACGGTATGTTACGTGATCAGGAGCCGCTACACTGCTCTTAACACAGAATCCCCGTTTCTCCAGTCACCAAACACGTGTGCTATTTTTTAATATATCTCGAGAGACATATTGGCGACAACTTGAACGTGTAGTGGGCGATTATATATATAATTACTGGTTATACACGTAACATCGCTGGCTGCTTTAATCTTGTCAACATTATCCGCGTTCCTGAACATCTATTGGCAATGAATGCCAACTCGCAATCAAGCAATTTGATTGTCTGAGCCCGAGCTGTAGCACAGCTCAGGCTCAGTCAGTCAAACTGATTGATTGCAGACGCAGTATTATAGTAATTTGAAATATGGAAATTGACCAAGGTGAAAGTGAATGGGTTTAACATTCCAGCAACAGCTATGGTAAGGGCATACGGTGACGGGGCCACAGCTTAAAGTCTCATCCGACAGACCAGCGGGATGGAAATACTATGTAAGCACTTGTCACTAAACCTCGTACGACTAAAATGGTCGTAAATGCAATTATGATAGTCTGTAAATGTCACATTAACAATGTTTTCTTGTAAACGATTATTCGATTTACATTTATTG
This sequence comes from Conchocele bisecta, assembly GCA_029237695.1. NCBI lineage: Eukaryota > Metazoa > Mollusca > Bivalvia > Lucinida > Thyasiridae > Conchocele > Conchocele bisecta. The sequence goes on along the minus strand of CM055270.1, from coordinate 14,573,453 downwards.
AGCATAGGCTGCATATGCAGCCAATGCTCAACATATATAAATCCATCAATTGAAATTTGCAGGCGATCCTAAATGTGCACTTACGAGCATTTTAATCGTACGAACTTCAGGCCTCTGATGAGGATTGAGATGACAACCTCCGGTATTGAAGTCTTATTCCGTCAACACAATATGTGCTATAATGGAATGCGTTAGAACGAATTGGAATGCGTTAGAACGAATTCAAATTGGTTAGAACCAAATAATTTAAATCGTTAGAACGAATTTGAATGCGTTAGAACGCAATAATTGAATGCGTTAGAACGAATTGCATTTGCGTTAGACGAATTGCAATGCGTTAGAACGAATTAAAATTCGTTAGAACGAAATAATTTAAATCGTTAGAACGAATTTGAATGCGTTAGAACGCAATAATTGAATGCGTTAGAACGAATTGGAATGCGTTAGAACGAATTGCAATGCATTAGAACGAAATAATTTAAATCGTTAGAACGAATTTGAATGCGTTTGAACGCAATAATTGAATGCATTAGAACGAATTTCAATGCGTTTGAACGAATTGCAATGCGTTAGAACGAAATAATTGAAATCATTAGAACGAATGTGAATGCGTTAAAACGCAATAATTGAATGCGTTAGAACGAATTGGAATGCGCTAGAACGAAATAATTGAAATCGTTAGAACGAATTTGAATGCGTTAGAACGAATTTAAATGCGTTAGAACGAATTTGAATGCGCTAGAACAAATTGCAATCCGTTAGAACGAATTGCAATGCGTTAGAACGAATTCGAATTCGTTAGAACGAAATAATTGAAATCGTTAGAACGAATTCGAATGTGCTAGAACGAATTGGAATACGTTAGAACGAATTGGAATGCGTTCTAACGCAATAATCAAATTTGTCAGAACATTTTTTTCTCTTCTAATGTCCCGTTATAGGTTAGACACCACCAAATAGTTTTACTATATAATTTAACCGAATGCCATCCAATAAGGCCAGTCTCTCCTACTTTCACTATTCGTATGGATGCTGTGGGACCCACTTGTACATGACCTGCAGCCAGTCTGTACTGGTTCTGCATGAACTAAACAATAGGTTCACTTACTCCTAAGAAAGAAAAATCCAACCTTGTCATATCCTCCAATATTGTGTACATTTTTTGGCCACGGAAACTCCGTTTACATCAAGTGACCAACAGGGTCAGTGTTTTCTTTTAAATGCTACAAATATGCTGAAAACTGGTGTTGAAGGCACCCCAAAATGTTCCTCAAGTGAAACTGGGTAGTAATGGATCAAGATTTGCAAGCAAACGGTGTCTGTGACCTCAAAACACCCGCACTATTTTTTTATACCGGACTACTTTTGCATACACCCTGGGCGGTTTCGCACCATTTGGTGTCTTCTAACCTATAAGGCTCCGTAGGTTAGTGCCAAGAATGGGAAACATATCTGGCGCGGCACGGAAACGGGATGTGCTCGGCATAACCTCGCCCATCCCGTTTCCTAAGCCTTGTCAGATGTTTTTTCCCATTCACGGCACTAACCTACTATTCTCTATATATCCCCTAGACCGCGACCCATCCCTAGAAATTGACAAATATTGGCAAGATTATATACAATGATAGTTCTCCTCTGTGCATGAGAAACCATCGGACACGCTGTGTGAAATAACGAGAAATGACATTGTTGTACTTAAGGAATAAAACCATGGGCTGTTGCGTTTACTGGGTCGGCTGCGATTGACGTCACTGTGTTACAATTCCTGTAACAACGACGTTGCGAACTTTAACCAATCAACAACATCGCGTGAAGTCGCGTGTGTCTAATGTATTGCATTATAGGAATGAATGGCCTTTTTGTGGAATTTATCGGGGTATAAACTTGGAAAAGTCGCGGGAATACTGGACGAAGGCCGGAAGGCCTCGTCCAGTATTCCCGCGACTTTTCCAAGTTTATATCCCCGATACATTCCACAAAAAGGCCATTCATTCCTTATAATTCCAGCATTTGAAATAAATTCATCAAGAAAATGTGTTTATTTTCCGTTTTCTTAAGAATTATTTTAACTGCGCCTCACGGTTACGTAAAGTAGATCGGCGTGGGAGTTTACTGGGATATAAATTTTGGACAGAGACTTGCTACGGGCCAATCAAATGTTAGGGAATTGTGTAAATATTTTTGTGCTGGAATTATTGGGATGTAAACGCAATACGTCGAATGGGCGTTGGCATTATGAATTTATAGAAGGTGTAAATATTAGGTAGATAACCCCATCGCTGTTAGCCAATGACATACTATGGCAATTACATGAACTTGAAAATGGCGAACTGACCTTCAATTTTGAAAGCTTTCCACATGCGCAATGAAGCAACAGTATGTGCAGTTGTGTCTGGTGAAACGGGGATTATGCGATTTGCGACAAATGTAGATCAAGATCAGCCCGTGCATCCACACAATCTGATCAGGATCTACACCGTCCGCCATTCCATCAATGAAACACCCTACATTCTTCTAAAAAACAATATAGAGCGTTATCCGGCTACAGGAGTGTGTTATTTGATAAGGAGCTATACTGGTCACAAATCTCATAAGCCCCATTGCTCCGGTCACAGACATATATGACTGTAAGACATCCGTCTCGCAAGTGGGAGGTCGGAATTTCGGCACTCCGCTCGGGCTGATATATAGAGAAAAGTAGGTTAGTGTCGTGAATGGGAAAACATATCTGGCAAGGCTTAGGAAACGGGATGGGCATCGCCATCGCCTATCCCGTTTCCTTGCCGCGCAAGATATGTTTTTTTCCATTCACGGCACTAACCTACTTTTCTTTTTATCCCGTCAATACTACAAATAGCTTTAATATGCAAAAAAACAAACAGCCGCATCTTCAAAATCGGAGAATCGAATATCATGACAACCGCACATATGCATACGCAGTGATTAGGTCGTATTGACAGGAGCTGTAGGAGAACAGCATAGCCGTGGCCTGCATAAAAAACTTAACCAAGGTTGACTAAAAACCTTAACCAAGGGAAATTAAGTAAGTAATTCAAGGTTAAATGTAGGTCAATGTCAAATATAGGTCAGGGATTATTGGTGTACATCACTAGGAGATGAAGTTGTCCAAGTATGGTTGCTGTAGGCCCAGGATTATTCCATATACATGCTTGACTATAAACATTAACCAAGTTTGAGTACAAACCTTAACCAAGGGGAAATAACTAAGTAATTCAAGGTTAAATGTAGGTGAAGGTAAAATATAGGTCAGGGGTTATTGATGTACATCCCTATGAGAATAAGTTATCCAAGTATGGTGTATGTATGCACAATAGTATTCCATCTACAGGCTTGAGTAAAAACCTTAACCAAGGTTGACTAAAAACCTTAACCAAGGGGAATTAACTAAGTAATTCAAGGTTAAATGTAGGTCAAGGTCAAATGTAGGTCAGGGGTTGTTGATGTACATCATTAGGAGATGAAATTGTCCAAGTATGGTTGGTGTAGGGCCAGGAGTATTCCATCTACAAGCTTGACTAAAAACCGTAACCAAGGGGAATTAAGTAAGTAATTCAAGAGGAAATATAGGTCAAGTTCAAATATAGATCAGGGGTTATTGATGTACATCCCTATGAGAAAAGGTTGTCCAAGTATGGTGTCTGTATGCACACTAGTATTCCATGTACAAGCTTGACTAAGAACCTTAACCAAGGTTGACTAAAAACCTTAACCAAGGGGAATTAACTAAGTAAGTCAAGAGGAAATGTAGGTCAAGGTCAAATATAGATCAGGGGTTGTTGATGTACATCATTAGGAGATGAAGTTGTCCAAGTATGGTGGGTGTAGGGCCAGTAGTATTCCATATACAAGCTGGACTAAAAACCGTAACCAAGGGGAATTAACTAAGTAATTCAAGAGGAAATGTAGGTGAAGGTCAAATATAGATCAGGGGTTATTGATGTACATCCCTATGAGAAAAGGTTGTCCAAGTATGGTGTCTGTATGCACAATATTATTCCATGTACAAGCTTGACTAAAAACCTTAACCAAGGTTTACTAAAAACCTTAACCAAGGGGAATTAACTAAGTAATTCCAGAGGAGATGTAGGTCAAGGTCAAATATAGATCAGGGGTTGTTGTTGTACATCTCTAGGAGATGAAGTTGTGCAAGTATGGTGGGTGTAGGGCCAGTAGTATTCCATATGCAAGCTTGACTAAAAACCTTAACCAAGGGGAATTAACTAAGTAATTCAAGAGGAAATGTAGGTGAAGGTCAAATATAGATCAGGGGTTATTGATGTACATCCCTATGAGAAAAGGTTGTCCAAGTATGGTGTCTGTATGCACAATATTATTCCATGTACAAGCTTGACTAAAAACCTTAACCAAGGTTTACTAAAAACCTTAACCAAGGGGAATTAACTAAGTAATTCCAGAGGAAATGTAGGTCAAGGTCAAATATAGATCAGGGGTTGTTGATGTACATCACTAGGAGATGAAGTTGTGCAAGTATGGTGGGTGTAGGGCCAGTAGTATTCCATATGCAAGCTTGACTAAAAACCTTAACCAAGGGGAATTAACTAAGTAATTCAAGAGGAAATGTAGGTGAAGGTCAAATATAGATCAGGGGTTATTGATGTACATCCCTATGAGAAAAGGTTGTCCAAGTATGATGTATGTATGCACAATAGTATTTCATGTACAAGCTTGACTAAAAACCTTAACCAAGGTTGACTAAAAACCTTAACCAAGGGAAAATAACTAAGTAATTCAAGAGTAAATGTAGGTCAAGGTCAAATATAGATCAGGGGTTATTGATGTACATCACTAGGAGATGAAGTTGTCCAAGTATGGTGGGTGTAGGGCCAGTAGTATTCATTATACAAGCTTGACTAAAAACATTAACCAAGGCGTGACGGTGACGCCGACGCCGACGCCGACGCCGACGCCAGTATGACAACATAAGCTGTAACTATTCTTCGAATAGTCGAGCTAAAATGTTTTAAGGCACCATGTTTCACGACACATACGCACTGTGTTGACGGGATAAGATCGGTTCGTGGTTTACCACTACACCACCGCCTGCGCTAATCTTGCCAATATTTGTAAATTCTTTATTACAAAATATTTGAATATTGCGCTTGAAAGCAAGCAGTGTGTTTGGCTACAGGCACAGCTAATCACACTGATAGATTGCGAGTTGATATTGCCATGACATTTACATCTCATCCAGACATTGCTTCCAATGTACGTCCATCATATACAATTCTCTCGCTGAATAGATAAGTTATATATTGTGCCAAACAAAACACCTTACCCTCCATATGAACTGAATTAAATGGTAGGGCAATATGAATAGAGCCCCGTATATTACAATTGAGGCAAAACCTCTATTTATAGATGGTGTTTATATAAGAATTGATTTCCGTTGTCTGTGTTGCTACCAGATTAGCCGATTACACATTTATTATAAATCCGATCTAGAAGAATCTAATTTTTATCTGTCACCAGTAGCCGATTTCACCAACATTGCAAAGTATACTTTTCTAGCAAAGTATACTTTGAGGGAGTAATCATTTATTTTTCCTGAAATGCATTATATCATATAGAAATAATGACTGCATATATTTGATGATTAAAAGCATGCAGAATTATTATACTGAATTTATTACATTATCACAGCCAAAATGGCTGTGATAATGTAATAAATTCAGTATAATAAAAATTAATAAATTTATCCAAAAATTGAAATTTCTCCCTCAAAGTATACTTTGCTAGAAATGTATACTTTGCAATGTTGGTGAAATCGGCTACTGGTGTGCGTGCATCCTCTCAGTAATACACAAGAAATTGTGGCAAAACAAAATATTCATACACAGAGAATACCAAATTCGTGTCTTGTGATAGCATGTTTGTCAGACGAGGCTAGGAAAGGCGTAGGAATTCCGAGGCTCGCCGAGGAATTCCTACCGTTTCCGAGTCGAGCCTGATAAATTTGATATCAATAGACACTACTGTCTGTTCCGCGTTTTTCTGCCGACGAACATTTGGCTAATAAACACATTAAACCTTAAAAATATTTAAATATAAGTACTTTTTCCTCAATAACAAAAACGTCACCCTTTCCAATTTCTTTTTATTTGATGAATTTCAGTCAAATATTGATTTTATTGCGAAACAATATGGGGGCTAAAAATAGATTTTTTAAACGTTTGTTTATTGAGGACCGATTTTCAAAATTTAACATTATTTTCTTCGTTACATCATTCCCAAGCTATCTAACCAGGTTTCGGAGACAATTTCCAATTTTCTTCGTTTTTTGACTCGTAACCCAGCTCCTCCCCCTCCTTTTCCCTATGTTAAATTCCCATAGGAAAATCTTTTTTTTTCGCAATAAAATAAATATTTGATGGAATTTTATCAAATAAAACAATTTGTAGGATATAATGCCATTTACCAGGTAACGTGTTATGCTTACCGTCGTATCGGGATCTTCAGCGTTTGTCATTATTGTAAAGCTTTTGATAAACTACCCCTGTTTTATTAATACAACAGTCCAAAATTAATATTGAACAGTCTGCTGTATATTTAGTGATGAAAGGGTTAATCGTGCAACATCAGGAAATAGTTATCTTAGGATCATTATTTATGTCTCAAGTCGTGGTTTTATTGGTTCGCTATAAAATACTTCTCATACGCAGCAGCTGCGCATTGTCTGGGCAATAATTACTTGTAGTAGAGCACGGTTCGTAACTACAGTACTACAAGTACACATGCACTTTGTGGTATGAACGTATACACGTTCACTTCCGCATTCTTAATGACTATTAGCCGCCATCTTTGAAAATATTTCAATCACGTGCACGCAGTGGTTTGGTTGGTTACTGGAGACTGACGTGATTTCCATTAGCCAACCAAATCAGTGCGTGTCACGTGATTCGATATTTTTAAAGATGGCGGCTAATATTCATTTTTAACCAGGAAGTGAACGTGTATGATTTTAAAAAGCGAATTTAGGTTAGTGAGACGCGTTTTTAGTGCAGTTTACACTCGAATATTTTTTAGATTTATGTTAATGTATTAGCAACTGTAAAATCTATGCCGAAAACCCACACAAGCAGCGGTTTCGACACGCTGTAATGCGTTGTATAGGCGAGTTCCAATTGTCTACTACGTGTGACTTTTCGTTGCAATGGTGGCAAATGGGAGTTTTGTACCTTTCTAAGTACTATTATATTTACACCCAGGCACATTTTAATTGTTTTGTACATTGTTTAGAAATGTGTTTCATGTATATACAAACAATCCAAACCATCCAAGACACGCTAGAATCACATGTGGTATGTACGAGACAAGCCTTTGTAAATCATACTCAATTGTATTCTGATATTAAATATCTAGAAGGTAGGACAGTCGCCATCTTTTCAACCAACGGAAGTGGATTATTTGCCTTGTATTCTGATATTAAATATCTAGAAGGCAGAACACCCGCCATATTTTCAACCAATGGAAGGGGATTATTTGCCTTGGGCCCGGCTCGCTAATTCAGTAATTGTAACGCGCGCGAAGGCCGGGACCACAAGGGTCCCGGCCTTCTAGCGCGTTACAGTTACTGAATCAGCGAGCCGGACCAAAGGTACACTAGTACCACTTCCGTTGGTTGAACAGATGGCGAGTGTCCTACCTTCTAGATATTTAATATAAGAGTAAAGTTGGGTATGATTTAAAGAGCGTGTTGATGTTCATACCACAAAGTGCCTATGGGTTCGTCCGCCTGTACGAGGAGATAATCCGCGAGCTTTAGCGACAACCGTGTAATTTATCCCACCCACCCAATACCCGTACTAATGCTGGCTATGCTAATATCACTGTACGGGATGTTTAGAAGAGTGGATTCACTGGTTTTGCATGCGATACGATTATCCATATAAAACGAAGTTGCGGGCTACGTTTGCTATTTATTTTGCATATACAACGCAGTTGCGGGCTACGTTTGCTATTTATTATTCATATAAAACGTAGTTGCGGGCTACGTTTGTTATTATCCATATAAAACGTAGTTGCGGGCACGTAGCCCGCAACTACGTTTTATATGGATAATCGTATCGCATGCAAAACCAGTGAATCCACTTATGAACCATTCCGATCGACCTGACAAACATTACTCCATCTTGAAACGTTTTGCTTTAATAATTGAAACAATATGAACTTAGCCAATATGTAAGTTGATACGTATGCTCATTGTTTTCGGAATCATGTCAGCGGGCCATGTTACATCGCCGAGGCATATATGAAAGGTTTCCATCAAGGAATATCTTAGTGAAACTTTAAGTGATCATCAATGTATTTGTAAAATGTTTTCGGGGACAATATGAATATTAGTGTCACGATTCTCGCCCATACGTCATTTCGAAATTCACGAAACATTGCTCCTGAAAATGACAGACTTAAGACACATTCTTTCACGTTAAATAGTCGCTGTGACTGGGAAATGGGGCTTATGTGTTTTACGACCAGTGTAGATCCAGATCAGGATGTGCATATGCACATCCTGATCACGATCTGCACTGTTCGCCATTGCAGCAATGAAAAACCCATCATGTTTGCAAAATGCAAATAATGATCGTTATTACGCAACATGAGCTGCAGTGTTTGATCAGGAGCTACACCTGGTCGCAACTCACATAAGCTCAATGTTCCCAGACACGGTCATATTTAAGTTTGAACTATTAAATACACTATGTCAATATTAATCCTAAGTAAGCTTTGGTGAACTTGAAGTGGGTACAATATTGTCTGTATGGAACTCAAGTAAGTGTATAATTGAGTAACTATTCCACCAGTTAAACAAATACGAGTGCCGACAACACAGATATAAAGATTTAGTAATCTTTAATTTACCGATGGAAACTCGCGGTGCACAGTATCAGGCTATTTTCATATGCAAAGGAGGCAGGTTATTTTGTTAATTATTGATATCAACTATATGCGTATGCTAAATAAATATTATTATCGACATATCATAAAGTATGATCATTGCACAGCAAAACATAAATAAATGGAATAAATAGTTGTTTCCGTTATAAGTTTAACGAAACACGGTTATCGCCCTTGATATCAAACTGGCAATTCGTGTTTGATATAAAATGTATACTCATGTCAATTGGCACGTGTGGTATTGGTAAATCAATGTATATTTTGCCCCGAAAAAAATCATATCTAAAGAATAAAGAAAAGACATATGTTTCCCTACATTATAACCTGGCATATGGGACTCTCGGTTTAAGGCCTGGCGTAATTCCGGTCCATGAACTTTGAAACAACGTCACAGTGCGGAGATAAAATCATGCAGCGTTCCTTCTATGTTGAGACGCATGTTATTGACATTTAAAGACGTTCTAATTAAAATACATAAAAACAGTCCGTTTAAATCGCATGTTTAAGCAATTGAAGGAACATTCGTTGCAAATGCCACATTTTGTCGGAGATAGCACCCAACGTCCAGGTCGTTGTACTTAATATATAATCCCCTACTGTTCACCCGCCAACCCCTAGTGTAACCACGGTTACACTAGGGGTGGGCGGGTGAACAGTAGGGAGCTATATAGCCCTCCCATGTTGTAACCTCATCGAAATGGCATGTAACCTTATCAACTATAACATATGAAGCAACATAAGTACCATAGAACCCCCTGCTATTCACGCATTACTAGCGTTTGATTTGATTTGATTGATTGGTGTTTAACGGCCTATCAACAGCTAAGGTCATTTATGGTCGGGGCAAGTATCGATCCCTGATTGGTGGTGGGGGGGGGGGGGGTGGGGGGTGTACCAAATCCGAACAGAATATTACATGGAGAAATATATATATATATTCAGCCCTGAAATTAGAATAACCTGACATGGTGCCAGGTTCATACCAACATCAATTGGCCCCTACCCTTAAAAGTGATATGCTGAGAGTGGTGGGCGAACAATATGTGGTTCTACATACGTCTGATTCAACAGGACTCGTTTTTCTCCGGTCTACTCTCGCATAGTTTAATTTTGATACTCATGATACAGTGTGATGTGGGATTAGGCACATGTACGGCTGCACAAGTACGTATGAATATGTGTGGTGGTTGGGGTTATTTGTATTGCATGCTAAAGATATTTGTATGTGTTGACGGGATAAATAGAACAGTAGGTTAGTGCCGTGAATGGGAAGAATATCTGGCGCATGGAAACGGGATGTGCTCGGCAGAGCCTCGCCTATCCCGTTTCCTAAGCCTTGCCAGATATGTTTTCCCATTCACGGCACTAAGCTCTATTTATGTCGTGTTCGTGGCGTCTGAGCTAATTTGGTTAGGTGATCTGACGTAATGATAATCTTTGCGCGCACCTTCTTCAACTCGTGCTCGAAACTATGATCTGGAAGTTGTATCCGGCAAATCAGTTTATTTATTTCTTTAATGGTGTTTAACGGCTTATCAAAAGCTGATGATATTTTAGTCAGCTAATCAAACCATTGGATTGTGAGGACATATTTGGGAAGGTGCACGTGCTTTATTCATTTGCATGTATTGTTTTCGGTAGTTCAGTGGGAAACACATGTAGTCTGTTGGTATGGGGCTATTTGTTTTATTGTATTTGTTTTATTGTATTTTGTTGTATTTGTTTTATTTTCATGCTTTTCACGTACAGTTGCTTTCCTGTTGGGACCGCACACTGCTAGTCGTGAAGTACATGTTCTTGCCGCGTTGAAGTCCCCTCAAACCGCTGTGTGCTTGACATATGTATCATGGTGTATTGTATTCGTTTCTCCTCTCTCTACATGGGTTCATGTGTCTCCTCTAGTTATCCTATTCTCTACTTTTATAAAATTGAGTTTTCATTTGACAAAACATGAGAGTTCCCTGTACCAATACAATCTGCATATGAGTATCCGGGTACGGTTTATATGGTCACACAAATCACAATGAAGTATATACAGTCGAACCTCCCAGAACGGCCACCTCTCTACAACAAACCCTCTCTGTAACAGCCGCTATTTTATATCCCAAATGGATGATTTCCTCTGTATCTAACCCTTAGACTGCTGAGCACGAAAATTGTTGTCTGATGTTGCTTTAGCATTCTTTCTCAATACAAACATGATTTGACTGCACTTTAGAATCATTTCCACTGGAAATTATTGTAAAATGCTGTCAAAGCATGTATAAGATGAGAATTATCGAAGAAAATAAATACACATCGGACATTAAAATTTAATTCAGCATTAACCTCCCTACAACAGCCACCTCTCTACATCAGCCAGTTTTGCGTCTTCCCATGGGTGGCTGTTGTAGGAGGTTGCACTGCAGTATAGAACGCAAAGAAATGAGGCAATGGGGCTTAAAATCACGCGGGCACGACAAACGGTAACATTCAACACATGTTCTTACACTTGTGTCATATCACTTTTATCAAATGGGTTACAGCACGGAATAACACTGTTTTCGTGTGATAAATCATATTCTCTAGTTTATAAAACTGAGTTTCCATTTGACAAAACATGTAAGTTCTCTGTTCCCATAAAATATGCATATGGCGGCGTATCAGGTTACGTTTTATATGGACATACATATCACAATGAAATACAGAAAGCGAAGACATGAAGCAATGGGGCCATAAATCATGTGGGCACGAAAAACGGCAAAATTCAACAAATATTGTATGACGCCATCTTATATCCGCCTTCACAGTTCTCACCCTATGCAATCTGATACTAGAAACACGAATATTCGTGTTTCTAGTATCAGGTTGTATAGGGTTGACTGGCACGCTTTAATATTTTATAAATACGCCGTCACGTTTTAGAGCCAAATGTACATGCAGATAAGTGCCGGTTTATAAGACGTTATTCATTACGCTTTAAAGCTGGGGTCCCACATGACAGGTTATAATATAAGGAGACGGATAGTTTTATATATTTTGTAGATATGAGAATTTCTGGCAAACCAAACATTCATTCACCATTACCCCACGTATTGATTGACATTATTATACAGTTTATATCAGTCGTAAATTTCCACACTGATATCAGGAGCGATAACTGTTTCCTTAAAATGTTAACGGACATTACTATTTATTGTCTGTATTATTTTTTTATTTGTAATTATCATACTTTATAATCAATATTTATCCACGTGCATGTATACGCGTGGTTTACATTGGTGTCACATAATTGTCATTGTCAATGCATACTTACAAATGGCGCCTTTAACTGTGCAGATGGACTAAACAAGAGTGCCGAATGTCACAACACACGTCGAGGTGTGGCCAGTATACAATGGGGGAGGGCATTCTCCATGGAAAATAAAAAATGAAACGCTGATGGGTATACCCCTCAGAAACTAAAACTAACAACAAAAATAATTAATATAGGAATTAATGGCCTTTTTGTGGAATTTATCGGGGTATAAACTTGGAAAAGTCGCGGGAATACTGGACGAAGGCCGGAAGGCCGGAAGGCCTCGTCCAGTATTCCCGCGACTTTTCCAAGTTTTTAATTATTTTAACTGCGCCTCACGGTTACGGAAAGTAGTTCGGCGTGGGAGTCTACTGGGATATAAATTTTGGACAGAGACTTGCTACGGGCCAATCAAATGTTAGGGAATTGTGTAAATATTTTTGTGCTGGAATTATGTAGAATTAGCAATTGTGTGAACAAGTATACATAGTGCGAACATCAATCAAAATGGCAACCAACGGGAGACATCAAACATTTGAAAAACAATAGGGTTATTGTGTGTACAATGATACAGAGGGAGATAAGTCATTGGAAAGTTTTGAAAATGAATACGTTCTTCTGTGTTTTTTTTCCGTGATAAACATGTACACTTATTTTGAATATTGGATTACGCAAGACTTCTATGCAACTCGTTACGCCTTTCTACGGAGCCCTGCAGAGGATATGGATTTTTTTTGTATTCATTCGTTCCCACGCAATGACAATTCGTTCCCTCAATTTAACAAGTCGTTCCCTCGAATTAACAATTCGTTCCCACGATAAAACAATTCGTTCCCACGAATTAACAATTCGTTCCCGTGGGAACGAATTGTTAAATTGAGGGAACGAATTGCTAATTCGTGGGAACGAATTGTTAAATTGAGGGAACGAATTGTTATTTCGTGGGAACGAATTGATAAAAAATATATAATTATACGTCTCCTGCGGGGCTCAGTACCTTTCCGCCATAAATTGGCATAGTGCCAGAAAATAGTGTATCTGTGTCACAATTCCTGCCATTATTCCTAATTAAATAGACCAATCCAGGACTCCCGCACGCACAAGATGGCTTAATTTTCGCAATATTGGCTCAGAGATTCCCTCGGGGTGGAATAATTTCCATAACCCGATATTATTTACTACTGTATTTCTGATATAAAGAATAGTTGAGACACGCCATGTGATTGTGTACCTTCGTAATTTCATGAAATACGTTTACAAAATTTGCATTTTTTTCCGTAAATTGCATCAAAAGTTTACAATATTTTCAGAGTACATGCGGAATATGTACTCTGAAAATGTTGTCAACTTTTGACTTTATTTATGAAAAATATTGTAAATTTTGTAAACCTATTTAATGAAATTACGCAGATGTCCGAAGGTGCAACATCACATGGCGTGTCACATTTGTGGCCGAGTGACTGGTGAAGTGGGACATATGTGATTTGTGACCAGTGTAGCTCCTTGTCAAATACATAACAGGTAGCACACGCCTGTAGCCTGATAACGATCTGTATTGTTTGTTACAGGCATGACGGGTGGTTCATTGATGTATTGGCAATCAGTGCAGATCCTGATCAGCCTGTGCGGACGCACATGCTGATCTGGAGCTACACTGGCCACAAAACCCATATATACAGTCAGATCCACATTGATCATTGAATTCCGACATAAAAGACGCGCGTGTGCCAGGAACCGGTATCTGGCCAGCTGTGCAACCATTGGTGTATACATGTAATCCATTGCGCGTTGATATCAGGCTATTTTCATATGCAAATGAGGCATGATAGTTTTTACTTGTTTATACTAATTAAATGCGTCACCTGAAAAAAAAATAATATTTTCGACAGAGTATCAAGTATGATTATTGCACATAAAACATAAATACAGTGTATAAATAGTAATGTCCGTTAACATTTTAAGGAAACACGGTTATCGCCCCTGATATCAGTGTGGAAATTGACGTCGGATATAATATGTATAATAATGCCAATAAATACGTGGGGTAATGGTGAATGAATGTTTATTTTGCCAGAAAATGTCTCAGATGATGTCTCTAATATAAAGAACAGTTTGTGCCCACTGAATGTGCTTGTACCTTTAACCGAATTTCCCCGCGTAAATTTCATTATCGTTTTCTGCTAGTGAAAGATTAATCAACATACATCATCATTACATGCACTATGTGCGCAACAGTGTTAATTCAAGTTGGCTGCACTTCTTCACAAACACGTAATGTGCTTTTTGATTACACTCTTGCAAATTAGTTTCACGGGTTTCGCTATGAGAGAAAACCCGTAATCAACTCCTTACAAATAATACACAGTGAAGAGAACATCCGTACTTGCGTGCCTGGGGCCCGTTTCACTAAACTTCTTACGACTAAAATGTTCGTAAGTTCAAATTTAAGATCGTCTGTAAATGTCAATTTATGGATTTACATTTATTGAGCATAGGCTGCATATGCAGCCTATGCTCAATAAATGTAAATCAAATACTTATTTACAAGAAAACTTTGTTAATGTGAAATTTACAGACTATCATAATTTTGCACTTACGAACAGTTTAGTCCTACGAAGTTCAGTGATTCGGCCCCCTGTTTTCTTAGAGCTACAATGCCAAATGTTAATTTTGATTGGTCAAAATAAAGTTATTTGAAAATTTGGAAAGGGTCTCAGCTAATGTAGAATGTTAATGTGATTGAACACATTCCCAACATGCATTAAAATATATCTGGTTGATAGAAACGGCTGCGTAATTTGGATTTCGAAACGTTTACATGACGTCATATTTGACGTCACACAACGTAACGTCAAAACGCGGGAAAACACGTCAGTGTATCACTATTCATGCGCACACACAATTCATTGATATAATCTCAAAAATAGACTAAATGTGCATATATATCCGCCGTGGAAGTGTAACAAATAGGATATTCCATCGTACATGTTTGAATAGCGGAAATAATACACTCGTGTCCGTCGGCGTCCGTGCAAGCAACTCGTTCACTACGCTCACTCGTTGCTTACGAGTGTATTACGGCGCACACTCGTGTATTATTTCCAGCTATTCAAAATGTACCATATAATATCCTCTATATACACAATACGATGTGAACTTTTTCATGGCAGCTGTTTATGATATTTTCAGTACAATACGTTGAAATTTGACGAAATGCTCAGGGCAAATACGGAATAGGACTTCGTGTTTTCTATTTAAATAATCGTCAACTTTCGACGTAATTTTCGGGAAATATAACATTCTTTGTAAATACTGTTATGAAAAATCCTCTTAGGTACAAAATCACATGAATGTGTCATTTATATATACCCTCGTCAACCTCGCGTCCAGTGAGAAAAAAATCACACAGGGACATAAAAGTAAAATATTCAAATAAAATACGCCTGTAAGTCACTATGCTACATCTTTGTAAATATTTCGATGAGTGCAGATTTGCATATCATATCGATGGTGATAACGAAGTATATGAAGTTTCAAGTAAATCTGACGTACGGTTGCAGAGATAATTGGTATCCGAAATCGTTTAATAAACGCAATTATTACAGACGGACGAATGGGCAGACGGACGAACGGCCGAGCGGACGGATGGACGGACGGAATGACGAAAACCATATACCTCATCGACATACTTCGTACGCCGGGAGCACTAACAGAGGCGAGTGCATAACCCTCACAAAATTACATTTTGTAGTGGGCGTCTGTTTTTTCATTTCTGATTTGTGCCTGTGACTGGAAAAATGGGGCTTATAGAGGTTTGTGACCAGTGTATATCCTGATGAAATAGCCCACGCATGTAGCCTGGTAACGATCTGTATTGCGCTTATTAGAAGCATGACGGGTGTATCATTGATGGAATAGCGGATGCTGATCTGGATATACACTGGTCGCAGAACTCATAAGACCCATTTCTCAAGTCACAGCCACATTTCTGAATCACAATCCATGGAAATTATTCGTATGTGCTGACGTGTTTTCGTTGAGACCAGCCACGGTTTGTTTCTCGCATTTTAAAGGCATTGCGTCTCAGAAATTCAAAATGCGGTTACATTACGTTTTATTTGATCAAATTCACTTGTGTTTATGTTTAGTCTGCTATATAATACATTGTATTATATATTGTGATTAACTGGCAGAAATAATTGACAAATACTTCTCCTATACTACTCTACAAAGAAGCATAATTAATTAAGCATGAATTATTTTAATATTTAAATATTTTGCTGTAAAATTATAACATTATCGAATGCACTCTACTATTTTTAAGATGTAAATAAACCAATACATTTAGGTGACTATTGTACGGAGCCACGCAGGGGACGTATACTTCTTTTTTTTTATTAATTCGTTCCCACGAAATGACAATTCGTTCCCTCAATCTAACAATTCGTTCCCTCGAATTAACAATTCGTTCCCACGATATAAGAATTCGTTCCCACGAATTAACAATTCGTTCCCGTGGGAACGAATTGTTATTTCGTGGGAACGAATTGTTGTTAATTCGATGGAACGAATTGTTATATCGTGGGAAAGAATTATTAATTCGAGGGAACGAATTGTTAAATTCAAGGAACGAATTATTAAATTCAGGGAACGAATTGTTATTTCGTGGGAACGAATTAATACAAAAAAATCCATGTGCCCTGTGGGACTCCGTACTATTGTGTGTGTATATATAGTATACGTAGGTACAGAAATACCTTACAAATCTACAACTAACGTATTTCATCATCGATTGCTTTCTGTCCCTATCTGAGACGACGTCCCTTTAACAATATGCACAATATGAGGGCAAACTTAACTCGTTCTTTCATATGACAGACGAGTCACAAATGTGATTATGGTCTCATTATTGGACCTGTCCGGCAATGGGATGGCAATCTATCTTCCCAATATACAGCGACAGTACGTGGGGTCAGCAATGGCCAATTATGCCGGACTGTCATCAATGTCTGGCTGTCGAAATCACCATTGGCGCTAACCCGATGTGATTCTATGTATTGGCGTTTAACGGCCTATCAACAGCTACAGTCATTTAAGGCCGGGCCAACGGGTTCGATCCCGCATTTTAACCTGCTAAATTGTGGGGGGTGGGGGATTGTCAAAATCAGAACGGAATATTTACATCGAAATAAATATATATTCAGCCCTGAAATTAGAACAACTTGACCTGGTGCCAGGTCCATACCACACCAACGTCACTTGGCCCCTTGCCCAGAAAGTAATAGGATTAGGAATAATCGTATTACTCATACAAGGGGTATAACCAGATTTAACCATCACATACAAGAAATCCAAAGACGTACCTCAGGGCCAAACCAGATCTCCGTTCGGGATTCTGGTAAGGATGAATCCCGATCGTTAAATTACTCACCGCATACCCCCACCTGCCTGCCACGGCGCTAACCCGAATTGTTTATAGAAGTCGCCCATAGGTCTAAAATGCCATAATAAGTACTTCGTTCCCATGATATAAAAATTCGTTCCCTCGAATTAACAATTCGTTCCCACGAAATGACAATTCATTCCCTCAATTTAACAATTCGTTCCCTCGAATTAACAATTCGTTCCTTCGAATTAACAATTCGTTCCCAAGATATAACAATTCGTTCCCAAGTGGGAACGAATTGTTATTTCGTGGTAACGAATTGTTAAATTGTGGGAACAAATTGTTATTTAGTGGGAACGAATTGTTATTTCGTGGGAACGAATTAATAAAACAAATAACATTCCCTGCGGGGCTCCGTAGATGACTGACGCTTCACCATAAACCTCGATACACTATGGTAAATGCATGTATTCTATAGAACTTGCATTCCGCAATTTATTTGAAATCTTCACCCACTCACTGACTATTTTCAATCGGACAAAACCAGAACTGGCGTAGGACATTTTTCTCACTTCCTGATTTATCTCATCAGTCAGAAAGTCGATACTTTGTCATCGTTTGCAGTTGCAATTCCCCGAAATTATTTCCCCGTTATTGTTACTTTCGCGCTATGCTCGGGCGCAGTCAGTTGTGATTAGATTTATGAAAAATGTCTCCTCTTATGTAATATGAGCGATGTGTAAGCATAATGATTGTTATTGTATTGGATTTGTCTGCGAACCAAAGCGGCGGCCCTTCACCTCCGTGTGTCTACTGTGGATCACCACGGGGCCGTTTCACTAAACTTCTTACGACTAAAATGTTCGTTAGTGCAAATTTAGGATCGTTTGGAAATATCAATTGATGGACTTAAATTTATTGAGCATAGGCTGCATATGCAGCCTATGCTCAATAAATGTAAATCCAATCATTGTTTGCAAGAAAACACTGATAATGTGCAATTTACAGACTATCATAATTTTGTATTTACGAACATTTCAGTCGTACGAAGTTTAGTGAAACGGCCCCCAGGCGTGGATCTTACACGGTGCGTGTCCGGTGAACGTCAGTTTTAAAGGTTGTCGTGTTTTACCCATTTTTTACATGTAAATGTCTGATTATTTTTGTTATTTCTCATCCAACCTGTGGGTCATCAGACGCGAACCTAGACTGGACGTGTGCGCGATATCCCCTCTTGCTTATCGGTCAGAGGATAACCAAAGGACCGGATCTCCATAAATATATTTGCAAAGGGAAATAACTAGCTACGATCCCCCAATAATCCCCGCCCATATCCATACGGTGGCTATATGTGTATGTCTCCCAATAATACGGATACATGTAGGGTATAAACTCCGAAAGATGGATAGAATTTAGATAATTAGGTTTGAGGAATTTGATTCCTCAAACCTTTTGTTTTCGTTGGTTTTTTTTTTCTTTTTCTTTTTCTTTTTTTTCTTTTTATTCAGCCGTCGAGACTACAGCCCAAACCGCTGGTCGGATAGACTTCAAATTTTGTATACCGATTCGCATCAACAGTGAGACGAGAATAACGTAATTTTCAGAATTCTCATGACGTCACTTTTTACGAAACCGGAAGTGACGTCATATATCATATAATTCCCTATAACTTCCTTATTTTCCAACCGATTTTTTAAAAAATTCTTTTTGAATTGTAAAGCTGCGAGAATTCTCTATCTTCGCTTCGCTGACAATGTTTGGCTATCTGCTCAAATGAGAGAGCTATAGACATGTGAAATTGAGAAAAATGAAAAAAATCAACAATTTCAGATTTTTATTTTATTTTAACGGGTGGTCTTTGAAAACAGTTTCCAATTTGTACAGTAATCTCAGCAACATAATTTTTTGACAGCGTCACGCGGGACATTCATCCGCACAGAAGATGATATTTTTCAGAGCAATGGCTTGAATAGTTCTGATTCTATTGTCTTTCAAACTTGGACGTTTTTTTTTTCAATTTTTCAAATTTGAAATGGTCATAACTTTTTTATTATATCTAACCGATTTCAAATATTTTTTTTGCATTAAAAAGCCAACAAAATTCTCTATCTCCGTTTCGCTGGTAGTTTTTGGCTATCTGCCCAAATGAGAGAGTTGTAGGCATTTGAAGTTTTTAAAAAAAAATTGAAATGGTCATAACTTCCTTATTATTCAACCGATTTCAAATATTTTTTTTGCATTAAAAAGCCAATAAAATTCTCTATCTCCGGTTCGCTGGTAGTTTTTAGCTATCTGCTCAAATGCGCGAGCTACATGCATTTGAAGTTTGAGAACGAGCATATAAACTTAGCCGCCTAGAAGTTTGAGAACGAGCATATAAACTTAGCCGCCTAGAACAGTGTGTACAGCTGACAAACTTGGAGGTGGAGGCCAGACAGGTATGGTGGGCTGTATCAGACACTGGTTTTATATACGAACTGACATGCTGTGAGTGCTTTAGAATCGTCTCAACTTCAATGTCAGACTAGGGGGTTAACGGTACACATTTCGTAGAACGTTATATAATGAAAAATGCTTAGGATAGTCAAGCGATTCTGAAAATACAAAACTTTATTTTTTCAATTTCATTGGAATTGCATCAATTTTTTTTGAGTTTCATATGTTTTCGTCATTGGCAATGTCTTCTAATCACTTTGCCAGTGTACGTTTGTCAGTACATCAAGCCTCAAACAGTTGATGCAGCTTCAGCTGCTCTAGTTGGTATTATTATTATATACGTACTTTTGTTTCTCATTGAAACAGAATGCAACGAAAGACGCCAGTATTTTTCCATATTGACGTCTCGTGCGTTCATATTGTTCAGTGCCGGAACTAGGCTTTACCTTGCAAAATAGTTCCTACTAAATCGCGACTAATTTATTTAATGTATTTACAGTTTCTATATTTTTGAAAGCGCATATAAATTGCGAATGGTGTATGTATACAAGGTGCATGATCACGTGGTTACAACAACAAAAACGTCGCCCACTCCAAAGTAAGTATTATTTGATATTTTCCTTAATATGCAACGGATCTTGATCAAATATGGCGCAGCAAACGCGTGTTCATGAGCTGTATTTGGTGTTCCAGGAAGTTCGGCACAGACTTATGTCGTTTTTGTGAAGAAGAATCGATTTCCGTGGGCGAAAATACAGAGACCTCCAAATGCAGCTTAACAAGACCCGTTTGATGCGCCATATTTCATCAAAGTCCGGACACTATAAAAGAATACTTACTTTGAATCAGATGGATTCTGGAAGTTTCAGTACTTGATGTTGTTTTTAGTATCACGTGATCATACACCTTGGTATATAACAAAAAGGTTGCATTGTATTTGATTTATATACGAATATATGCCACTCGTTCCGCCGCGTAACGATATTGCGCTGTGGGGGCCGTTTCACTAAACTTCTTACGACTAAAATGTTCGTAAGTGCAAATTTAGGATCGTCTGGAAATATCAATTGATGTATTTATGTATTGAGCAGAGAGGCTGCATATGCAGCCTATGCTCAATAAATGTAAATCCAATCATTGTTTACAAGAAGACATTGTTAATGTGCAATTTACAGACTATCATAATTTTGTATTTACGAACATTTTAGTCGTACGAAGTTTAGTGAAACGGCCCCCGGAAATCCGGCATATATCCACATACAAATCAAATAACCTATTCATACGTAGATGTGACTGTAGAAATGGGGCTTATAGCATTTGTGACCAGTGTAGCTGCTGATTAAATAGTACACTAATGTAGCCTGATAGCGATCTAGATTGCTTGTAAGAAGCATGGCGGTTGTTTTATTGATGAAATGGTGAACAGTGAAGATCCTGATCAGTATGTACGAATGCATCTACACTGGTCGCAAATCACATAAGCCCCATTTCTCCAGAATCACATATAACGTGCATGTAGACCGACCAGTTAGCATTTTAATATCTCAATTCTGATTCATTTATATCTAGATCATATATTTAAATGAAATAATATTAAAATTATATAAAAAATATAATATCTCAATGGTTGACATAGACTATTGAGTTTTGCTAAGCAAAATGTTTGATTTATATTCGGTGGCATAAAACTATTTCATCTGTTTGCCAATATACAATTTGTTGCAAGAAAGTGCATGCTTACAGAAATAAAAAACAACAGACCGTGTGATGAAAACAAACAAAACCGGCAAATTGCGGACGATGTATTTACTTAATATGTGTATAATTTGATTTAGAGAGCAAGTCAATCTCTTATATCAGACAGATTCGAAAACAAACATAGTAAACCAACATTGGCAGAAGAGAAAGCGTGTCTGTATGGTTAGAAGTTTAATGTTTTGTGCGGAATACAATGACAGACAAATCGCTACAAGTCGACGTAAATGTCGTTTACAACGTACATGAAATGTCATTACTAGATGGCTGCGTCCCGCATGTCGCGCCCGTCGAGGCATTTGATAGTACTACAAATACCTTTAATGCAAAAAAAAGCTTTAACCCGTACACATACTATCGATAATTTAAAAAACAACTAGATGGCCGCGGCCCGCATGTCGCGCCCGCCGAGGCTTTGATAGTACATGTACATTTATACCGAAAAACTTTAACCAAAAAGGCATACGGCACAGGGGTAGCACGGGTGGGGCATGAAATGAAAATATGGGTGATGGTAAACACCCATGTGAAGTTTGAAGTTAAACGGTGGAAGCGGTTTCAGAGATATAGTATACGTAAAAATTTAAACCAAATTTTCATAAAAGCTTTAAGGTAAATTTCAAAGCAATTTGATCTTGATATTGGGCACAGGGGCTGCACGCGTTAGGCATAACATGAAAACATGGATAACGATAAACATACATGTGAAGTTACGAGTGAATTGGCGGAGCGGTTTCAGATCTTAAAAACTTTAACGTAAATCCAAACAAACGTTAAGGTAAATTTCAAAGTAAATTTACCTTGACATTGGGCACAGCGGCCGCACGGGTGGGGCGTAGAATGACAATATGCCAAGGCTTTGATAGCATACCGAAAAACTTTAACCAAATACTTTAACACAGACACACGTATGTATGGACGAACGTACGTACGCCAATGTGCCGACTATATCGCGCTGTCCGCCAGCACATTTTATCCGATACATTTTATCAACGCCAGTCAGCGTGTATTATATAATTACAAATGTAGGTCAATTCGTAGCGAGCCTCTTGATAAATACTAGTATTTGCATTGGGCAATCACAATGATGGACGACATTTCTGAAGGTAGCGAGTAGTATAGAGGGTATCAGTACGTTACCGTTTTTGTATAACAAGATAACAGAGTGAAACAAACACCCCACACCTACAATATAGTATAAAAACCTATTAAAAACGGTATCACAATAAGCCTTATATAGGGGTTAAACCCATAGACCGTAAAAGGTGAAAAAAGTAAAAAGTTTATAGATAGTGGTGTTATATGTTATATAACCACTTAAACAAAAAATGAAAAACACTATAAATAATTTGCAATTAAACATTAAATGTTTTTTCTATATATAAACAATATACAAAATGAGCCGACAAAGTCCTGCAGTATATCAACAACTTGTTGACGGTATAGAAGGACTCCCCAACATTGAATCATTGAGGAGTGATCTAACCAAAATGGGAATACCTTTTTCCATGAGGATGAAAGAGAAAAAACTTCAAAAGTTGATAAACGAGGGAAAGAAATGATAAAGAAATATGGGATAAATACGGAGATCCGCAGCTAAGGGGGTTTTTAAAAATATTGAGAAGAAAGATATAAATAAAATATACAGATAAAATAGACTCAGAAGCGCAAGCTGTACTGTTATCGAAAGGTGTTGGACTTATTAAAAAACCGAAGCGTAAGATTAACACCTCACTAGTAAGTAAGATAGTAAAAGAAGGGCCAGAAATACTTGAAGATATAGAGGGATTTGGGGTTAATATAGTGAAAGGGCGACGAGTTATATCAATAACATTAAAGAGAAATCTTGATCGTAATTCCTCAAGAAGACTCATGAAACAGCTCGATAATAAGATGACAGGTAGTTTTTATTTAAGATATTCATACGCGATAAGTTGCAACACATTGAGGAGGTTGATGATGGGGGGAAACCTACCATAATAACATTTGGTAGAAACATTTCAGGAAGTCCCACATTTGAAGGGTCTGTTGGGGTACGCCAATGGGTTAAAATGCAGGAAGAAAATAGATTGGACGTTGATAAAATAGATAGACCAAATACGAAATGGTTGTTTGTAAGATGGGCAAGCACAACAATTAAGATTATTTATACCAGTCAGGTTACACACCGAGATACACAAGTAACTGCACTAGGTGGGGGAAAACTCCCAAACTGGTTGAGAAATAAGAAAGGGATAAAACCACTCGACACTTTCAACGATAATTTATGTCTGTTCAGATGTTTAGCTTTATATAAAGACACATCATTGAGAGCTGATAGATCAATAAAAGAGATAAAATCTTTAAACAAAAAGTATCATGATTTCCTTGTGGGAAAGCATAAAAAAGAAGGTCCTATAGGTTTTGATGATCTTAATATGGTTGAAGAATGTTTCAAAATTGGGATTGAAGCGTACGAGCCGGAAGAAGCTGGCACTTGGTATATCAGACACACAGCTGCCCACTATGAAGAAGTTGGTGTTATGAAAATGAAGATAGGTATTTACAACAATCACGCGTTTCTTATAACAGACATGAAGAAGGCCACGCAAACCTATGCCTGCCCTAATTGTCAACAACGATTTACTCAATCCCACTGTATCGCGAGACACGCGCAAACTTGCAATCGCGGTCAAACTAAAGTATCATGTAAGGGTCTGGAAATAGACAGACCACAATCTTCATTCGAGAAAGCATTTTATCCTAAATCTCATTGTGTAAGAAATCTATAGAGTGGATGAATACGCTTTCCAAAAAGCATCATATCATACGGCCGTTTGTGGGCACGGTGGAGAAAGATTAATAATGACAGCACCGGTTGATGGATACTGTTCCGAAACCAACACAGTTTATCAATTTCACGGATGTTATTGGCACGGTTGTCCACGCCATAGTAAGAATAGACAAGATAAGTATGCAAACACAATTACGCGAGATATAATAATTAGAGAATCATATAATTTAGTTAAAATTTGGGAATGTGAGTACGATCGACAGAGAAATAAAGCCAGAACACAACCTCTTCCAAAACACCAACAGTAATTTATCCATATAAAATAGTGTATGATTTTGAGTCTTTACTGGTTAAGAGTGATCCAGACAGACCTATAAAAGATCTAGATGTGATTGATACTCATATTCCAATAAGTGTAAGTATTGGTGATACATTAACAGAAAAGTTTTTACACATTTGTGATACAGACCCAAAGAACCTTAGATTAAACGATTTATGGAAGAATATCTAAACGCGGAGATAAGATAAGAAAGAAGAAGTTGGTAAAAATCCAGTATACGGTTTTCCAACCGATTTCGATCTACTTCCAACCACCCAGCAGAAAGAAATTACAAGATGGATTTCACAGGTTCCTACATTAGGATTTAACTGTGGATCATACGATTTGAATGTTATTAAGAAATATTTAGTAGGGATTATATCAGCTACTACAGAGAAAGTATTGGTTGCTAAGAAAGCAAATACGACCGTTTTCTTAATGACTCCAAAATTAAGATTTCTAGATGTAGAATGTATCTAGCTCCAGGTGTGAGTTATGATAAATGGGTAGCGCATATGGTTGTAAATGTAATAAATCATTCTTTCCATATGAGTGGTTTGACAATTATGATAAGTTAAGTTACCAAGGGTTGCCACCTATCGAATGTTGGACTAACAGATTAGCACCTAGTAATAAAATTAAACCTGATGGAGTTAGCGCCGTGTGTTGAAAATTATTTATAAAATCAAGAGGTATGAAAAGTTTCAAAGATTGGTTAGAATATTACAACGATCTAGATGTTTCACCATTTCTAGAAGCTCTAGAGAAAATGTCTAACTTTTATTCACTCAAAGAAATAGATATATTTAAAGACGCAGTTACCCTTCCAGGAGTCGCATTGCAATATATTTTGAGAGGAACAATTAAGGAGTATGTTAAAACTTACAAGACTAAAGAAAGCGCAGAAGTTCGCAAGAAATGTCCACCACTATTTGCGCCTGAAGAGGAAGAGTATGAAATGTTGAAAGGTGCACTAGTTGGAGGGCCTTCTATAGTATTTACAAGACATGCAGAGTTGATGTTACAAGGATAAGATCCGCTCCAGACGGTAATGGGAAAAAATGTAAATCTGTATTAGGATTGGACGCTAACGCTCTTTATCTCTCAACGCTCGCCATGGACATGCCTTGTGGTAAGGGTGTTTTAACAAAAACTTCAACCCCATTTAATAAGACTAGGATAGATAACCTCACCAACGGAGTTAAGAGTGGTACTTGGTTTGGGTTTGCGGAGGTCGACATCCGTGTTCCTGACAGTTTATACGAAACCTTTTCAGAAATGTCACCTATCTTTATAAATCGTGTAGTAGAGGAAGATGAAGTTCCAGAACATATGTTGAAATATCTTCATGATACAAACCGTAAGCGAGGAGATGGTAAGAAGTTGGTTGGATCTATGAGTGCAGAGAAAGTTTTACTATTTGCACCACTATTGAAATGGTATCTAAAACACGGTTTAACCATCACAGGAGTGCATAGACTTATAACTTATAAACCTGGAAAACCGTTTGAGTGGTTTGTGAAAGAAGTTACTGCAGCGCGTAGAGAAGGTGATGTAAACGCTGAAGCCGCCCCGATTGCAGATATTATGAAATTATTAGGAAATTCGTGTTGTGGAAAAATGATAGAATCTCCCGAAAAACACCTATATACCACTTATACTAAAGATGAGGCGTGTGTTGATAGATCATTAAGATCTGCGTATTTTGAGGATATTGAAGAGATAGGTGATGCGTACGAAATATCCAGTAGAAAGTCTTCAGCAAAAATGACAAGACCATTTCATTGTGGTATAGCTGTATATCAATACGCCAAGTTGAGAATGTTAGAATTTTATTATGACTTTCTCGATAAATATGTTGATAGATCTGACTTTGAGTTAGTACAGATGGATACAGATAGTATGTATAAGGGTATGGGCAGCGGAATAAATTCGTTGGAAGAGTGATAAAACCGGAAATGCGCGAAGGTTTTAATAATTGTAAAAACGAATGGCTCGCTTGGGATAAATGGAGCAACAGAGAGCCAGGACTTTTCAAAACCGAATTCAGAGGGGATCGTGCTATAGCCCTATCCAGTAAGTGTTACGTAGTTGAGAAAATAGGTGGAAATATCAAACATTCTGCTAAAGGACTTAACGCCCGGCAGAACACCCTCAACTGGGATAGATATAAAGCAGCACTCGATCTCACTACTAAAGATGTAGGGATGAATAGAGGTTTCCGTATGCTAAACGGTTCTATGAGAACTTACACACAGAAAAAATTAGGACTTTCTGCATATTAACGATAAGAGAAGATTGAATGTAGATGGAATACATACAGAGCCTCTATAGTTTTCAAAATTAAAATCAATTCCTCAGTATTTGTTTTCTCTTCCTCCCTAAGTTTGTCTGTTAGTTTATTAACTCGGATTTGTTGTTCTGGTGTGAGATTTTTTAAATCAAACTCAAAAACAGCGTTAATTTCCTCATCAAAGCTCATAATATTGATTTGCATTATTCTTGTTCTTGCAACCGCTTTACATCGCACGGTAATTTTTCCATTCTTTTAATTTATATAAATTATTTTTTAACATAAAAAAAAAAGAAAACCAAAATTACAAATTAATTTGTTACAGGTATTAATACCTTCTTTATAGGTCTTCCAACCGGTTTTTAACCAGGTCTTTTTTTTTTAGATTACTCTTTTATTTTCATCTTTTTCCAAACTTTCAACTCTATCAATAAAAGTTTTCATATTTGTTACCGAATTCCATATGTCCTTTTGTCTTTTTACACAAAATGTGATACTTTTTTCTAGTTTGTTGTGCAGTAACAACATATCGCGCTAGAATAATATTAACCAAATCATCATCAGACAGTTTAGTCTTTGCCATAATTATTTTAAATATAATTATAATTATATATACACGTGTATTTATTGTTTTAACAGAAACATATATATTTATTTAAACCATGATAGTTAACAACAGCAAGGGTTTTACAGCCTATATGAGAAAGTGAGCCAGAACCGTCATGCTATTGGTAGTTGAAACCAGTACAGATTTGCCACCAATATGAAAAGTGAGCCAGAACCCCCCCACTACTAATTTAAAATATTATATATTCTTTATTGTTATTATTATTTTTAATTTCTTTTAAATCCAATTATTTCTTCAAAATTATCATTAAATACTCTTTTGTTCTTTTTACGTTTTTTAGATGATTTTGATATTTTATTAAAATTATCTCCGCCCCTAGCCAGCTGTTTTGCATTCGTTATCCACGAAATCGTTTCCAAATCAGCGTTTTCCCACAACTTATTAAGACGTGCACTACCTATTTTATACTTCTTTTTAATATGATCCGCAGATACCCTTCCACGAGATAAAACAATTTCCTCAATACTTTTATTAGATAAGTATGACTTCGGTTTCATTTCAAAAATTACTAATTTATTATAAGTAATTTATATAAATTATAAATATGCTCAAAATGCTTAAAATAATTAATTTAGAAAAAATCAAAATCAGACCAACCTAAATCTATACGTTCTTGAGCGTACGCTTCATCAAATCCAGCATCTATATATTGTTGAACCAGCTCGTTATAATTTCCTTGAATTACCAAACCATACTCTTCTTCTTCTTCTTTTAACTTCTTTATTGGAATATATTTTTTATCAATATCTTTAAGTTTATTAACTTGTTCTGGATTTATCTTTTCACTAGTTAAACACACCTTTGCCATAGCCATATAATAGATATATAAAACACGTTCAAAACGATAAATATTTTGATTCAAAATCAGACCAACCCAAATTTTTTATCAATATCATACCAACCCAAATCTATACGTTCTTTAGCGTACGCTTCATCAAATCCAGCATCTATATAATGTTGAACCAGCTCTTCATAAGTTCCCTGAAGTACCCAATCATCCCCTTCTACTTTTAATAAGTTAAATAAATTCTTTATTGGAATATATTTTTTATCAATATCTTTAAGTTTATTAACTTGTTTTTTCTTAATTTTATCAACTTGTTCTGGATTTATCTTTTCACTAGTTGAACACACCTTTGACATAGTTTATAATATAATTTATATAAATTAATAATAGATATATAAAACACGTTCAAAACGATAAATAGTTGATTAAAAATTAGAATGGACAAAGTAATTTTATGGGAAATGGAGTTTTTAAAAGGGTTTGTTGGAGAATATTTTCCTTATTTTAAAATGAAAGAATTATTTAAAATAGAGTACATGAAATATCAGCGCAACCTATTACGCACTGATAAAAGAGTTGCATTTTCAATATTCATAGAAAATTATCTAGGTGTTTTAAGAAACAACTTAGAGAAATTAGGGGTTTAAACAGAATTAATAAAGAATTAGTTGAAGAGAATGCAGCAAATTTTATAAAACTATTTCAAATAAAAGATTCATTTACTGATATGGATTTCTATCAAGAAACGGAAGAATTAAGTGAGTTATTTGAACCAATTCCAAGTAGTGGTTATTGGTAATTGTTGAGCAATGCTGAGTAATTATTGAGCAATTGTTGAGCAATGCTGAGATAATTGTTGAGCAAGTGCTGAGTAATTGCTGAGCATTATTTACTAGTTGCCCAGCATTGAGCATTATTTGCTCGTAATTTGTTTAAAATGCCCAAAATACTCGAAATTTCCAGAATTCCCAGAAGTATAAATAAAAAATTAAAACCAACATTTTAAAAAAATAAATCCCAAATTTAAAAAAAATCCTTGTTTGTACAAGTATATATAATTCCAATACTAAGTGTACATATAGAGTACCATTTTTTGTATAGGATTTTTTTTTAAATTTGGGATTTATTTTTTTAAAATGTTGGTTTTAATTTTTTATTTATACTTCTGGGAATTCTGGAAATTTCGAGTATTTTGGGCATTTTAAACAAATTACGAGCAAATAATGCTCAATGCTGGGCAACTAGTAAATAATGCTCAGCAATTACTCAGCACTTGCTCAACAATTACTCAGCATTGCTCAACAATTGCTCAATAATTACTCAGCATTGCTCAACAATTACCAATAACCACTACTTGGAATTGGTTCAAATAACTCACTTAATTCTTCCGTTTCTTGATAGAAATCCATATCAGTAAATGAATCTTTTATTTGAAATAGTTTTATAAAATTTGCTGCATTCTCTTCAACTAATTCTTTATTAATTCTGTTTAAACCCCTAATTTCTCTAAGTTGTTTCTTAAAACACCTAGATAATTTTCTA
Organism: Conchocele bisecta; assembly: GCA_029237695.1. Lineage (NCBI taxonomy): Eukaryota > Metazoa > Mollusca > Bivalvia > Lucinida > Thyasiridae > Conchocele > Conchocele bisecta. Next base: position 14,543,320 of record CM055270.1, on the reverse strand, counting down.
TAGAATATTGAAAATGCAACTCTTTTATCAGTGCGTAATAGGTTGCGCTGATATTTCATGTACTCTATTTTAAATAATTCTTTCATTTTAAAATAAGGAAAATATTCTCCAACAAACCCTTTTAAAACTCCACTTTCCCATAAAATTACTTTGTCCATTCTAATTTTTAATCAACTATTTATCGTTTTGAACGTGTTTTATATATCTATTATTAATTTATATAAATTATATTATAAACTATGTCAAAGGTGTGTTCAACTAGTGAAAAGATAAATCCAGAACAAGTTGATAAAATTAAGAAAAAACAAGTTAATAAACTTAAAGATATTGATAAAAAATATATTCCAATAAAGAATATTTATTTAACTTATTAAAAGTAGAAGGGGATGATTGGTACTTCAGGGAACTTATGAAGAGCTGGTTCAACATTATATAGATGCTGGATTGATGAAGCGTACGCTAAAGAACGTATAGATTTGGGTTGGTATGATATTGATAAAAAATTTGGGTTGGTCTGATTTTGAATCAAATATTTATCGTTTTGAACGTGTTTTATATATCTATTATAAACTATGGCAAAGGTGTGTTTAACTAGTGAAAAGATAAATCCAGAACAAGTTAATAAACTTAAAGATATTGATAAAAAATATATTCCAATAAAGAAGTTAAAAAGAAGAAGAAGAAGATATGGTTTGGTAATTCAAGGAAAATATAACGAGCTGGTTCAACAATATATAGATGCTGGATTTGATGAAGCGTACGCTCAAGAACGTATAGATTTAGGTTGGTCTGATTTTGATTTTTTCTAATTAATTATTTTAAGCATTTTGAGCATATTTATAATTTATATAAATTACTTATAATAAATTAGTAATGAAATGCCGAAGTCATACTTATCTAATAAAAGTATTGAGGAAATTGTTTTATCTCGTGGAAGGGTATCTGCGGATCATATTAAAAAGAAGTATAAAATAGGTAGTGCACGTCTTAATAAGTTGTGGGAAAACGCTGATTTGGAAACGATTTCGTGGATAACGAATGCAAAACAGCTGGCTAGGGGCGGAGATAATTTTAATAAAATATCAAAATCATCTAAAAAACGTAAAAAGAACAAAAGAGTATTTAATGATAATTTTGAAGAAATTAAGGATTTAAAAGAAATTAAAAATAATAATAACAATAAAGAATATATAATATTTTAAATTAGTAGTGGGGGTTCTGGCTCACTTTTCATATTGGTGGCAAATCTGTACTGGTTTCAACTACCAATAGCATGACGGTTCTGGCTCACTTTCTCATATAGGCTGTAAAACCCTTGCTGTTGTTAACTATCATGGTTTAAATAAATATATTTTTATGTTTCTGTTAAACAATAAATACACGTGTATATATAATTATAATTATATTTAAAATAATTATGGCAAAGACTAAACTGTCTGATGATGATTTGGTTAATATTATTCTAGCGCGATATGTTGTTACTGCACAACAAACTAGAAAAAAGTATCACATTTGTGTAAAAAGACAAAAGGACATATGGAATTCGGTAACAAATATGAAAACTTTTATTGATAGAGTTGAAAGTTTGGAAAAAGATGAAAAGAGTAATCTAAAAAAAAAAAACCTGGTTAAAAACCCGGTTGGAAGACCTAAAAGAAGTACCTATAAAGAGGTATTCCAATAGCCTGTAACAAATTAATTTGTAATTTTGGTTTTCTTTTTTTTTTATGTTAAAAAATAATTTATATAAATTAAAAGAATGGAAAAATTACCGTGCGATGTAAAGCGGTTGCAAGAACAAAAGAATAATGCAAATCAATATTATGAGCTTTGTGAGGAAATTAACGCTGTTTTTGAGTTTGATTTAAAAAATCTCACACCAGAACAACAAATCCGAGTTAATAAAACTAACAGACAAACTTAGGGAGGAAGAGAAAACAATTACTGAGGAATAGATTTTAATTTTGAAACTATAGAGGCTCTGTATGTATTCCATCTACATTCAATCTTCTCTTATCGTAATATGCAGAAAGTCCTAATTTTTTCTGTGTGTAAGAATTCTCATAGAACCGTTAGCATACGGAAACCTCCTATTCATCCTACATCTTTAGTAGTGAGATCGAGTGCTGCCTTTTTTTTTATATCTATCCCAGTTGAGAGGGTGTTTCTGCCGGGCGTTAAGTCCTTTAGCAGAATGTTTGATATTTCCACCTATTTTCTCAACTACGTAACACTTACTGGATAGGGCTATAGCACGATCCCCTCTGAATTCGGTTTTGAAAAGTCCTGGCTCTCTGTTGCTCCATTTATCCCAAGCGAGCCATTCGTTTTTACAATTATTAAAAACCTTCGCGCATTTCCGGTTTTATCACATCTTCCAACGAATTTATTCCGCTGATACCCATATACATACTATCTGTATCCATCTGTACTAACTCAAAGTCAGATCTATCAACATATTTATCGAGAAAAGTCATAATAAAAAATTCTAACATTCTCAACTTGGCGTATTGATATACAGCTATACCACAATGAAATGGTCTTGTCATTTTTGCTGAAGACTTTCTACTGGATATTTCGTACGCATCACCTATCTCTTCAATATCCTCAAAATACGCAGATCTTAATGATCTATCAACACACGCCTCATCTTTAGTATAAGTGGTATATAGGTGTTTTTCGGAGATTCTATCATTTTTACCACAACCAATTTCCTAATAATTTCATAATATCTGCAATCGGGGCGGCTTCAGCGTTTACATCACCTTCTCTACGCGCTGCAGTAACTTCTTTCACAAACCACTCAAACGGTTTTCCAGGTTTATAAGTTATAAGTCTATGCACTCCTGTGATGGTTAAACCGTGTTTTAGATACCATTTCAATAGTGGTGCAAATAGTAAAACTTTCTCTGCACTCATAGATCCAACCAACTTCTTACCATCTCCTCGCTTACGGTTTGTATCATGAAGATATTTCAACTATGTTCTGGAACTTCATCTTCCTCTACTACACGATTTATAAAGATAGGTGGACATTTCTGAAAAGGTTTCGTATAAACTGTCAGGAACACGGATGTCGACCTCCGCAAACCCAAACCAAGTACCACTCTTAACTCCGTTGGTGAGGTTATCTATCCTAGTCTTATTAAATGGGGTTGAAGTTTTTGTTAAAACACCCTTACCACAAGGCATGTCCATGGCGAGCGTTGAGAGATAAAGAGCGTTAGCGTCCAATCCTAATACAGATTTACATTTTTTCCCATTACCGTCTGGAGCGGATCTTATCCTTGTAACATCAACCTCTGCATGTCTTGTAAATACTATAGAAGGCCCTCCAACTAGTGCACCTTTCAACATTTCATACTCTTCCTCTTCAGGCGCAAATAGTGGTGGACTTTCTTGCGAACTTCTGCGCTTTCTTTAGTCTTGTAAGTTTTAACATACCTTAATTGTTCCTCTCAAAATATATTGCAATGCGACTCCTGGAAGGGTAACTGCGTCTTTAAATATATCTATTTCTTTGAGTGAATAAAAGTTAGACATTTTCTCTAGAGCTTCTAGAAATGGTGAAACATCTAGATCGTTGTAATATTCTAACCAATCTTTGAAACTTTTCATACCTCTTGTTTTATAAATTTCAACACACGCGGCTAACTCCTCAGGTTTAATTTTATTACTAGGTGCTAATCTGTTAGTCCAACATTCGATAGGTGGCAACCCTTGGTAATTAACTTATCATAATTGTCAAACCACTCATATGGAAAGAATGATTTATTACATTTACAACCATATGCGCGTACCCATTTATCATAACTCACACCTGGAGCTAGATACATTCTCACATCTAGAAATCTTAATTTTGGAGTCATTAAGAAAAAACGGTCGTATTTGCTTTCTTAGCAACCAATACTTTCTCTGTAGTAGCTGATATAATCCCTACTAAATATTTCTTAATAACATTCAAATCGTATGATCCACTTAAATCCTAATAGGAACCTGTGAAATTCCATCTTGTAATTTCTTTCTGCTGGTGGTTGGAAGTAGATCGAAATCGGTTGGAAAACCGTATACTGGATTTTTACCAACTTCTTCTCTTATCTTATCTCCGCGTTTAGATACTTCTTCCATAAATCGTTTAACTAGGTCTTTGGGTCTGTATCACAAATGTGTAAAACTTTTCTAGTTAATGTATCACCAATACTTACACTTATTGGAATATGAGTATCAATCACATCTAGATCTTTTATAGGTCTGTCTGGATCACTCTTAACCAGTAAAGACTCAAAATCATACACTATATATGGATAAATTACTGTTGGTGTTTTGGAAGAGGTTGTGTTCTGGCTTTATTTCTCTGTCGATCGTACTCACATTCCCAAATTTTAACTAAATTATATGATTCTCTAATTATTATATCTCGCGTAATTGTGTTTGCATACTTATCTTGTCTATTCTTACTATGGCGTGGACAACCGTGCCAATAACATCCGTGAAATTGATAAACTGTGTTTGGTTTCGGAACAGTATCCATCAACCGGTGCTGTCATTATTAATCTTTCTCCACCGTGCCCACAAACGGCCGTATGAATATGATGCTTTTTGGAAAGCGTATTCATCCACTCTATAGATTTCTTACTACAATGAGATTTAGGATAAAATGCTTTCTCGAATGAAGATTGTGGTCTGTCTATTTCCAGACCCTTACATGATACTTTAGTTTGACCGCGATTGCAAGTTTGCGCGTGTCTCGCGATACAGTGGGATTGAGTAAATCGTTGTTGACAATTAGGGCAGGCATAGGTTTGCGTGGCCTTCTTCATGTCTGTTATAAGAAACGCGTGATTGTTGTAAATACCTATCTTCATTTTCATAACACCAACTCTTCATAGTGGGCAGCTGTGTGTCTGATATACCAAGTGCCAGCTTCTTCCGGCTCGTACGCTTCAATCCCAATTTTGAAACATTCTTCAACCATATTAAGATCATCAAAACCTATAGGACCTTCTTTTTTTATGCTTTCCCACAAGGAAATCATGATACTTTTTGTTTAAAGATTTTATCTCTTTTATTGATCTATCAGCTCTCAATGATGTGTCTTTATATAAAGCTAAACATCTGAACAGACATAAATTATCGTTGAAAGTGTCGAGTGGTTTTATCCCTTTCTTATTTCTCAACCAGTTTGGGAGTTTTCCCCCACCTAGTGCAGTTACTTGTGTATCTCGGTGTGTAACCTGACTGGTATAAATAATCTTAATTGTTGTGCTTGCCCATCTTACAAACAACCATTTCGTATTTGGTCTATCTATTTATCAACGTCCAATCTATTTTCTTCCTGCATTTTAACCCATTGGCGTACCCCAACAGACCCTTCAAATGTGGGACTTCCTGAAATGTTTCTACCAAATGTTATTATGGTAGGTTTCCCCCCATCATCAACCTCCTCAATGTGTGCAACTTATACGCGTATGAATATCTTAAATAAAAACTACCTGTCATCTTATTATCGAGCTGTTTCATGAGTCTTCTTGAGGAATTACGATCAAGATTTCTCTTTAATGTTATTGATATAACTCGTCGCCCTTTCACTATATTAACCCCAAATCCCCTCATATCTTCAAGTATTTCTGGCCCTTCTTTTACTATCTTACTTACTAGTGAGGTGTTAATCTTACGCTTCGGTTTTTTAATAAGTCCAACACCTTTCGATAACAGTACAGCTTGCGCTTCTGAGTCTATTTTATCTGATATTTATTTATATCTTTCTTCTCAATATTTTTAAAAAACCCCTTAGCTGCGGATCTCCGTATTCTATCCCATATTATATCATTCTTTCCCTCGTTTATCAACTTTGAAGTTTTTTCTCTTTCATCCTCATGGAAAAAGGTATTCCCATTTTGGTTAGATCACTCCTCAATGATTCAATGTTGGGGAGTCCTTCTATACCGTCAACAAGTTGTTTGATATACTGCAGGACTTTGTCGGCTCATTTTGTATATTGTATATAGAAAAACATTTAATGTTTAATTGCAAATTATTTATAGTGTTTTTCATTTTTTGTTTAAGTGGTTATATAACATATAACACCACTATCTATAAACTTTTTACTTTTTTCACCTTTTACGGTCTATGGGTTTAAACCCCTATATATAAGGCTTATTGTGATACCGTTTTTAATAGGTTTTTATACTATATTGTAGGTGTGGGGTGTTTGTTTCACTCTGTTATCTTGTTATACAAAAACGGTAACGTACTGATACCCTCTATACTACTTAGCGGCAGGTGTTTGTTATTAAATAACAACAATGGCAGGAATCGTTCCGAAAATAGACAATCTGTAATGGATCGCGCTGTCATGATGCAATTGGGCAACTGGCTGAGAAAAGGGACTTTATTACTTTTGTGGCCAACGTACGCTACCTACTCAGCTAATCGTGCCAGTATTTGTTCATTTCTTTATTCCAAAATACTTGAATATTGTGCTTCAGGCACAATATTCAAGTATTTTGGAAGAAAGAACTTAAGCTGCTCGATTGGCCGAGTCAGAGCTGTGAAACTCAGCCAATCAAATTGCTCATGCGTTGACATTGCCAGTAGATGTCCAGACGCTTGGATACTCCTGGCAAGAGTAACGCAGGAGGTTGTGTAAGTCACATATCATCATGTGCATTCACGCAGTCTGATCTAGCATCTACACTGTCCACCATTCGTCTTCACTGAGTAGGCTAAGTGCCATCTACAAAACTGTTAGATTCGAATACATGACTGTGCTATCGAGTAAACACACAACGACCAATGTCGACAAAATTAATGTTACACACCGGACAACACACGGTGTGCTGGACGCACGATTATATTGTGTTCCCATTAAACAAGAAAGCAGGGCATGCATCCCATCGCTGTGCAAACATGCACTTTGATGCGGTAAATACGTTATAGGAGACACACGCGCATGCATCTACTGAACGAAAATATTAATGATGACAGACATGCATATGACGTTTCAAGTGGATCTCTCATATGCTAAAGAGGTTATAGCAGAATGAATGTACTGAACTGGGAATTTCAAAGTTATTTGGCCTTGACCTGGGGCAAGGGGGAGCATGCTGGGGTGGGAAATGAAAATATTGACGATGACACACCTGCACATGAAGTGTTATGGGAATACAATAAAGAAGGTATAGGATAATGGAGAAAATTGCACACATCTAATTGACAGAAGATTTAACAAATATTATAGGAATGAATGACCTTTTTGTGGAATTTATCGGGGTATACACTTGGAAAAGTCGCGGGAATACTGGACGAAGGCCGGAAGGCCCTCGTCCAGTATTCCCGCGACTCTTCCAAGTTTATATCCCCGATAAATTCCACAAAAGGACCATTCATTCCATATAATTCCAGCATTTGAAATAAATTCATCAAGAAAATGTGTTTATTTTTTTTCCGTTTTCTTAAGAATTATTTTAACTGCGCCTGACGGTTACGGAAAGTAGTTCGGTGTGGGAGTTTACTGGAATATAAATTTAGGACAGAGACTTGCTACGGGCCAATCAAATGTTACGGAATTGTGTACATATTTTTGTGCTTGAATTATTTAACCTTGTACTTGGACAAGCGGAGCACGGCTAGGGCGAGGAATGAACATATGAATGGTGATAAACATGCACATAAGGTCAAAAGCCAGCCGCTCATGCAACAAAGAAGTTATATGGAAATGCAGAAACCCACACTCATCTACTGAATGTGAAATTTCAAAGTTATTTTGACCTTGACCATGGGCATTGGGGAGCATGGGTAGGGTGAGGTGTGAACATAGGTTGATAATAAACATGCACATGACGTTTGAAGACAGTTGGTCATACAGTAAAGAAGTTATAGTAAAATGGAGAACCGCGCACGCATTTACTGGACGCAACTGAGAAATGAATATACGGATGGTAATAAACATGCACATGAAGTGTCAAGCCAATCTGACATACACTGTGGTAAATGCGGTAAATAAGTTAATGGAAAACTTGATGGACAGACGAACGTACGACCTGGGTGGCCGGTGGGAGCATGCGATGGGTAATTTAACGATCGGGGTTCATCCTTACCGGAACCCCGACTGGAGACCTGGTTTGGCCCTCACATACGACTTTGGCATTTTGTATGTGACAGTTGAATCTGTTATACCCCTTATGTGAGTATTACGATATTATTCGTAATCCTATGTTAGGGGAAGGGGCCAAGTGGCCTTGGTGTGTTTGGACCTGGGACCAGGTCAGGTCATTCTAATTTCAGGGCTGAATATATTTGTTCATCGATGTAAATAGTTCGTTCTGATTTTGTATTCCCCCCACCCCCCCCCCACCCCCCCACCCCCCCCCCCCCCCCCCACTTGCAGAAGTTTAAATACGGGATCGAACCCGTTTGCCCGGCCGCACATGACCTTAGCTGTTCAACACCAATTAACAAACAAACAAACGACCTTAATCCCTATATTTTCATTACGCGAGGGGATAAAAAACACCACACGGTACCAACACAATCCGTAAACATATTCCTGTATATATTAGCTACCTTTTGGTCAGACTGCACTTAATGTTGCGTGTATCGTTCAAATTAGTGCTCTTGGTGTTCCCTGTGCATATGAAAATAGCCTGATACCACCGCGCGTCACTATCAGTAAAATAAATATTACTAAATGATTATATCTGTATAGCGGGCACTTGTAATGTTTAGAACTGGTGGAATAGTGACACAAGTATAGACGTATTTAATTCCTACAAAGAACATGTTGTGCCTACTGAGTGGGCATATACCTTTAAGATTGTTTTCTTGTAAACAAGTATTGGATTTACATTTATTGAGCATATGCAGCCTAAGCTCAATACATGTAAATCCATCAACTGAAATGTACAGACTATCCTAAGTTGGCACTTACGAACATAGTCGTACGAAGTTTAGTGAAACGGACCCCATATTGCTCGTTTAGGACGTGATATAGCCGGTTTAGGTCTTCATCTAAGTGAATCGTCGGATATAAAAGTGACAGTACATGTAATATGTGGCTGGGGCTGGAAAAATGTGGCTTATTGACTATGCGGCCAGTGTAGATCCAGATCAGCCTGTGCGTCCGCACAGTCTGATCATGATCTGCACTGTTCGCCACCGACCGCATCAATGAAACATCCGTCATACGTCTTACAAGCAATATAGCTATCCGGCTACGGGAGTGTGCTATTTGACCAGAAGCTACACTGGTCACGAATCCAATAATCGCCATTTCTCCAGTCTCAGCCACATGTCAAGCCTTCACATGATTCTATAAACCCATCAAACACCATTGTCTGGGACTATTCCGTTATGATGTTCGCAATTCCTTGCACAAGAGTACATATTCACTCCTCATTCACTGGGTCGCATAGAACAAATCTACGGAGCCCCGTGAGGGGACATGGATTTGTTGTTATTAATTCGTTCCAACGAAATAACAATTCGTTCCCTCAATTTAACATCGTTCCCTGGCATTAACAATTCGTTCCCACGATATAACAATTCGTTCCCTCATTCGTTCCCACGATATAACAATTCGTTCCCAGGAATTAACAATTCGTTTCCGTGGGAACGATTTGTTATTTCGTGGGAACGAATTGTTAAATTGAGGGAACGAATTGTTAATTCGTGGGAACGAATTTTTAATTCGTGGGAACGAGTTGTTAAATTGAGGGAACGAAATGGTATTTCGTGGGAATGAATTGTTATTTCGTGCGAACGAAACAATAACAAAAAAAAATTCTACGTCCCCTGCGGGGCTCCGTACAAATCTAATGCAAAGTGAAAATGAATGGGTTTAACGTCCCAACAAAACATAAGGTCATATAGAGACGGGACCACAGTTTCTTCCGAGAGTACCAGTGGGATGGAAATACCATGAAAGTCAGATGTTCTATTCCATACCCCATCCCCTAATCTAATACAAGCCAATCCGACACACGATTACAGAGATAGTTGGTACCAGAGCTCTTTAACATACATGTCGGATGGACAGACACGTGGACAGACAGACGGACGTATGGACATACGGACTGACAATATGATCGTGCCTTTAATGAAAGCGTAGGCGTTCCAGATCTTGTTACTCGATGTCGTTGAACTGCATGTACCAGATGTTCACTGATGGCTACTCATTTAGACACGGCATGCGATTTTGTACCTTCGGACATCTGCGTAATTTCACGAAATACGTTTACAAAATTTACAATATTTTCCGTAAATGGCGTCAAAAGTTGACAATTTTTTCAGAGTACATGCGGAATTATATTCCGCGTGTACTCTGAAGAATTTGTCAACTTTTGACGCCATTTATGAAAACTATGTGTAAACGTATTACGCAGATGTCCGAAGATACAAAATCGCATGTCGTGTCTCCTATATTTGTCGGCGACACCATGGTACACGTTCGAGACAGGATATGATCTGTTGTACGCTTTCCTCTAAGTAATTCCACAATTAACGCCACGTGATCTCACGTATATCATGTTCGCTCAGCTCATGTTATTTAGTGCGGAGTTGAATGTGTCATAGCTGCACGGATCACGGCCGTACCCACAATGGAAAAACATTTAGAACAAAATCCCAATGTTAAATCAATAAATAAAAATAATAAAATCAAAATTTAACCAACTTACACATACAGTGAAATCTCTAAACCGGACACCCTGGGAGGGGCTGAGTGACGTTTCACTGTACATCAGGCATTTGATCATTCTGAGCCATAGCTGTGTGCTAGGCGATCACGAACATACATATCACCTGAGTTAAGTGACCAAGAAAGATCACAGGTGTTTTCTTGGTGTCCGGTTTAGTGAGGTTCCACTGTAATAAAAATAGGCTCATTCTTATGTTTTCTGGAGGACGGCCCCCATGTATGCGGAGTCGGTCACCGAGCTTAAAATATATCATATTAACTCAACACAAATGTTGAATGAATGAATCAACGCATAAGCACACCATCATGAACTGAAGCAGCGCAGTAGAGAATACCAAGCTAGTGTCTTTTGATATCAAGTTTATCAGGCAAGGCTAGGAAACGCGTAGGAATTCCGAGGCTTGCCGAGGAATTCCTACCGTTTCCGAGCCGAGCCTGATAAACTTGATATCAAAAGACACTAGCCTGGTATTCTGTTTATCAGGTAACTTGTTATGCTCGAAAATGACTACATATGACGTCGTTATATGTGGAAAGAACGCGGACTTGTTTACATTGCGTCATTACACTGACGTCATTCGGTAACGTCATGTGACGGCATCCGACCAATGGAACGTCAATATTCACTTCATTGTAACCCGGATGTGTGTATCAGGTCAATGCCTGATACAACAATATGTTATCAGTCAGTACGTATTCGGTCAATACAGGGCAGGTTACCTGATAAATGTTCATAGCGTGTTTTCTGTGGTGGTAAATTGTACTTATTTACTACATACACTAGACTAAGTTTTTGTGATTTTAATAAACTGCGAAAACCCATTTTATGCAATATATGAGATTGCACTGGCCATTCTAATTTAAACGATTACAAACAAACGCCGAGAAAAGCCACAGGATGATCTGTGTCTGCACTCCTCGCTAATGCCATATACTCGGGGGCCGTTTCACTAAACTTCGTACGACTAAAATGTTCGTAAGTGAAAAATTATGATGGTCTGTAAATATCACATCAACAATGTGTTATTGTAAACAATTATTGGATTTACATTTATTGAGCATAGGCTGCATGCATATGCAGCCTATGCTCAATAAATGTAAATCCATCAATTGAAATTTCCAGACGATTCTAAATTTGCGCTTACGAACATTTAGTCGTTCGAAGCTTAGTGAAACGGCCCCCTGGTGTGCGTGCATACTCTCAGTAATACAGTATAGTCGTACGATGTTTAGTGAAACGGCCCCCTGGTGTGCGTGCATACTCTCAGTAATACAGTATAGTCGTACGATGTTTAGTGAAACTGGCACCTGATATCCCTAGTAGCGGTTACATTTGAGACAAGCCATGTGGTATTTTTATGTAAAGAAGGTGTGCCACTTTACATGAAAACTATTTACAAACTTTACGGCAGTTTCCGTAAATGACTTCGTGAGTTGAAACATTCATAATAAATGCGGAATATAATTTTTTCGTCGAAAATTGACGAAATGTTCAGAGCAAATGCGGAACAGAGTTCCGCATTTGCTCTGAACATTTCGTCAATTTTCGACATCATTTATGGAAAATATCGCAATTTTTGTCGCATAATTGCTCTGGACGTTTCATCTTAGCTACATGTACAAACAACACATCGCGTGTTTCATATTAGCACATCTTTCGTAGATACATGAACGCTATTATAATTATGGTAAATGAGTCAGCGCGAACAGTACTTAGCATGAGGTCGCGTAGTTCGCTCTAGATTGATAATTTACACGACTGTCTGTTCCACCTTTTGCTGCCGACGAATATTTGGCTATTAAACACATTAAATCTAAAAAATATTTAAAAGTAAGTACTTTTTTATCAATAACAAAAAAAATCTCCCTCCCCAAAAAAAATGTATTCGATGAAATTCCATCAAATATTGATTTTATTGCGAAAAAACGATTTTCCTATGGGAATTTAACATGGGGGCTAAAAAAGATAGATATATAGTTATTTGTGGGCCGATTTTCAAAATCTAACTTTTATTTTCTTAGTTACATCATTTTCAAGCTATCTCGCCAGGTTTCGGAGTCAATTTCCAAAATATTTCGTTTTTTGATCCTTTAATTGTGGGAATAGTCTCCCCATGTTAAATTCCCATAGGAAAACGTTTTTTCGCAATAAAATCAATATTTGATGGAATTTCATCAAATAATAATTTTTTTGGGCAGGGTGACTTTTTTGTTATTGATGAAAAAGTACTTACTAAATATAGAT
>CM055270.1:14475982-14529879 GCA_029237695.1 Conchocele bisecta | reverse complement strand
ATCTATATTTAGCTAAATTTCTTAATTGCTTTCCAGATTTTTTCTCAAATAGCTGTGCGAATTTTAAAATATTTGGTCTTCTAAAATAAAATGGCTTGATATACCGTTTTCGAACTTCATCATAGAAGCGGCACTCGAAAAGGAAATGAAACTCGTCACCGAGAGCACCAGCGCCACATTTGTTGCAGACCCTGCTTGCTCTCGGCACACCTGTCCATCTACCAGTTTCGACCGCCAGTCTATGATTACAAGTTCGAAATCTGGTCAATGTTTTTCTTAACCTTTCCGTGAGATTAATTAAATATGTTTCTAATCCAAACTCTGTTTTAAAGATTCTATACGTAATTCCACGTGAAGATGAATCGATGCTGGTGAGCCATGACTGAATAAACTGGTTCTGAAGCTGAGTCCTGGCGTAGTGGCTCAGCCAGATAGCATTAACATCGTTCTGGCTAAGCCATACGCCAGGAACTCCAATTTCAGTTAAATAGATTTAACATTCTGAATCCATCGGAAATGAGTCACATTTGCTTCATGTTGTGTATATTAACTTATACATAAGAAACAATAATTTACTCTGCTTCCCTGAAACTAATTTTGCCCAAAACGAAATAATTCTACATTTAATGTCAATAATAAGCGGAAATTTGCCGAGTTCTCCATAAACCATGAAATTTGGTGTGGATTTGTGGATTTCTTTACCCCCAAAACAGTTCTACAAAATTTCAAATGAATTGTTTCTATAGCCGAAATGTTTTCAAATCCCCAGATTTCACAGGCATAGCAGAGAATTGGAGTGATAACATTGATCAAATAACTTAAGCTGACAGTCTACAGGAGTTGACAAGTTGTTAATCTTTCTAAATAGGCCGAAAAGAGCTTTGGATGCTTGGTCAATCAAATGTTTCTTAGTCTTATGAAAAGTTCCGTTTTGTGAAAAAACATTTCCCAAATATGTAAAGTGGTCTACAATTTCAATTGTGTTATCGTTATATGTAAAGGCTATCTTTTTCGATGATTTACGTTTTTTGAAAATCATAATTTTGGTTTTTGATGCGTTTACTTCCAATTTCCACTGAATACAGTATTGCACACGGTTTACATAGCGGCCAGTGACCGGAACGTTGATTTCCACTTTTTGCACGTGCACGCTATACTTGTCATCGATAAGGTGATTCAGTTCATGTCGTACCATTCATGCGATAGGGGCTATTCGGAAAATTAAAAAACTTTTTTAATTTTTCACTGTTTTCGATATGCCACGGCTTTCCGAAAACGAGCGAAATCAGGCAATTGGGATGCTTGCGGGTGGGATGGCCGCCAGGGCGGTCGCGCCTCGGTTTGGTTGCTGTCGGAAGACGATTGATCGTCTTGCAGCCGGGTACCAGCAGACTGGGGCTGTTCACGGCCGGCAGCGACCTGGTAGGCCTCGTGTAACGACGGCTAGAGCCGATCGTTACATTACGTTGACGCACTTACGTCAACGTCGATTGGCAGCCACAGTCACTGCTAGGCGATACGGTGTCTCAGGGCAGACCATTCGCAACCGGTTACGTCGTAACGCCCAACCAATCCGGGCACGCCGCCCGTACACTGGTCAGATAATGACCCAACGTCACCGTGCTGCCAGACTGTTATGGGCGCGACGTCATCTGAACTGGAGAAGGGCTGACTGGAACCGAGTTTTGTTCACCGATGAATCTCGGTTCACAGTTGTCATCTGAACTGGAGAAGGGCTGACTGGAACCGAGTTTTGTTCACCGATGAATCTCGGTTCACAGTTAGTCATGCTGACGGAAGATTACGGGTATACAGGCGTAAAAATGAAAGATTCACCGATTGTTGCATTGTTGAGAAGAACAGGTTTGGGGGAGGGAGCGTAATGGTCTTGGGTGGGATCATGGGAAACCGGAAGACAGATTTGGTTGTTGTACAGGGCAACATCAATGCACAACGTTATGTTGCAGATGTGCTAAATGCACATGCCTTACCATTTATCCGTCAGCATGGTCCTGGTGTGACATTGATGCACGACAATGCCCACCGCCCTCACGTAGCCAGGGTCACCACTCAATACTTACAGCAAAACAACGTCGACGTCATGCCATGGCCCGCGGTCTCCCCCCCCGGATCTCAATCCCATTGAGCACATATGGGATGAGCTGGGCCGCAAAGCACGAGCTAACCATCAGATTGACAATGTTCGCGATCTTACACGGGCGTTACAACGGGAATGGAGGAATTTGCCCAACGCACTGGTATTGCGTTACGTCACGTCGATGCGGCGTAGGATCATTGCATGCATTCATGCAAATGGTGGCCACACTCGGTACTAACGAGATTTACTGAATTTGCCACATTACTTATTGAAATTCCATCTCTAAACATTAAGTAACACATTTCTGAGTTTTTGTGATTTTTGATTTTGACCCCTACCGCCCTTGGCCGGTTATCTCTCGAATATTTAACAAGATATCCAAATGCAATTTATTGGCTTTGCTACAGAAATGAATGAACTTGTTTTTCCATTTTGATTTTTAAAAGTAACCCTTTTGGTTTTTGATGAATCTTTCCTTAAACATGGAGGGACGTTTCTAGTTTTGCTCAGTATAGTACGATTACCCATCAATGTCATGCATTAGACTACTGTCTGTTCCACGTTTTGCTGCCGACGAACTTTTGGCCATTAAACACATGAAATCTAAAAAATATTTAAAGGTAAGTACTTTTTCATCAATAACAAAAAAGTCACCCTGCCCAAAAACAATTATTTGATGAAATTCCATCAAATATTGATTTTATTGCGAAAAAACGTTTTCCTATGTGAATTTAACATGGGGAGACAATTCCCACAACTAAAGGATCAAAAAACGAAATATTTTGGAAATTGACTCCGAAACCTGGCGAGATAGCTTGATGTAACTAAGAAAACAAAAGTTAGATTTTGAAAATCAGCCCACAAATAAAAAACATATTTAAAAAAAATCTATTTTTAGCCCCCATGTTAAATTCCCATAGGAAAATCGTTTTTTCGCAATAAAATCAATATTTGATGGAATTTCATCGAATACATTTTTTTTGGGGAGGGAGACTTTTTTTGTTATTGATAAAAAAGTACTTACTTTTAAATATTTTTTAGATTTAATGTGTTTAATAGCCAAATATTCGTCGGCAGCAAAAGGTGGAACAGACAGTCGTGTAAATTATCAATCTAGAGCGAACTACGCGACCTCATACTAAGTACTGTTCGCGCTGACTCATTTACCATAATTATAATAGCGTTCATGTATCTACGAAAGATGTGCTAATATGAAACACGCGATGTGATGTTGTACATGTAGCTAAGATGAAACGTCCAGAGCAATTATGCGACAAAAATTGCGATATTTTCCATAAATGACGTCGAAAATTGACGAAATGTTCAGAGCAAATGCGGAACTCTGTTCCGCATTTGCTCTGAACATTTCGTCAATTTTCGACGAAAAAATTCTATTCCGCATTTATTATGAATGTTTCAAACTCACGAAGTCATTTACGGAAACTGCCGTAAAGTTTTGTTTGTAAATAGTTTTCATGTAAAGTGGCACACCTTCTTTACATAAAAATACCACATGGCTTGTCTCAAATGTAACCGCTACTAGGGATATCAGGTGCCAGTTTCACTAAACATCGTACGACTATACTGTATTACTGAGAGTATGCACGCACACCAGGGGGCCGTTTCACTAAACATCGTACGACTATACTGTATTACTGAGAGTATGCACGCACACCAGGGGCCCGTTTCACTAAGCTTCGTACGACTATACTGTATTACTGAGAGTATGCACGCACACCAGGGGGCCGTTTCACTAAGCTTCGTACGACTATACTGTATTACTGAGAGTATGCACGCACACCAGGGGGCCGTTTCACTAAACATCGTACGACTATACTGTATTACTGAGAGTATGCACGCACACCAGGGGCCCGTTTCACTAAGCTTCGTACGACTATACTGTATTACTGAGAGTATGCACGCACACCAGGGGGCCGTTTCACTAAGCTTCGTACGACTATACTGTATTACTGAGAGTATGCACGCACACCAGGGGCCCGTTTCACTAAGCTTCGTACGACTAAATGTTCGTAAGCGCAAATTTAGAATCGTCTGGAAATTTCAATTGATGTATTTACATTTATTGAGCATAGGCTGCATATGCATGCAGCCTATGCTCAATAAATGTAAATCCAATAATTGTTTACAATAACACATTGTTGATGTGATATTTACAGACCATCATAATTTTGCACTTACGAACATTTTAGTCGTACGAAGTTTAGTGAAACGGCCCCCGAGTATATGGCATTAGCGAGGAGTGCAGACACAGATCATCCTGTGGCTTTTCTCGGCGCTTGTTTGTAATCGTTTAAATTAGAATGGCCAGTGCAATCTCATATATTGCATAAAATGGGTTTTCGCAGTTTATTAAAATCACAAAAACTTAGTCTACTGTATGTAGTAAATAAGTACAATTTACCACCACAGAAAACACTCTATGAAAATTTATCAGGTAACCTGCCCTGTATTGACCGAATACGTACTGACTGATAACATATTGTTGTATCAGGCATTGACCTGATACACACATCCGGGTTACAATGAAGTGAATATTGACGTTCCATTGGTCGGATGCCGTCACGTGACGTTACCGAATGACGTCAGTGTAATGACGCAATGTAAACAAGTCCGCGTTCTTTCCACATATAACGACGTCATATGTAGTCATTTTCGAGCATAACAAGTTACCTGATAAACAGATACCAGGCTAGTGTCTTTTGATATCAAGTTTATCAGGCTCGGCTCGGAAACGGTAGGAATTCCTCGGCAAGCCTCGGAATTCCTACGCGTTTCCTAGCCTTGCCTGATAAACTTGATATCAAAAGACACTAGCTTGGTATTCTCTACTGCGCTGCTTCAGTTCATGATGGTGTGCTTATGCGTTGATTCATTCATTCAACATTTGTGTTGAGTTAATATGATATATTTTAAGCTCGGTGACCGACTCCGCATACATGGGGGCCGTCCTCCAGAAAACATAAGAATGAGCCTATTTTTATTACAGTGGAACCTCACTAAACCGGACACCAAGAAAACACCTGTGATCTTTCTTGGTCACTTAACTCAGGTGATATGTATGTTCGTGATCGCCTAGCACACAGCTATGGCTCAGAATGATCAAATGCCTGATGTACAGTGAAACGTCACTCAGCCGGACACCATGGGGACCTCCCAGGGTGTCCGGTTTAGAGATTTCACTGTATGTGTAAGTTGGTTAAATTTTGATTTTATTATTTTTATTTATTGATTTAACATTGGGATTTTGTTCTAAATGTTTTTCCATTGTGGGTACGGCCGTGATCCGTGCAGCTATGACACATTCAACTCCGCACTAAATAACATGAGCTGAGCGAACATGATATACGTGAGATCACGTGGCGTTAATTGTGGAATTACTTAGAGGAAAGCGTACAACAGATCATATCCTGTCTCGAACGTGTACCATGGTGTCGCCGACAAATATAGGAGACACGACATGCGATTTTGTATCTTCGGACATCTGCGTAATACGTTTACACATATTTTTCATAAATGGCGTCAAAAGTTGACAAATTCTTCAGAGTACACGCGGAATATAATTCCGCATGTACTCTGAAAAAATTGTCAACTTTTGACGCCATTTACGGAAAATATTGTAAATTTTGTAAACGTATTTCGTGAAATGACGCAGATGTCCGAAGGTACAAAATCGCATGCCGTGTCTAAATGAGTAGCCATCAGTGAACATCTGGTACATGCAGTTCAACGACATCGAGTAACAAGAATCTGGAACGCCTACCCCTTTAATTCATTAAAGGCACGATCATATTGTCAGTCCGTATGTCCATACGTCCGTCTGTCTGTCCACGTGTCTGTCCATCCGACATGTATGTTAAAGAGCTCTGGTACCAACTATCTCTGTAATCGTGTGTCGGATTGGCTTGTATTAGATTAGGGGATGGGTATGGAATAGAACATCTGACTTTCATAGTATTTCATCCACTGGTACTCTCGGAAGAAACTGTGGTCCCGTCTCTATATGACCTTATGTTTTGTTGGGACGTTAAACCCATTCATTTTCACTTTGCATTAGATTTGTACGGAGCCCCGCAGGGGACGTAGAATTTTTTTTTGTTATTGTTTCGTTCGCACGAAATAACAATTCATTCCCACGAAATACCATTTCGTTCCCTCAATTTAACAACTCGTTACACGAATTAAAAATTCTTCCCACGAATTAACAATTCGTTCCCTCAATTTTAACAATTCGTTCCCACGAAATAACAATTCGTTCCCACGGAAACGAATTGTTAATTCCTGGGAACGAATTGTTATATCGTGGGAACGAATGAGGGAACGAATTGTTATATCGTGGGAACGAATTGTTAATTCCAGGGAACGATGTTAAATTGAGGGAACGTGTTATTTCGTTGGAACGAATTAATAGCAACAAATCCATGTCCCCTCACGGGGCTCCGTAGATTTGTTCTATGCGACCCAGTGAATGAGGAGTGAATATGTACTCTTGTGCAAGGAATTGCGAACATCATAACGGAATAGTCCCAGACAATGGCGTTTGATGGGTTTATAGAATCATGTGAAGGCTTGACATGTGGCTGAGACTGGAGAAATGGCGATTATTGGATTCGTGACCAGTGTAGCTTCTGGTCAAATAGCACACTCCCGTAGCCGGATAGCTATATTGCTTGTAAGACGTATGACGGATGTTTCATTGATGCGGTCGGTGGCGAACAGTGCAGATCATGATCAGACTGTGCGGACGCACAGGCTGATCTGGATCTACACTGGCCGCATAGTCAATAAGCCACATTTTTTCAGTCCCAGCCACATATTACATGTACTGTCACTTTTATATCCGACGATTCACTTAGATGAAGACCTAAACCGGCTATATCACGTCCTAAACGAGCAATATGGGGTCCGTTTCACTAAACTTCGTACGACTATGTTCGTAAGTGCCAACTTAGGATAGTCTGTACATTTCAGTTGATGGATTTACATGTATTGAGCTTAGGCTGCATATGCTCAATAAATGTAAATCCAATACTTGTTTACAAGAAAACAATCTTAAAGGTACATGCCCACTCAGTAGGCACAACATGTTCTTTGTAGGAATTAAATACGTCTATACTTGTGTCACTATTCCACCAGTTCTAAACATTACAAGTGCCCGCTATACAGATATAATCATTTAGTAATATTTATTTTACTGATAGTGACGCGCGGTGGTATCAGGCTATTTTCGTATGCACAGGGAACACCAAGAGCACTAATTTGAACGATACACGCAACATTAAGTGCAGTCTGACCAAAAGGTAGCTAATATATACAGGAATATGTTTACGGATTGTGTTGGTACCGTGTGGTGTTTTTTATCCCCTCGCGTAATGAAAATTGGATATAGGGATTAAGGTCGTTTGTTTGTTTGTTAATTGGTGTTGAACAGCTAAGGTCATGTGCGGCCGGGCAAACGGGTTCGATCCCGTATTTAAACTTCTGCAAGTGGGGGGTGGGGGGAATACAAAATCAGAACGAACTATTTACATCGAGAACAAATATATTCAGCCCTGAAATTAGAATGACCTGACCTGGTCCCAGGTTCAAACACACCAAGGCCACTTGGCCCCTTCCCCTAACATAGGATTACGAATAATATCGTAATACTCACATAAGGGGTATAACAGATTCAACTGTCACATACAAAATGCCAAAGTCGTATGTGAGGGCCAAACCAGGTCTCCAGTCGGGGTTCCGGTAAGGATGAACCCCGATCGTTAAATTACCCATCGCATGCTCCACCGGCCACCCAGGTCGTACGTTCGTCTGTCCATCAAGTTTTCCATTAACTTATTTACCGCATTTACCGCAGTGTATGTCAGATTGGCTTGACACTTCATGTGCATGTTTATTACCATCCGTATGTTCATTTCTCAGTTGCGTCCAGTAAATGCGTGCGCGGTTCTCCATTTTACTATAACTTCTTTACTGTATGACCAACTGTCTTCAAACGTCATGTGCATGTTTATTATCAACCATATGTTCACACCTCACCCTACCCATGCTCCCCAATGCCCATGGTCAAGGTCAAATAACTTTGAAATTTCACATTCAGTAGATGAGTGTGGGTTTCTGCATTTCCATATAACTTCTTTGTTGCATGAGCGGCTGGCTTTTGACCTTATGTGCATGTTTATCACCATTCATATGTTCATTCCTCGCCCTAGCCGTGCTCCGCTTGTCCAAGTACAAGGATAAATAATTCCAGCACAAAAATATGTACACAATTCCGTAACATTTGATTGGCCCGTAGCAAGTCTCTGTCCTAAATTTATATTCCAGTAAACTCCCACGCCGAACTACTTTCCGTAACCGTCAGGCGCAGTTAAAATAATTCTTAAGAAAACGGAAAATAAACACATTTTCTTGATGAATTTATTTCAAATGCTGGAATTATATGGAATGAATGGTCCTTTTGTGGAATTTATCGGGGATATAAACTTGGAAGAGTCGCGGGAATACTGGACGAGGCCTTCCGGCCTTCGTCCAGTATTCCCGCGACTTTTCCAAGTGTATACCCCGATAAATTCCACAAAAAGGTAATTCATTCCTTCCTATAATATTTGTTAAATCTTCTGTCAATTAGATGTGTGCAATTTTCTCCATTATCCTATACCTTCTTTATTGTATTCCCTTAACACTTCATGTGCAGGTGTGTCATCGTCAATATTTTCATTTCCCACCCCAGCATGCTCCCCCTTGCCCCAGGTCAAGGCCAAATAACTTTGAAATTCCCAGTTCAGTACATTCATTCTGCTATAACCTCTTTAGCATATGAGAAATCCACTTGAAACGTCATATGCATGTCTGTCATCATTAATATTTTCGTTCAGTAGATGCATGCGCGTGTGTCTCCTATAACGTATTTACCGCATCAAAGTGCATGTTTGCACAGCGATGGGATGCATGCCCTGCTTTCTTGTTTAATGGGAACACAATATAATCGTGCGTCCAGCACACCGTGTGTTGTCCGGTGTGTAACATTAATTTTGTCGACATTGGTCGTTGTGTGTTTACTCGATAGCACAGTCATGTATTCGAATCTAACAGTTTTGTAGATGGCACTTAGCCTACTTCAGTGAACGAATGGTGGACAGTGTAGATGCTGATCAGACTGCGTGAATGCACATGATGATATGTGACTACACAACCTCCTGCGTTACTCTTGCCAGGAGTATCCAAGCGTCTGGACATCTACTGGCAATGTCAACGCATGAGCAATTTGATTGGCTGAGTTTCACAGCTCTGACTCGGCCAATCGAGCAGCTTAAGTTCTTTATTCCAAAATACTTGAATATTGTGCCTGAAGCACAATATTCAAGTATTTTGGAATAAAGAAATGAACAAATACTGGCACGATTAGCTGAGTAGGTAGCGTACGTTGGCCACAAAAGTAATAAAGTCCCTTTTCTCAGCCAGTTGCCCAATTGCATCATGACAGCGCGATCCATTACAGATTGTCTATTTTCTGAACGATTCCTGCCATTGTTGTTAATTAATAACAAACACCTGCCGCTACCTTCAGAAATGTCGTCCATCATTGTGATTGCCCAATGCAAATACTAGTATTTATCAAGAGGCTCGCTACGAATTGACCTACATTTGTAATTATATAATACACGCTGACTGGCGTTGATAAAATGTATCGGATAAAATGTGCTGGCGGACAGCGCGATATAGTCGGCACATTGGCGTACGTACGTTCGTCCATACATACGTGTGTCTGTGTTAAAGTATTTGGTTAAAGTTTTTCGGTATGCTATCAAAGCCTTGGCATATTGTAATTCTACGCCCCACCCGTGCGGCCGCTGTGCCCAATGTCAAGGTAAATTTACTTTGAAATTTACCTTAACGTTTGTTTGGATTTACGTTAAAGTTTTTAAGATCTGAAACCGCTCCGCCAATTCACTCGTAACTTCACATGTATGTTTATCGTTATCCATGTTTTCATGTTATGCCTAACGCGTGCAGCCCCTGTGCCCAATATCAAGATCAAATTGCTTTGAAATTTACCTTAAAGCTTTTATGAAAATTTGGTTTAAATTTTTACGTATACTATATCTCTGAAACCGCTTTCACCGTTTAACTTCAAACTTCACATGGGTGTTTACCATCACCCATATTTTAATTTCATGCCCCACCCGTGCTACCCCTGTGCCGTATGCCTTTTTGGTTAAAGTTTTTCGGTATAAATGTACATGTACTATCAAAGCTTCGGCGGGCGCGACATGCGGGCCGCGGCCATCTAGTTGTTTTTTAAATTATCGATAGGATGTGTACGGGTTAAAGCTTTTTTTTGCATTAAAGGTATTTGTAGTACTATCAAATGCCTCGACGGGCGCGACATGCGGGACGCAGCCATCTAGTAATGACATTTCATGTACGTTGTAAACGACATTTACGTCGACTTGTAGCGATTTGTCTGTCATTGTATTCAGCACAAAACATTAAACTTCTAACCATACAGACACGCTTTCTCTTCTGCCAATGTTGGTTTACTATGTTTGTTTTCGAATCTGTCTGATATAAGAGATTGACTTGCTCTCTAAATCAAATTATACACATATTAAGTAAATACATCGTCCGCAATTTGCCGGTTTTGTTTGTTTTCATCACACGGTCTGTTGTTTTTTATTTCTGTAAGCATGCACTTTCTTGCAACAAATTGTATATTGGCAAACAGATGAAATAGTTTTATGCCACCGAATATAAATCAAACATTTTGCTTAGCAAAACTCAATAGTCTATGTCAACCATTGAGATATTATATATATATAATATTATTTCATTTAAATATATGATCTAGATATAAATGAATCAGAATTGAGATATTAAAATGCTAACTGGTCGGTCTACATGCACGTTATATGTGATTCTGGAGAAATGGGGCTTATGTGATTTGCGACCAGTGTAGATGCATTCGTACATACTGATCAGGATCTTCACTGTTCACCATTTCATCAATAAAACAACCGCCATGCTTCTTACAAGCAATCTAGATCGCTATCAGGCTACATTAGTGTACTATTTAATCAGCAGCTACACTGGTCACAAATGCTATAAGCCCCATTTCTACAGTCACATCTACGTATGAATAGGTTATTTGATTTGTATGTGGATATATGCCGGATTTCCGGGGGCCGTTTCACTAAACTTCGTACGACTAAAATGTTCGTAAATACAAAATTATGATAGTCTGTAAATTGCACATTAACAATGTTTTCTTGTAAACAATGATTGGATTTACATTTATTGAGCATAGGCTGCATATGCAGCCTCTGCTCAATACATGTAAATACATCAATTGATATTTCCAGACGATCCTAAATTTGCACTTACGAACATTTTAGTCGTAAGAAGTTTAATGAAACGGCCCCCACAGCGCAATATCGTTACGCGGCGGAACGAGTGGCATATATTCGTATATAAATCAAATACAATGCAACCTTTTTGTTATATACCAAGGTGTATGATCACGTGATACTAAAAACAACATCAAGTACTGAAACTTCCAGAATCCATCTGATTCAAAGTAAGTATTCTTTTATAGTGTCCGGACTTTGATGAAATATGGCGCATCAAACGGGTCTTGTTAAGCTGCATTTGGAGGTCTCTGTATTTTCGCCCACGGAAATCGATTCTTCTTCATAAAAACGACATAAGTCTGTGCCGAACTTCCTGGACCACCAAATACAGCTCATGAACACGCGTTTGCTGCGCCATATTTGTTCAAGATCCGTTGCATATTAAGGAAAATATCAAATAATACTTACTTTGGAGTGGGCGACGTTTTTGTTGTTGTAACCACGTGATCATGCACCTTGTATACATACACCATTCGCAATTTATATGCGCTTTCAAAAATATAGAAACTGTAAATACATTAAATAAATTAGTCGCGATTTAGTAGGAACTATTTTGCAAGGTAAAGCCTAGTTCCGGCACTGAACAATATGAACGCACGAGACGTCAATATGGAAAAATACTGGCGTCTTTCGTTGCATTCTGTTTCAATGAGAAACAAAAGTACGTATATAATAATAATACCAATTATCTAAATTCTATCCATCTTTCGGAGTTTATACCCTACATATATCCGTATTATTGGGAGACATACACATATAGCCACAGTATGGATATGGGCGGGGATTATTGGGGGATCGTAGCAAGTTATTTCCCTTTGCAAATATATTTATGGAGATCCGGTCCTTTGGTTATCCTCTGACCGATAAGCAAGAGGGGATATCGCGCACACGTCCAGTCTAGGTTCGCGTCTGATGACCCACAGGTTGGATGAGAAATAACAAAAATAATCAGACATTTACATGTAAAAAATGGGTAAAACACGACAACCTTTAAAACTGACGTTCACCGGACACGCACCGTGCAAGATCCACGCCTGGGGGCCGTTTCACTAAACTTCGTACGACTGAAATGTTCGTAAATACAAAATTATGATAGTCTGTAAATTGCACATTAACAATGTTTTCTTGTAAACAATGATTGGATTTACATTTATTGAGCATAGGCTGCATATGCAGCCTATGCTCAATAAATTTAAGTCCATCAATTGATATTTCCAAACGATCCTAAATTTGCACTAACGAACATTTTAGTCGTAAGAAGTTTAGTGAAACGGCCCCACAGTAGACACACGGAGGTGAAGGGCCGCCGCTTTGGTTCGCAGACAAATCCAATACAATAACAATCACTATGCTTACACATCGCTCATATTACATAAGAGGAGACATTTTTCATAAATCAAATCACAACTGACTGCGCCCGAGCATAGCGCGAAAGTAACAATAACGGGGAAATAATTTCGGGGAATTGCAACTGCAAACGATGACAAAGTATCGACTTTCTGACTGATGAGATAAATCAGGAAGTGAGAAAAATGTCCTACGCCAGTTCTGGTTTTGTCCGATTGAAAATAGTCAGTGAGTGGGTGAAGATTTCAAATAAATTGCGGAATGCAAGTTCTATAGAATACATGCATTTACCATAGTGTATCGAGGTTTATGGTGAAGCGTCAGTCATCTACGGAGCCCCGCAGGGAATGTTATTTGTTTTATTAATTCGTTCCCACGAAATAACAATTCGTTCCCACTAAATAACAATTTGTTCCCACAATTTAACAATTCGTTACCACGAAATAACAATTCGTTCCCACTTGGGAACGAATTGTTATATCTTGGGAACGAATTGTTAATTCGAAGGAACGAATTGTTAATTCGAGGGAACGAATTGTTAAATTGAGGGAATGAATTGTCATTTCGTGGGAACGAATTGTTAATTCGAGGGAACGAATTTTTATATCATGGGAACGAAGTACTTATTATGGCATTTTAGACCTATGGGCGACTTCTATAAACAATTCGGGTTAGCGCCGTGGCAGGCAGGTGGGGGTATGCGGTGAGTAATTTAACGATCGGGATTCATCCTTACCAGAATCCCGAACGGAGATCTGGTTTGGCCCTGAGGTACGTCTTTGGATTTCTTGTATGTGATGGTTAAATCTGGTTATACCCCTTGTATGAGTAATACGATTATTCCTAATCCTATTACTTTCTGGGCAAGGGGCCAAGTGACGTTGGTGTGGTATGGACCTGGCACCAGGTCAAGTTGTTCTAATTTCAGGGCTGAATATATATTTATTTCGATGTAAATATTCCGTTCTGATTTTGACAATCCCCCACCCCCCACAATTTAGCAGGTTAAATGCGGGATCGAACCCGTTGGCCCGGCCTTAAATGACTGTAGCTGTTGATAGGCCGTTAAACGCCAATACATAGAATCACATCGGGTTAGCGCCAATGGTGATTTCGACAGCCAGACATTGATGACAGTCCGGCATAATTGGCCATTGCTGACCCCACGTACTGTCGCTGTATATTGGGAAGATAGATTGCCATCCCATTGCCGGACAGGTCCAATAATGAGACCATAATCACATTTGTGACTCGTCTGTCATATGAAAGAACGAGTTAAGTTTGCCCTCATATTGTGCATATTGTTAAAGGGACGTCGTCTCAGATAGGGACAGAAAGCAATCGATGATGAAATACGTTAGTTGTAGATTTGTAAGGTATTTCTGTACCTACGTATACTATATATACACACACAATAGTACGGAGTCCCACAGGGCACATGGATTTTTTTGTATTAATTCGTTCCCACGAAATAACATTCGTTCCCTGAATTTAATAATTCGTTCCTTGAATTTAACAATTCGTTCCCTCGAATTAATAATTCTTTCCCACGATATAACAATTCGTTCCATCGAATTAACAACAATTCGTTCCCACGAAATAACAATTCGTTCCCACGGGAACGAATTGTTAATTCGTGGGAACGAATTCTTATATCGTGGGAACGAATTGTTAATTCGAGGGAACGAATTGTTAGATTGAGGGAACGAATTGTCATTTCGTGGGAACGAATTAATAAAAAAAAAGAAGTATACGTCCCCTGCGTGGCTCCGTACAATAGTCACCATAAATGTATTGGTTTATTTACATCTTAAAAATAGTAGAGTGCATTCGATAATGTTATAATTTTACAGCAAAATATTTAAATATTAAAATAATTCATGCTTAATTAATTATGCTTCTTTGTAGAGTAGTATAGGAGAAGTATTTGTCAATTATTTCTGCCAGTTAATCACAATATATAATACAATGTATTTATATAGCAGACTAAACATAAACACAAGTGAATTTGATCAAATAAAACGTAATGTAACCGCATTTTGAATTTCTGAGACGCAATGCCTTTAAAATGCGAGAAACAAACCGTGGCTGGTCTCAACGAAAACACGTCAGCACATACGAATAATTTCCATGGATTGTGATTCAGAAATGTGGCTGTGACTTGAGAAATGGGTCTTATGAGTTCTGCGACCAGTGTATATCCAGATCAGCATCCGCTATTCCATCAATGATACACCCGTCATGCTTCTAATAAGCGCAATACAGATCGTTACCAGGCTACATGCGTGGGCTATTTCATCAGGATATACACTGGTCACAAATCCTATAAGCCCCATTTTTCCAGTCACAGGCACAAATCAGAAATGAAAAACAGACGCCCACTACAAAATGTAATTTTGTGAGGGTTATGCACTCGCCTCTGTTAGTGCTCCCGGCGTACGAAGTATGTCGATGAGGTATATGGTTTTCGTCATTCCGTCCGTCCATCCGTCCGCTCGGCCGTTCGTCCGTCTGCCCATTCGTCCGTCTGTAATAATTGCGTTTATTAAACGATTTCGGATACCAATTATCTCTGCAACCGTACGTCAGATTTACTTGAAACTTCATATACTTCGTTATCACCATCGATATGATATGCAAATCTGCACTCGTCGAAATATTTACAAAGATGTAGCATAGTGACTTACAGGCGTATTTTATTTGAATATTTTACTTTTATGTCCCTGTGTGATTTTTTTCTCACTGGACGCGAGGTTGACGAGGGTATATATAAATGACACATTCATGTGATTTTGTACCTAAGAGGATTTTTCATAACAGTATTTACAAAGAATGTTATATTTCCCGAAAATTACGTCGAAAGTTGACGATTATTTAAATAGAAAACACGAAGTCCTATTCCGTATTTGCCCTGAGCATTTCGTCAAATTTCAACTTATTGTACTGAAAATATCATAAACAGCTGCCATGAAAAAGTTCACATCGTATTGTGTATATAGAGGATATTATATGGTACATTTTGAATAGCTGGAAATAACACGAGTGTGCGCCGTAATACACTCGTAAGCAACGAGTGAGCGTAGTGAACGAGTTGCTTGCACGGACGCCGACGGACACGAGTGTATTATTTCCGCTATTCAAACATGTACGATGGAATATCCTATTTGTTACACTTCCACGGCGGATATATATGCACATTTAGTCTATTTTTGAGATTATATCAATGAATTGTGTGTGCGCATGAATAGTGATACACTGACGTGTTTTCCCGCGTTTTGACGTTACGTTGTGTGACGTCAAATATGACGTCATGTAAACGTTTCGAAATCCAAATTACGCAGCCGTTTCTATCAACCAGATATATTTTAATGCATGTTGGGAATGTGTTCAATCACATTAACATTCTACATTAGCTGAGACCCTTTCCAAATTTTCAAATAACTTTATTTTGACCAATCAAAATTAACATTTGGCATTGTAGCTCTAAGAAAAACAGGGGGCCGAATCACTGAACTTCGTAGGACTAAACTGTTCGTAAGTGCAAAATTAATATAGTCTGTATTTAATTTCACATTAACAAAGTTTTCTTGTAAATAAGTATTTGATTACATTTATTGAGCATAGGCTGCATATGCAGCCTATTGTCAATAAATGTGGAAATCCATAAATTGACATTTACAGACGATCTTAAATTTGAACTTACGAACATTTTAGTCGTAAGAAGTTTAGTGAAACGGGCCCCAGGCACGCAAGTACGGATGTTCTCTTCACTGTGTATTATTTGTAAGGAGTTGATTACGGGTTTTCTCTCATAGCGAAACCCGTGAAACTAATTTGCAAGAGTGTAATCAAAAAGCACATTACGTGTTTGTGAAGAAGTGCAGCCAACTTGAATTAACACTGTTGCGCACATAGTGCATGTAATGATGATGTATGTTGATTAATCTTTCACTAGCAGAAAACGATAATGAAATTTACGCGGGGAAATTCGGTTAAAGGTACAAGCACATTCAGTGGGCACAAACTGTTCTTTATATTAGAGACATCATCTGAGACATTTTCTGGCAAAATAAACATTCATTCACCATTACCCCACGTATTTATTGGCATTATTATACATATTATATCCGACGTCAATTTCCACACTGATATCAGGGGCGATAACCGTGTTTCCTTAAAATGTTAACGGACATTACTATTTACACTGTATTTATGTTTTATGTGCAATAATCATACTTGATACTCTGTCGAAAATATTATTTTTTTTTCAGGTGACGCATTTAATTAGTATAAACAAGTAAAAACTATCATGCCTCATTTGCATATGAAAATAGCCTGATATCAACGCGCAATGGATTACATGTATACACCAATGGTTGCACAGCTGGCCAGATACCGGTTCCTGGCACACGCGCGTCTTTTATGTCGGAATTCAATGATCAATGTGGATCTGACTGTATATATGGGTTTTGTGGCCAGTGTAGCTCCAGATCAGCATGTGCGTCCGCACAGGCTGATCAGGATCTGCACTGATTGCCAATACATCAATGAACCACCCGTCATGCCTGTAACAAACAATACAGATCGTTATCAGGCTACAGGCGTGTGCTACCTGTTATGTATTTGACAAGGAGCTACACTGGTCACAAATCACATATGTCCCACTTCACCAGTCACTCGGCCACAAAATGTGACACGCCATGTGATGTTGCACCTTCGGACATCTGCGTAATTTCATTAAATAGGTTTACAAAATTTACAATATTTTTCATAAATAAAGTCAAAAGTTGACAACATTTTCAGAGTACATAT
This sequence comes from Conchocele bisecta, assembly GCA_029237695.1. Classification (NCBI taxonomy): domain Eukaryota; kingdom Metazoa; phylum Mollusca; class Bivalvia; order Lucinida; family Thyasiridae; genus Conchocele; species Conchocele bisecta. The sequence goes on along the minus strand of CM055270.1, from coordinate 14,512,197 downwards.
TCCGCATGTACTCTGAAAATATTGTAAACTTTTGATGCAATTTACGGAAAAAAAATGCAAATTTTGTAAACGTATTTCATGAAATTACGAAGGTACACAATCACATGGCGTGTCTCAACTATTCTTTATATCAGAAATACAGTAGTAAATAATATCGGGTTATGGAAATTATTCCACCCCGAGGGAATCTCTGAGCCAATATTGCGAAAATTAAGCCATCTTGTGCGTGCGGGAGTCCTGGATTGGTCTATTTAATTAGGAATAATGGCAGGAATTGTGACACAGATACACTATTTTCTGGCACTATGCCAATTTATGGCGGAAAGGTACTGAGCCCCGCAGGAGACGTAATAATTATAATTTTTTATCAATTCGTTCCCACGAAATAACAATTCGTTCCCTCAATTTAAACAATTCGTTCCCACGAATTAGCAATTCGTTCCCTCAATTTAACAATTCGTTCCCACGGGAACGAATTGTTTAATTCGTGGGAACGAATTGTTTTATCGTGGGAACGAATTGTTAATTCGAGGGAACGACTTGTTAAATTGAGGGAACGAATTGTCATTGCGTGGGAACGAATGAATACAAAAAAAATCCATATCCTCTGCAGGGCTCCGTAGAAAGGCGTAACGAGTTGCATAGAAGTCTTGCGTAATCCAATATTCAAAATAAGTGTACATGTTTATCACGGAAAAACGACAAGAAGCGTATTCATTTTCAAAACTTTCCAATGACTTATCTCCCTCTGTATCATTGTACACACAATAACCCTATTGTTTTTCAAATGTTTGATGTCTCCCGTTGGTTGCCATTTTGATTGATGTTCGCACTATGTATACTTGTTCACACAATTGCTAATTCTACATAATTCCAGCACAAAAATATTTACACAATTCCCTAACATTTGATTGGCCCGTAGCAAGTCTCTGTCCAAAATTTATATCCCAGTAGACTCCCACGCCGAACTACTTTCCGTAACCGTGAGGCGCAGTTAAAATAATTAAAAACTTGGAAAAGTCGCGGGAATACTGGACGAGGCCTTCCGGCCTTCCGGCCTTCGTCCAGTATTCCCGCGACTTTTCCAAGTTTATACCCCGATAAATTCCACAAAAAGGCCATTAATTCCTATATTAATTATTTTTGTTGTTAGTTTTAGTTTCTGAGGGGTATACCCATCAGCGTTTCATTTTTTATTTTCCATGGAGAATGCCCTCCCCCATTGTATACTGGCCACACCTCGACGTGTGTTGTGACATTCGGCACTCTTGTTAAAGGCGCCATTTGTAAGTATGCATTGACAATGACAATTATGTGACACCAATGTAAACCACGCGTATACATGCACGTGGATAAATATTGATTATAAAGTATGATAATTACAAATCAAAAAATAATACAGACAATAAATAGTAATGTCCGTTAACATTTTAAGGAAACAGTTATCGCTCCTGATATCAGTGTGGAAATTTACGACTGATGTAAACTGTATAATAATGTCAATCACTACGTGGGGTAATGGTGAATGAATGTTATGTTTGCCAGAAATTCTCATATCTACAAAATATACAAAACTATCCGTCTCCTTATATTATAACCTGTCATGCGGGACCCCAGCTTTAAAGCGTAATGAATAATGTCTTATAAACCGGCGCTTATCTGCATGTACATTTGGCTCTAAAACGTGACGACCTATTTATAAAATATTAAAGCGTGCCAGTCAATCCTATACAACCTGATACTAGAAACACGAATATTCGTGTTTCTAGTATCAGATTGCATAGGGTGAGAACTGTGAAGGCGGATATAAGATGGCGTCATACAATATTTGTTGAATTTTGCCGTTTTTCGTGCCCGCGTGATTTATGGCCCCATTGCTTCATGTCTTCGCTTTCTGTATTTCATTGTGATTTGTATGTCCATATAAAACGTAACCGGATACGCCGCCATATGCATATTTTATGGGAACAGAGAACTTACATGTTTTGTCAAATGGAAACTCAGTTTTATAAAATAGAGAATATGATTTATCACACGAAAACAGTGTTATTCCGTGCTGTATCCCATTTGATAAATGTGATATGACACACGTGTTATAACATGTGTTGAATGTTACCGTTTGTCGTGCCCGCGTGATTTTAAGCCCCATTGCCTCATGTCTTCGCTTTCTATACTGCAGTGCAACCTCCTACAACAGCCACCCATGGGAAGACGCACAACTGGCTGATGTAGAGAGGTGGGTGTTGTAGGGAGGTTAATGCTGAATTAAATGTTATCGTCCGATGTGTATTTATTTTTTTCGATAATTCTCATCAAATACATGCTTTGACAGCATTTTAAAATAATTTCCAATGGAAATGATTCTAAAGTGCTGTCAAATCATGTTTTTATTGAGAAAGAATGCTAAAGCAACATCAGGCAACAATTATCGTGCTCAGCAGTCTAAGGGTTAGATACAGAGGAAATCATCCATTTGGGATATAAAATAGCGGCTGTTACAGAGAGGGTGTTGTTATAGAGAGGTGGCCGTTCTGGGATGTTCGACTGTATATACTTCATTGTGATTTGTGTGACCATATAAACCGTACCCGGATACTCATATGCAGATTGTATTGGTACAGGGAACTCGCATGTTTTGTCAAATGAAAACTTAGTTTTATAAAATAGAGAATAGGATAACTAGAGGAGACACATGAACCCATGTAGAGGAGATAGGGAATAGTAGATTAGTGCCGTGAAAGGGTAAAAATATCCGGCAAGGCTCAAGAATTTCTTTATTTCTCATCAGAAGTATATGTTGTGACCACTCATTTGAACCGTCTCGGCGAACTCATTTGAACCGTCTCGCCGAGACGGTTCAAATGAGTGGTCACAACATATATTTTGGTTCAGAAATAAGGAAAATAGATAGAGAATAGTAGGTTAGTGCCGTGAATGGGAAAAAATATCTGGCAAGGCTCAGGAAACGGGATGGGCGAGGCACTAACCTACTATTCTATTTATCCCGTCATCACCTACAAATGGCTGTAAAATGCAAAAATAGTATTGACTGGATATCAAAAATGTTTCACGGCACCGTGTTTCACGGCACATACGCACCGTGTTGACGGGATAAAAACGAATACAATACACCATGATACATATGTCACGCACACAGCGGTTTGAGGGGACTTCAACGCGGCAAGAACATGTACTCCACGACTAGCAGTGTGCGGTCCCAACAGGAAAGCAACTGTACGTGAAATGCATGAAAATAAAACAAATACAACGATAGCCCCATAACAACTACATGTGTTTCCCACTGAACTACCGAAAACAATACATGTAAATGAATAAAGCACGTGCACCTTCCCAAATATGTCCTCACAATCCAATGGTTTGATTAGCTGACTAAAATATCATCAGCTTTTGACAAGCCGTTAAACACCATTAAAGAAATAAATAAACTGATTTGCCGGATACAACTTCCAGATCATAGTTTCGAGCATGAGTTGAAGAAGGTGCGCGCAAAGATAATCATTACGTCAGATCACCTAACCAAATTAGCTCAGACGCCACGAACACGACATAAATAGAGGTTAGTGCCGTGAATGGGAAAACATATATGGCAAGGCTCAGGAAACGGGATGGGCGAGGCTCTGCCGAGCACATCCCGTTTCCGTGCCGCGCCAGTTATTTTCCCCATTCACGGCACTAACCTACTGTTCTATTTATCCCGTCAACACATACAAATAGCTTTAACATGCAATACAAATAACACCAACCACCACACATATTCATACGTACTTGTGCAGCCGTACATGTGCCTAATCCCACATTACACTGTATCATGAGTATAATAATTAAACTATACGAGAGTAGACCGGAGAAAAACGAGTCCTGTTGAATCAGACGTATGTAGAACCACATATTGTTCGCCCACCACTCTCAGCATATCACTTTTAAGGGTTGGGGCCAATTGATTTTGGTATGAACCTGGCACCATGTCAGGTTATTCTAATTTCAGGGCTGAATATATATATATATTTCTCGATGTAAATAATATTCTGTTCGGATTTGGTACACCCCCCCCCCCCCCCACCCACACCAATCAGGGATCGATACTTGCCCCGACCATAAAATGACCTTAGCTGTTGATAGGCCGTTAAACACCAATAAATCAAATCAAATCAAATCAAACGCTAGTAATGCGTGAATAGCAGGGGGTTCTATGGACCTCCCATAGTTATACATGTAAAGTATAACTATGTTTAAGGATGGCGTCGACATTACCGACTAAACAAGAATATATACTAGTGTAAGAGATATACCTGAGTTCGATATGTTACCTATGTTACTTCATATATTATAGTTGATAAGGTTACATGCCATTTCGATGAGGTTACAACATGGGAGGGCTATGTAACACCCTACTGTTCACCCACCCCACCCCTAGTGTAACCACGGTTACACTAGGGGTGGGCGGGTGAACATTAGGGGATTATATATTAAGTTCAACGACTGGGACGTTGGGTGCTATCTCCGACAAAATGTTGCATTTGCACCGAATGTTCCTTCAATTGCTTAAACATGCGACTTAAACGGACAGTTTTTGTGTATTTTAATTAGAACGTCTTTAAATGTCAATAACATGCGTCTCAACATAAGAGGAGCACTGCATGATTTTATCGCCGCACTGTGACGTTGTTTCAAAGTTCATGGACCGGAATTACGCCAGGCCTTAAACCGAGAGTCCCATATGCCAGGTTATAATGTAGGGAAACATATGTCTTTTCTTTATTCTTTAGATATGATTTTTTTTCGGGGCAAAATATACATTGATTTACCAATACCACACGTGCCAATTGACATGAGTATACATTTTATATCAAACACGAATTGCCAGTTTGATATCAAGGGCGATAACCGTGTTTCGTTAAACTGATAATGGAAACAACTATTTATTCCATTTATTTATATTTTGATGGCAATGATCATACTTTATGATACATTGTATGTCGATACTAATATGTATTCAGCTGACGCATATAGTTGATATCAATACTTAAAAAATAACCTGCCTCCTTCGCATATGATAATAGCCTGATACCACCGGGAGCCTCTATCGGTAAATTAAAGATTACTAAATCTTTATATCTGTGTTGTCGGCACTCGTTTTTTTTTTTTAACTGGTGGAATAGTTACTCAATTATGCACTAATTTAAGTTCCATACAGAACATATTGTAGATGGGACCCCAACTTTAAGTTCACCAAAGCTAACTCAGGATTAATATTCACATATTGTATTTAATAGTTCAAACTTAAATGTGACCGTGTCTGGGGACATGGAGCTTATGGGAGTTGTGACCAGGTGTAGCTCCTGATCAAACAGCTCATGTTGCGTAATAATGATCATTATTTGCATGTTGCAAACATTATGGGTATTTCATTGCTGCAATGGCGAACAGTGCAGATCCTGATCAGGCTGTGTATATGCACAGCCTGATCTGGATCTACACTGGTCGTAAAACTGGTCGCCCCATTTTTCAGTCACAGCGACTATTTAACGTGAAATAATGTGTCTTAAGTCTGTCATTTTCAGGAGCAATGTTTCATGAATTTCGAAATGACGTATGGGCGAGAATCGTGACACTAATATTCATATTGTCCCCGAAAACATTTTACAAATACATTGATGAGTCACTTAAAGTTTCACTAAGATATTCCTTGATGGAAACCTTTCATATATGCCTCGGCGATGTAACATGGCCCGCTGACATGATTCCGAAAACAATGAGCATTATTATAAACTTACATATTGGCTAAGTTCATATTGTTTCAATTATTAAAGCAAAACGTTTCAAGATGGAGTAATGTTTGTCAGGTCGATCGGAATGGTTTATAAGTGGATTCACTGGTTTTGCATGCGATACGATTATCAGAATAAAACGTAGTTGCGGGCAACGTGCCCGCAACTACGTTTGATATGGATAATAACAAACGTAGTCCGCAACTACGTTTTATATGAATAATAAATAGCAAACGTAGCCCGCAACTACGTCGTATATGCATAATACATAGCAAACGTAGCCCATAGCAAACGTAGCCCGCAACTACGTCGTATATGCATAATACATAGCAAACGTAGCCCACAACTGCGTTGTATATGCAAAATAAATAGCAAACAAACGTAGCCCGCAACTACGTCGTATATGCATAATACATAGCAAACGTAGCCCGCAAGTACGTCGTATATGCAAAATAAATAGCAAACGTAGCCCGCAACTACATTTTATATGGATAATCGTATCGCATGCAAAACCAGTGAATCCACTCTTCTAAACATCCCGTACAGTGATATTAGCATAGCCAGCAATAATACGGGTATTGGGTGGGTGGGATAAATTACACGGTTGTCGCTAAAGCTCGTGGATTATCTCCTCGTACAGGCGGACGAACCCATAGGCACTTTGTGGTATGAACATCAACACGCTCTTTAAATCATACCCAACTTTACTCTTATATTAAATACCTAGAAGGTAGGACACTCGCCATCTGTTCAACCAACGGAAGTGGTACTAGTGTACCTTTGGCCCGGCTCGCTGATTCAGTAACTGTAACGCGTTACAATTACTGAATTAGCGAGCCGGGCCCAAGGCAAATAATCCCCTTCCATTGGTTGAAAAGATGGCGGGTGTTCTGCCTTCTAGATATTTAATATCAGAATACAAGGCAAATAATCCACTTCCGTTGGTTGAAAAGATGGCGACTGTCCTACCTTCTAGATATTTAATATCAGAATACAATTGAGTATGATTTACAGAGGCTTGTCTCGTACATACCACAGATGATTCTAGCGTGTCTTGGATGGTCAATTATTGTTTGTATATACATGAAACACATTTCTAAACAATGTACAAGACTATTAAAATGTGCCCGGGTGTAAATATAATAGTACTTAGAAAGGTACAAAACTCCCATTCGCCACCATTGTAACGAAAACTCACACAATGTAGACAATTGGAACTCGCCTATACAACGCATTACAGCGTGTCGAAACCGCTGCTTGTGTGGGTTTTCGGGATAGATTTTACAGTTGCTAATACATTAACATAAATCTAAAAAAAAATCGAGTGTAAACTGCACTAAAAACGCGTCTCACTAACCTAAATTCGCTTTTTAAAATCATACACGTTCACTTCCTGGTTAAAAATGAATATTAGCCGCCATCTTAAAAAATATCGAATCACGTGACACTCACTGATTTGGTTGGCTAATGGAAATCACGTCAGTCTCCAGTAACCAACCAAACCACTGCGTGCACGTGATTGAAATATTTCAAAGATGGCGGCTAATAGTCATTGAGAATGCGGAAGTGAACGTGTATACGTTCATACCACAAAGTGCATGTGTACTTGTAGTAGCTACGAACTGTGCTCTACTACAAGTAATTATTGCCCAGACAATGCGCAGCTGCTGCGTATGAGAAGTATTTTATAGCGAACCAATAAAACCACGACTTGAGACACAAATAATGATCCTAAGATAACTATTTCCTGATGTTGCACGATTAACCCTTTCATCACTAAATATACAGCAGACTGTTCAATATTAATTTTGGACTGTTGTATTAATAAAACAGGGGTAGTTTATCAAAAGCTTTACAATAATGACAAACGCTGAAGATCCCGATACGACGGTAAGCATAACACGTTACCTGGTAAATGGCATTATATCCTACAAATTGTTTTATTTGATAAAATTCCATCAAATATTTATTTTATTGCGAAAAAAAAAAGATTTTCCTATGGGAATTTAACATGGGGAAAAGGAGGGGGAGGAGCTGGGGTACGAGTCAAAAAACGAAGAAAAATTGGTTAAATTGTCTCCGAAACCTGGTTAGATAGCTTGGGAATGATGTAACGAAGAAAATAATGTTAAATTTTGAAAATCGGTCCTCAATAAAAAAACGTTTAAAAAATCTATTTTTAGCCCCCATATTGTTTCGCAATAAAATCAATATTTGATTGAAATTGATCAAATAAAATAAATTGGGAAGGGTGACGTTTTTGTTATTGAGGAAAAAGTACTTATATTTAAATATTTTTAAGGTTTAATGTGTTTATTAGCCAAATGTTCGTCGGCAGAAAAACGCGGAACAGACAGTAGTGTCTATTGATATCAAGTTAATCAGGCTCGACTCGGAAACGGTAGGAATTCCTCGGCGAGCCTCGGAATTCCTACGCCTTTCCTAGCCTCGTCTGACAAACATGCTATGACAAGACACGAATTTGGTATTCTCTGTGTATGAATATTTTGTTTTGCCACAATTTCAGTATTACTGAGAGGATGCACGCACACCAGTAGCCGATTTCACCAACATTGCAAAGTATACATTTCTAGTAAAGTATACTTTGAGGGAGAAATTTCAATTTTTGGATAAATTTATTAATTTTTATTATACTGAATTTATTACATTATCACAGCCATTTTTGCTGTGATAATGTAATAAATTCAGTATAATAATTCTGCATACTTTTAATCATCAAATATATGCAGTCATTATCTATATGATATAATGAATTTCAGGAAAAATAAATGATTACTCCCTCAAAGTGTACTTTGCTAGAAAAGTATACTTTGCAATGTTGGTGAAATCGGCTACTGGTGACAGATATAAATTAGATTCTTTTAGATCGGATTTATAATAAATGTGTAATCGGCTAATCTGGTAGCAACACAGACAACGGAAATCAATTCTTATATAAACACCATCTATAAATAGAGGTTTTGCCTCAATTGTAATACACGGGGCTCTATTCATATTGCCCTACCATTTAATTCAGTTCATATGGAGGGTAAGGTTTTGTTTGGCACAATATATATCTTATCTATTCAGCGAGAGAATTGTATATGATGGACGTACATTGGAAGCAATGTCTGGATGACATGTAAATGTCATGGCAATATCAACTCGCAATATATCAGTGTGATTGGCTGTGCTTGCTTTCAAGGGCAATATTCAAATATTTTGTAATAAAGAATTTACAAATATTGGCAAGATTAGCGCAGGCGGTGGTGTAGTGGTAAACCACGAACCGATCGTATCCCGTCAACACAGTGCGTATGTGTCGTGAAACATGGTGCCTTAAAACAGTTTAGCTCGACTATTCGAAGAATAGTTAGAGCTTATGTTGTCATACCGGCGACGGCGTCGGCGTCGGCGTCGGCGTCACCATCACGCCTTGGTTAATGTTTTTAGTCAAGCTTGTATAATGAATACTACTGGCCCTACACCCACCATACTTGGACAACTTCATCTCCTAGTGATGTACATCAATAACCCCTGATCTATATTTGACCTTGACCTACATTTACTCTTGAATTACTTAGTTATTTTCCCTTGGTTAAGGTTTTTAGTCAACCTTGGTTAAGGTTTTTAGTCAAGCTTGTACATGAAATACTATTGTGCATACAGACATCATACTTGGACAACCTTTTCTCATAGGGATGTACATCAATAACCCCTGATCTATATTTGACCTTCACCTACATTTCCTCTTGAATTACTTAGTTAATTCCCCTTGGTTAAGGTTTTTAGTCAAGCTTGCATATGGAATACTACTGGCCCTACACCCACCATACTTGCACAACTTCATCTCCTAGTGATGTACATCAACAACCCCTGATCTATATTTGACCTTGACCTACATTTCTTCAGGAATTACTTAGTTAATTCCCCTTGGTTAAGGTTTTTAGTAAACCTTGGTTAAGGTTTTTAGTCAAGCTTGAACATGGAATAATATTGTGCATACAGACACCATACTTGGACAACCTTTTCTCATAGGGATGTACATCAATAACCCCTGATCTATATTTGACCTTCACCTACATTTCCTCTTGAATTACTTAGTTAATTCCCCTTGGTTAAGGTTTTTAGTCAAGCTTGCATATGGAATACTACTGGCCCTACACCTACCATACTTGCACAACTTCATCTCCTAGTGATGTACATCAACAACCCCTGATCTATATTTGACCTTGACCTACATTTCCTCTGGAATTACTTAGTTAATTCCCCTTGGTTAAGGTTTTTAGTAAACCTTGGTTAAGGTTTTTAGTCAAGCTTGTACATGGAATAATATTGTGATACATACACCATACTTGGACAACCTTTTCTCATAGGGATGTACATCATAACCCCTGATCTATATTTGACCTTCACCTACAATTTCCTCTTCAATTACTTAGTTAATTCCCCTTGGTTACGGTTTTTAGTCAAGCTTGTATATGGAATACTACTGGCCCTACACCCACCATACTTGGACAACTTCATCTCCTAATGATGTACATCAACAACCCCTGATCTATATTTGACCTTGACCTACATTTCCTCTTGACTTACTTAGTTAATTCCCCTTGGTAAGGTTTTTAGTCAACCTTGGTTAAGGTTCTTAGTCAAGCTTGTACATGGAATACTAGTGTGCATACAGACACCATACTTGGACAACCTTTTCTCATAGGGATGTACATCAATAACCCCTGATCTATATTTGAACTTGACCTATATTTCCTCTTGAATTACTTACTTAATTCCCCTTGGTTACGGTTTTTAGTCAAGCTTGTAGATGGAATACTCATGGCCCTACACCAACCATACTTGGACAATTTCATCTCCTAATGATGTACATCCACAACCCCTGACCTATATTTGACCTTGACTTACATTTAACCTTGCATTACTTAGTTAATTCCCCTTGGTTAAGGTTTTTAGTCAACCTTGGTTAAGGTTTTTACTCAAGCCTGTAGATGGAATACTATTGTGCATACATACACCATACTTGGATAACTTATTCTCATAGGGATGTACATCAATAACCCCTGACCTATATTTTACCTTCACCTACATTTAACTTGAATTACTTAGTTATTTCCCCTTGGTTAAGGTTTGTACTCAAACTTGGTTAATGTTTATAGTCAAGCATGTATATGGAATAATCCTGGGCCTACAGCAACCATACTTGGACAACTTCATCTCCTAGTGATGTACACCAATAATCCCTGACCTATATTTGACATTGACCTACATTTAACCTTGAATTACTTACTTAATTTCCCTTGGTTAAGGTTTTTAGTCAACCTTGGTTAAGTTTTATATGCAGGCCACGGCTATGCTGTTCTCCTACAGCTCCTGTCAATACGACCTAATCACTGCGTATGCATATGTTCTGTTGTCATGCTATTCGATTCTCCGATTTTGAGGATGCGGCTGTTTGTTTTTTTGCATATTAAAGCTATTTGTAGTATTGACGGGATAAAAAGAAAAGTAGGTTAGTGCCGTGAATGGAAAAAAACATATCTTGCGCGGCAAGGAAACGGGATGGGCGATGGCGATGCCCATCCCGTTTCCTAAGCCTTGCCAGATATGTTTTCCCATTCACGACACTAACCTACTTTTCTCTATATATCAGCCCGAGCGGAGTGCCGAAATTCCGACCTCCCACTTGCGAGACGGATGTCTTACAGTCATATATGTCTGTGACCGGAGCAATGGGGCTTATGAGATGTGTGACCAGTATAGCTCCTTATCAAGTAACACACTCCTGTAGCCGGATAACGCTCTATATTGTTTTTTAGAAGAATGGAGGGTGTTTCATTGATGGAATGGCGGACGGTGTAGATCCTGATCAGATTGTGTGGATGCACTGGCTGATCTTGATCTACATTTGTCGCAAATCGCATAATCCCCGTTTCACCAGACACAACTGCACATACTGTTGCTTCATTGCGCATGTGGAAAGCTTTCAAAATTGAAGGTCAGTTCGCCATTTTCAAGTTCATGTAATTGCCATGTATGTCATTGGCTAACAGCGATGGGGTTATCTACCTAATATTTACACCTTCTATAAATTCATAATGCCAACGCCCATTCGACGTATTGCGTTTACATCCCAATAATTAATTCCAGCACAAAAATATTTACACAATTCCCTAACATTTGATTGGCCCGTAGCAAGTCTCTGTCCAAAATTTATATCCCAGTAAACTCCCACGCCGATCTACTTTATCGTAACCGTGAGGCGCAGTTAAAATAATTCTTAAGAAAACGGAAAATAAACACATTTTCTTGATGAATTTATTTCAAAATGCTGGAATTATAAGGAATGAATGGCCTTTTTGTGGAATGTATCGGGGATATAAACTTGGAAAAGTCGCGCGAATACTGGACGAGGCCTTCCGGCCTTCGTCCAGTATTCCCGCGACTTTTCCAAGTTTATACCCCGATAAATTCCACAAAAAGGCCATTCATTCCTATAATCAATACATTAGACACACGCGACTTCACGCGATGTTGTTGATTGGTTAAAGTTCGCAACGTCGTTGTTACAGGAATTGTAACACAGTGACGTCAATCGCAGCCCACCCAGTAAACGCAACAGCCCATGGTTTTATTCCTTAAGTACAACAATGTCATTTCTCGTTATTTCACACAGCGTGTCCGATGGTTTCTCATGCACAGAGGAGAACTATCATTGTATATAATTTTGCCAATATTTGTCAATTTCTAGGGATGGGTCGCGGTCTAGGGTATATATAGAGAATAGTAGGTTAGTGCCGTGAATGGGAAAAAACATCTGACAAGGCTTAGGAAACGGGATGGGCGAGGTTATGCCGAGCACATCCCGTTTCCGTGCCGCGCCAGATATGTTTCCCATTCTTGGCACTAACCTACGGAGCCTTATAACGGGACATTAGAAGATAAAAAAATGTTCTGACAAATTTGATTATTGCGTTAGAACGCATTCCAATTCGTTCTAACGTATTCCAATTCGTTCTAGCACATTCGAATTCGTTCTAACGATTTCAATTATTTCGTTCTAACGAATTCGAATTCGTTCTAACGCATTGCAATTCGTTCTAACGGATTGCAATTTGTTCTAGCGCATTCAAATTCGTTCTAACGCATTTAAATTCGTTCTAACGCATTCAAATTCGTTCTAACGATTTCAATTATTTCGTTCTAACGCATTCCAATTCGTTCTAACGCATTCAATTATTGCGTTTTATCGCATTCACATTCGTTCTAATGATTTCAATTATTTCGTTCTAACGCATTGCAATTCGTTCAAACGCATTGAAATTCGTTCTAATGCATTCAATTATTGCGTTCAAGCGCATTCAAATTCGTTGTAACGATTTAAAGTATTTCGTTCTAATGCATTGCAATTCGTTCTAACGCATTCCAATTCGTTCTAACGCATTCAATTATTGCGTTCTAACGCATTCAAATTCGTTCTAACGATTTAAATTATTTCGTTCTAACGAATTCGAATTCGTTCTAACGCATTGCAATTCGTCTAACGCAAATGCAATTCGTTCTAACGCATTCAATTATTTCGTTCTAACGCATTCAAATTCGTTCTAACGATTTAAATTATTTGGTTCTAACCAATTTGAATTCGTTCTAACGCATTCCAATTCGTTCTAACGCATTCCATTATAGCACATATTGTGTTGACGGAATAAGACTTCAATACCGGAGGTTGTCATCTCAATCCTCATCAGAGGCCTGAAGTTCGTACGATTAAAATGCTCGTAAGTGCACATTTAGGATCGCCTGCAAATTTCAATTGATGGATTTATATATATTGAGCATTGGCTGCATATGCAGCCTATGCTCAATAAATGTAAATCGAATAATCGTTTACAAGAAAACATTGTTAATGTGACATTTACAGACTATCATAATTGCACTTACGACCATTTTAGTCGTACGAGGTTTAGTGACAAGTGCTTACATAGTATTTCCATCCCGCTGGTCTGTCGGATGAGACTTTAAGCTGTGGCCCCGTCACCGTATGCCCTTACCATAGCTGTTGCTGGAACGTTAAACCCATTCACTTTCACCTTGGTCAATTTCCATATTTCAAATTACTATAATACTGCGTCTGAAATCAATCAGTTTGATTGACTGAGCCTGAGCTGTGCTACAGCTCAGGCTCAGACAATCAAATTGCTTGATTGCGAGTTGGCATTCATTGCCAATAGATGTTCAGGAACGCGGATAATGTTGACAAGATTAAAGCAGCCAGCGATGTAACGTGTATAACCAGTAATTATATATAAAATCGCCCACTCTAAGTTCAAGTTGTCGCCAATATGTCTCTCGAGATATATTAAAAAATAGCACACGTGTTTGGTGACTGGAGAAACGGGGCTTCTGTGTTGAGAGCAGTGTAGCGGCTCCTGATCACGTAACACACCGTATCCTGATGAGTGGATACCACTATTGAGACACGCCATGTGATTTTGTACCTTCGGACATTAAATACGTTTACAAGATTTACGATATTTTTCATGAATAAAGTCAAAAGTTGACGAAATATTCAGAGTACACCCGGATGTACTCTGAACATTTTGTCAACTTTTGACGCCGTTTACGTAAATTTTGTAAACGTATTTCATGAAATTACGCAGATGTCCGAAGGTACAAAATCACTTGCCTGATATGTATCTGTAGCCCATTTCACCAGCATTGCAAAGTATACTTTTCTAGCAAAGTGTACTTTGAGGGAGAAATTTTCAAATTAAGGATAAATTAAATATACTGAATTTATTACATTATCACAGCCACTTTGGCTGTGATAATGTAATACATTCAGTATAATAATTCTGCATACTTTTAATCATCAAATACATGCAGTGGTTAGTTCTATATGAAATAATGCATTTTGGGGAAAATAAATGATTACTCCCTCAAAGTACACTTTGCTAGATAAGTATACTTTGAAATTTTGATGAAATCCGCTACTTGAAGCGCCGTATGACCAGCACTGAACTTTCAGTACTGAAACACGCCCTAACAACATGTGTGAATCCCAGTAAGATTCAGAGAGAAAAAAAAACTATTTTATTTAATTCATCTCAAAAGTATATGGTGTTACCACTCATTTGAACCGTCTCGACGAGACGGTTCAAACGAGTGGTAACGACATATACATTTACCGAGAAATAAAAAAGATAATGAGATTTTTTTTTTCAACAAAAAATATCATATCCTTAGACTGAAATGTGTATATGAATCTATAGGAGTATGTGGCTGTGATTTGGAGAAATGGGGCGTATGGGTTTGTTACCAATGTTGATCTAGATCAGCCTGTACATCCGCACAGTCTAATCAGGAGCCGCACTGTCGTCATTCCATCAATGAAACACCCACCATGCTTCTAACAAGCAATATAGATCGTTATCAGACTACAGGAGTTTGCTGTGTCATCTGGATCTTCACTGGTCACAAATGCACTAAACCACACTTCTCCAGGCACAGCCACATATTAAGAATATACACACACTATATATAACCCGAATGTTCTGTCTGTGAATGTTCTGTCTGTCGGGTTACCTCCAGTAAGTCCACTGTGAAGATCCTGGATTTCCCAGGATGTCCGATTTAGAGATGTTTTACTGCAATACTGTCAGGGTCTACACGTGTTGCAGATGTCTTTATGTCCCTTGTGTGTGTAGTTCGACGGCGCATATAACAACCAGGGCCCGGTTGTTCAAAACACCAGTTAGCTTAACGGACTGTTAAATCCTTAACGGACTGTTAAATCCTTAACTGAATGGTTAAAATCTCTGTTAAAACAGAGATTTTAACCATTCAGTTAAGGATTTAACAGTCCGTTAAGCTAACGGATGTTTTGAACAACCGGGCCCAGTATACAATACAGTGGAACCTCTCTAAACCGGACATCAAGAACATATATGTCTAATTTTGATGGGTTTCTTCATAACGCATCTCGGATAATAATTCATGTTCATGATTGAAAAATATAATGTTCATGATTGAAAAATATATAATGAGCATGTCCCAGAACGGTCACATGCCTGATTTACAGTGGAACATCTCTAAACCGGACACCCTGTGACCTCCCAGGGTGTCCGGTTTAGAGAGGTTTCACTGTACCAACAATAATACAATGCAACATTTCAACACACTGCGATTCCCAAGATGTCCGGTTGCAGAAAGTCTACCAAGCATTTTGCTTGAATGTGCAGTAATTCCAGGACCTACCCTTTATGCAAATATATTGGTACCCCTTTTGTCTTTTGGGAGGGGGCAATGTGATTCTAGTGTGGCGAGGACCTGGCATCAGATCAGGATTATTCTAATTTCAGGGCATATTTATTTTGTCGCGCCTGCTTTAGCAGAGGCGCGACTATAGTCGGCGCTTTTTCCGTCGTCGTCCGCGTCTTCCCTTCCGCGTCGTCCGCGTCGTCCCGTTTTTTTGTAAGGCAAATGCGTTAAAGTTATTTTTTTCCTTCAAAATATCTCTTTAACCCCTTGCCAGACTTTGATAATATTTCACATCAATGTTTGTCTAGGGATGATGCTTCATTACGCACACCCCCACATCCAAATTCTCAAGGTCTATGTCATTTATTTACTTTTAATGTTCACTGGTTTTGTAACAGAAATGCGTTAATGTTATTGTTTTTTCACAATATCTCTTTAACCCCTTGCCAGACTTTGATAATATTTCACATCAATGTTTGTCTAGGAATGATGCTTCATTACGCACACCCCCACATCCAAATTATCAAGGTCAATGTCATTTATTTACTTTTAGTGTTCACGGTTTTGTAACAGAAATGCGTTAAAGTTATTGTTTTTTCACAATATCTCTTTAACCCCTTGCCAGACATTGATAATATTTCACATCAATGTTTGTCTAGGGATGATGCTTCACTATGCACAACCCCACATCCAAATTCTGAAGGTTAAGGTCATTTATTTACTTTTAATGTTCACCGGTTTTGTAACAGAAATGCGTTAAAGTTATTATTTTTTCACAATGTTTCTTTAACCCCTTGCCAGACTTTGATAATATTTCACCTCAATGTTTGTCTATGGATGATGCTTCATTACACACTCCCCCACATCCAAATTCTGAAGGTCAAGGTCATTTATTTACTTGTAATGTTCACGGTCAAATGCCTCGGCAGGCGCGATACCGCTTCCGTGGCGGAATTCTTGTTATTGTACATATTCAGTTCTGATTTGGGGATTTCCCCCCCATTTGTACAAGTATCTAGGATTTAGTACTAAACCCATTGACCCGGCCTTAAATGACCTTAGCTGTTGATAGGCCGTTGAACCCCAACAAACACAAACTAAACCCCTGTTGTCATACAACGGCGTGTATACCCTACATGCACCGAGGGATGATCTTATCTGTGAAATATTTTAATTCTAGTGTATGAGAGTGCTGCATCTTACGGAACATATTTCGAAGATTTGCGCTATCTTTTCTAGCAAAGTATACTTTGAGGGAGTAATCATTTATTTTTCCAGAAATGCATTACTTCATATAGAACTAACAAATGCATATATTTCATGATTAAAAGTATGCAGAATTATTATACTGAATTTATTACATTATCACAGCCAAATTGGCTGTGATAATGTAATAAATTCAATATAATACAAATTAATACATTTATCCTAAAATTGAAAATTTCTCCCTCGCAGTATACTTTGCTAGATAAGAATACTTTGCAATGTTGGTGAAATGGGCTACTGATCAAACAGCACACGCGGGGCTGTAGCCTGAAAACTATCTACGTATGTGGAAGACAATTACGGGAAGCATTGAACTTACAACACGCAAGTTCAGTACTGAAACACGTCCCAATTACACCGGATCACTTGGGCTCATTTGTGACTCACAGTTTGAGTCGCCGTTAAGATGTGAATCTATTATTAAAATGTTAAGGTGGTTGTGGTACCTCCGAAGAAGCATTTCGCAAACAAAAACATCTCGTTAAAAAATTATCTAAAAAATCCTCCCACCCGCATCACCTTCGGCAAACGCCGTGACTGTGAACCAAAGTACTTTTCATTTATGGTCTAACCTACTTGCACCTAGGGATTGTACGACTTACAGAAGTACTACTACCTGCGGAGAACAATATGTTAGATGGTCTATTTCAGTCTTACTATTGCATATGAGAAACTGCGGAATTGATTTACGGTGAATTACGGAGGAGCGCTAATAAGACAATTAATTCCCATGGACTAGCAAATGCATTCCCATGAGGCTAGGTCGAGTATCAAATGAAAATTATTGCCATTCAAAATTCACTTCCCGATAACTACTAACCGAGAGGATAGCTCTAGCGAATAAACTACTGTCTGTTTCACGAAAGCTGCCCAAATTTTACGGCTATATAAACAATTCAAAATAAGATTTCTTTTGATAATATTAAATTAAAGGAATTAAGAATGATCCTTCTTTTTATTTCGTGAAATTTGGTCAAATATTGATTTTATTGCGAAAACAAAACAAAAAATTTCCCCATGTTAAATCCCCATAGACATCTTCACGGAGTGAAGATGTCTATGGGGATTTAACATGGGGATTTTTTTTGGAATTTTAGAAATACTGGACCGATTTTTAAAATTTAACTTTTGTTTTCTTAGTTAGATCATATCCAAGCTATGTAGTCAGGTTTCTGAGTCAATTTCCAAATTTTTTCGTTTTTTTGATCCTCCCACACGTCCTTACCACTTTTTCCCTATGTTAAATTCCCATAGACAAATCAATTTTTCGTAATAAAATCAATATTTGACCGAATTTCACGAAATAAAAAGAAGGCTCATTTTTAAATTTTGCTTTAATTTAATATTATCGAAAAAAATATTGTTTTTGCATTGTTTATATAGCCGTAAAATTTGGGCAGGTTTCGTGAAACAGACTATAGTTTATATTGTACATACATGTCGCAACTAGAGAAAGATGTTTTAGTTGTGTCTGTTTCTGTCTGTCTGGTGTTGAAACTTGTGGCATAAGTATATGCCGATGGTCCACATACATCGGCTGAATGGCGTACACTAACACTGTGACGTGTGTAAGGATGAAAACCGTTAGGAATATACGTCATTTAATCTCTTCGCCGACCAGAAACGAAGATTAGGGTAACTACATTTCGTTCCGTTGTCCCTACACCGCGTACAAACTTATATTAATACACTCCAAATTCGTTTCTCCACCGCTTATGCTTTGGTCACAATGATCGGCCGGTATACGGAGATATGGGGTAATCGGGAGTACACCGCTGGTTTTGACCATTTTCCCGACATCGGACAAACACCGGTCAAAAAATTTGTCACACCTCATTTACATAAATGGCACCGTCCGGAGGCCGTGTGGAGGCAGTCCGAACACCGTCTGGTAATCGTCCGGCGTCTGTTTCCAAAGATAATTCTTTTTGGGCCGGCGAGGCAGTGAATACCGACCGAACATCTAATTACTAATTCGGCCGATTTATCCTATGTGTCCGGGACGATAACCGGCCTATTCACCCGACATCGTACGAATATCGCCCGAGTATCTACGGACAACGAACGATGCTTGTACCAGGCCCGGTCGAATGTCGGGCGATTGTCGGGGTGTGTGTGATGGCCGATGGCTACGTCATCGGTCAAGAGGTATATAATGGCCGCTCTACCTGGCCTGGTCAATGGTCAAAACGTTACGATGGCTGCACCAAGAAGACTACGACTGGCGATGCTGGAACAGGAATTGGCGCAAGCAAGACTTCAACACAACATGATACTGGCGGCGCTGTTAGACGAGGGCCAGAGAGGGAGCGACAGAGGGCACCGAGGAGAAGACGGAGGTGGTGGGTCCGCCACTGGATCCTGCGTAGACCGCTGTTTTCGGCCAGTACGAGACGTTGATGCGGGAGCTCGAGAACGAACACGCCAGCGACTTCAAGTCATACCTACGTGTGGAGCCGGCACTTTGGCACGAGCTCCTCGACAGAGTGGGGCCCCGGATTACCCAAGTGCCAAAAGTAATTATACTGTGAAATTGTGAAATCCTTGTGACTTGTACCTATTTTTGCAAACATGTGTTTAAACATATTTCATTATGCATGATTCTAATTATATTTTACCACCTTCATGTGTTGCAGGTACCGAGCCCCTTTGGACCCTGGCCTCAAGCTCGCCATCACACTGAGATACCTTGCCACGGGAGCCAGCTACCGAGACTTGGCGTTCGCGTTCCGCGTCGCCCACAATACCATATCGCTCTTCATCCCTGAGGTGTGCCAGGCGATCTTTGAAGAGTACCAGGCCGAGATGGAACACTCCCCAGACCCCAGATGAGTGGCGACCAGTGGCCGAGGGTTCCGAGACAAGTGGAACTTCCCACACGCCTGCGGGGCCATCGACGGCAAGCACATCGCTATCACGAAGCCGGGCAAGACTGGGTCGCTGTACTACAACTTTAAAGGCTTCTTCTCCATCGTCATGCTGGCTGTTTGTAGACGCTAATTACAAAGTTCATCTGGGCCGACGTGGGGGCCCCCGGCTCATCTTCGGACGCCGGGATATTCAACCGATCCCGCCTGGAGCCGGCTCTTCGCCTGGGTTACCCTGGGTCTACCCTGCCCGAACCCATTCCCAACGACGACAGAGACATGCCCTTCTTCATGATCGGGGATGACGCGTTCCCGCTGAGGACGTACATGATGAAACCGTACTCCCACCGCTACCAGACAATCCCCGAGCGCATCTACAGCTACAGGTTGTCGCGGGCCCGGCGTGTTGTGGAGAACGCGTTCGGCATCCTGGCCCGCCGCTTCAGATGCCTGCTGACACCATCCAACTCAAGCCCCGCTAAACGTCGCCAAGGTTACAAAGGCCTGCATGGACGCTACAACAATTATGAGGACCCGCTACCGGCCTGCAGAACCCGGACCTCGACCGGGAAAGACGACCAGTGCAACTCGTGCCCGGGGGCGTGGCGGGACGACGCTGTGATGCGTCATGTCGAGGCAGAAGGACGGGGCCCAGGACGACCCAGGCTGGCAAGGAGCAGCGCGCGTACTTTAAAAAATATTTCATGAGTCGGCCGGCAGTGTCCCGTGGCAGCAGATGTGGCGATACAACAATGACTTTGTGTATTACTTTCATTGTGACAGACACTTTCATTACATTCGTATTTTACTATGTCCCATGCTTGTAATAAAGAAATATAATGGTTTGTGAAAAATAAAAATAACTAGATTTGTCAGTAAGCGAGGGCTTACGGATATACCCCCCGTTTGAACCCTGACCACCACTGAACTATCAAGTTTTAGCATAGTGACCTTGACCTTGGATGAAAAAAACCCATATTCAATAGATGTCTTGCCATCATTGATATCAAAGCAACTATGAAGTTTTATGAAGATCGGACACACAGAAACTCAAGTTATCGTGCGCAAACAAAATTGTTATATAAATATCAATCTATTTTTAGCACAGTGACCTTGACCTTGGTCGGACGTAACCCTTATCAATGGGTGTCTTGCCGTCAGTGAGTTAAGTGCACATGTGTAGTCTCATAAAGATCGGAGGAGGAGAGAACTAATGTTATCGTGCGGAATCCAAAATGTTACGGACGGACGGACGAATCGGAACGAACCAACGGACGAACGGACGGACGGACAAGGTGAAACCAGTATACCCCCCCCCCCCCACACAACTATCGTTGCGAGGGGTATAAAAATATGGACTGAGAAATAAAACAGCATAGTTCTAATATCAATCATTGTGATTGTCCTAATAAAAAGTAATTTCAATAGTTAAATTTGACATATCTATATATACATATAGAGCAATCCGCAGACTTTGACTGTTATTACATTTTTTCAAAAAGAAGAGCCAAATACATAAAGCAAATCTTTTCAGTTATTATTTTAGACTTTGTACGAATTTGACCTTTAACACATTTCACCTTTGTTTTTTTAGATGACCTTTATTATTTTCTATTGTAAAAAATTGACCTTACTATTTGCTTTTTTTCCTTTGTTATTGGACCGTTTATAACAACTTTATTTTATACAAGGCAAAACACACACATAAATTATTTTAAGACCCAGGATTTTTTATTAAAACTGAAAGCACATTCTTTTTAATATGCACAGTCACATGGCAATATAACATAACATATCCAACGTCAATGGTAATCACATCAATAGATGCACATATAAAGTCATCTCAAAAGTCACAGATCCCTGGCCATATCCGTGTCCATATCGTTATCCGAGTCGGAGGGGTGGAGTGTCCTCTGCTTATCCTGAAGTAACTGTGACAGGGACTCAGTGGACTGTGTGGACTGCTGAGCGGGGGGCGTGTCCACCATTGAAAGTACGCGTCGGGAGCGAGCTGCCCAATGGTGACGTCATGGTGTCAGCTACGTCCCATGCCTGTTTCAGCAGACTGTCAAAGGAGGTGGCAAGCTGGCGCAGGGGCCGAGAGTGCACGAGCTGGATACTGAAACATAGTAACATAAAAACATTACTACAGTGCAAAATAAGACTATAAGTGCTAGGCATAAAATGTTCATATTGTAAAATAACTGCAATGAGATGTACTGTACAATGTAAAGAGCTTACAAAACATACCTGTAGTTGTGTGGCAACTGCGGCTGCTGCTGCTGCTGGTGGACCCTGTGGAGGGATGGCAGAGAGGGTGATGTACTGTTGCTGCGGCTGTGCTAACGGCTGTGGCTGCGGCTGCGGCTGCGGCGTGGGCTGGACCTGCCCCCCGAGAGGTTACCGCATGCCCAGCGCGAAACTGTCGGCATGATACTGGCGGTACAGGTTCTCGGGGATCTCCGACTGTATGCTGACTAGCCAGTCAGCCCACGCCGCACTCTCTGGCTTCTGGGATGCCTCCCGCATAGCCTGCACCTGTGAACAGAACATGAGTATTGCATTTAATAGTAAACACAAAAAAACAAGAAGGGTACATTCAAAAGTAATGGGATGTAAGTACAAGACAATGCTCAATGTGGCAATTTTATCATGTATTTACCTTCTCATCCGCCTGCTTGGCTGACTCGGCACTCTTCTCCAGAAACCTAAGAAGCACTTCTTGCACACCCGAGGACTTCGCTGATGGCTTGGCTGAGGGACTTGTACTTTGAAGTACCCTGGAAGTGCTGGGAGCTCCCTCATCTGTCGCCACCGACACCGACTCAGACTCCACGTCCGACCCAGACTCGTCACCGCCCTCAGCCCCGGCAATCTGAAACATCAGCAAGCAAAAAATGAAAATGAGTTAATACCAATTGTCCATTCAGTAATATTTACACTTCCAAGAATTTTCCATAACACATAGAAAGAAAATCTGGTTCATTTGACAATGAATGTGGTGGCTCACACCAGACCAAACAGTCGTTCCACAAATTGTCAGTTAATAACATATTTATATTTCTGGTTTCTCTATCCCCGATCACGCCACTGTTGCAAATCGCTGTTCCAAGAAATTGCGACAACTTCACGTAAAGTCACATAAAATGTCGTATTTTTAAAGCGATATTTGGATATAAACTGTTTGAAGTATGTAAAATATGTATAAGAATAATGTGAAAATATAAGTATTGAATGGCTATTTTCCAATGTTCATGGGGTCATGAACACAGTGTGAGTAGCTAAAATTCCACATGAAGCTTTGCTTCGCGCTTCATTGAATTTTAGCTTCTCCCACTGTGTTCATGACCCATGAAACATTGAAAAATAGCCATTCAATTCTTAATATATATTGTGAAATATTGAAATATTTATAAAAGAGGTAAAGTCGACAAATTCTGCTGCAGATGCTTACCTTTCCGCACGTGTCTGTCTTGGAAGTACGGGGGCCTGTAGAAGGGGTCAAGAACGATATCCGTGCACCTTCAGTGCTGGAGGGGCGTCAGGACTTGGCTGCACCAGACCCGCTCGGTGTCGTCTTGACCGCATTCTTGAGCTTGAAGTGGTCTGGTTCGCATGTTCGTGAAGTGGCGCATGATGTCTTCCACTGTAACACACAGAAAAAGGAAAAACATTAGGACATTTTTAAAGGCCGAATAAGCTATCCGCTATTGGGGCATCCACGCGGTTTGAATATCAACAAATGTTGATACGTTTATCGGCTACAAAGTCAATTGTGTCCTAAAATGTATGTAACCACATTGGAATGATGTCTAAATGGATACTTACTTGATTTATATATACAAAAACCCAACAGGTGATCATATTCGATGAGTTATGCATTGTGTGCCTTTAAATTGTAATACATTTTTTAAGTAAAATTTTCACAAAATTCCAAAAACATTCAATATTTCACAATAAATATTGCTCTACCTTGAACGTTGATCTCGGCGCTCAACTCGAGCAGCTTCGTGTCCTTGAGGTGGGTGTCCTTGTGGCTCTCGTGTGACACATCGTAAAACATAGGGTTCCCCTCGTAAAAAGACGCTATCTTCCTCATTATGTCGATGGGGAACTCTGGCTCCTTGCGGCGCCTCTTGGACACCTTGGACAGCGACTGCGACTCAGACTGTGACTGGGGCAGCGACTGGGACTGCGACCCTGACTGCGACTGGGCCCAGACTCCTGCGACGCATCTGACTCAGCTCCGGCTCCATGGGTGCTCTCTCGTCACTGCTGTGGTCCTCGGCGGGGGCAGCCTTCTTCTTCCTGGGGGAGGTTCTCCGAGGAGCTGCGGGTGCCTTCTTCTGCTTGCACTTGCCCTTGCCCTTGCCCTTGCCACATTCTCCTTGTTTTCCTTTGGGAGGCATCTTCTTGTCGTGTGTGTGTTGTGTCTTGTGTAGGAACGCGCTATAATGTTGTACACGACGACTGACGGGGGTTTATATAGTCCACCCGATGCCCGGCCGATGTCCGATCGGACATCGGTGGGTTACTTCCCAATGTGTAAACACACATTGGCCGGATATCGGCCCATGTCCGGTCCCAAGAAATTCTCCTTTGAGGCTACATACACCGGCCGATTACCGCTCGATTCCGGCAGGATATCGGACGATACTTAAACGATGTGTGAAGGATATGTGGCCGATTATGAAAATCTACGGGACACCGGACAATTTTAACTTCGAGTTAAAACTCTTCGGGCACCTCCCCGATTATGCCTGAGAGACCCGGCCACCGGCCGGCCATGTCTGGTGTCCGGCCGGGGACCAGGCCAAAATGGCAAAAAATCATGCCGGGAGTACATCCTAAGCCTAATCGGAAGGTATTGTGACCAAAGCATTAGAGACGACAATTAAGAATATTATATTTTGTTCCATCGTTTCGACGCCACTTATAGTCCAGTCAGCCTGTATGATCACCTCAACATAATTGTAACATAATTTATTTCTTAACACATGAGTTGAACGTAGCATTATAAAGAACATATCAAAAGTCTAGAAAAATCTAAATAAGGGAAATCCCATAAAATTAACTTTTAAAACTGCTCTATTTGATATTAAGGCGAATGGCCGTTCCAGTCACCATAGGCAAACATGTCAAATTTACCGCGTGATGACGTGTATTGGTGACGTTGTCTGCCCGTCGTTTATCAAGGGTTTTAATGAGATTATCATGAATTTCTAAATATGAGAGTTTATTTTACATTCGTTATCATGTTTGCGGCTAATATCACGTTTATATAATACTGATGTTGCTTTCATACAAGTGTAATTGCTGTATTTTACAAGTTTATTGGCGTTGTCATGGATTTTCGCGGTTGTCAACAATCAACAAGAAATATAAACAATGTGATATATTTAGTAGACCTACTCTGTCATATACAATACATGCTGATAACATTATCAACACACGTGAGTTAGCAGTTAATGCTAAACAAACTTGCACACTTGCTAGAAAATAGTTTAGGACTGACCATGAAGAACCTTCAATTTCGTTACTTCGCTTCTACGTCTCATAGAATCGTCGAATAAGAAATAAACCCGTTTCTTTATTTCTATACCACGTAGAGACGACATTTAATAACCTTATAGTTCGTTCATTCCTTACCACGTAGGAAACGAAAAAGTAAGACTCTTAACTTTCGTGTTGTGCTGTTATAATGGAAGAGGCGAAATTGCCATAACCAGCCATCATTGAACACATTACATTCTAAGACTACGCATTTTCTTCGCAAGGAAAATATAAATAATATATCTTAGTTATGGATGGATGGATGTATCTGTTGTTATGTATGGAAGAATATGTTGTGACCACTCATTTGAACCGTCTCGACGAGACGGTTCAAATGAGTGGTCACAACATATACGTTTGAGGAGAAATAAGAAATTAGTGAAATTTATTTTATGTTTTTCCTACCACGTACAGTGAGTGGTACACAGCATGTACTGGCTTAAATATTGTCAAAAGTCATACGTATCCATACAGGTGAAACACCAGTCACATCTGATTAGAACAAAAGCATCACCTGTGAATATGGCTTGTAACTATGGATACGTCAATGTGAGCGTTTTGTTGTTTTGTGCAATTGACGTAACATCTACAGCACGTACGTCGTCTAGCGATAATTAGAAATTGTTGCTAATAAACATACATGTACAGTAGCGCTTTTCTGCAGGTCAACTATACGTACTATACCAATACTATACGTATACTATACCAATACGATATGTTTTCTATACGATATGCATATAATATAAACGTACGATATGTTTGTACCGTACATACCAACCATCTCGTATAGATATACCATTCAAATCGTACGTTTATACCATTTTTATACATGTGTATAATTCTGGTACGTTTGTATCGTACAAACATACCAGATTTGTGTACGGTATATGGTATGGGTAGGGTATATTACGGATATATCGTATATACGAACGGATATCGTATGTTTGTATAATATTCGTATAGTACGTTTGTATAATGTAAGCAAACTGTACTATACGATGATACGGTACAAACATACCAATATTATAGGAATTAATGGCCTTTTTGTGGAATTTATCGGGGTATAAACTTGGAAAAGTCGCGGGAATACTGGACGAAGGCCGGAAGGCCTCGTCCAGTATTCCCGCGACTTTTCCAAGTTTGTATATCCCCGATAAATTCCACAAAAAGGCCATTCATTCCTTATAATTCCAGCATTTGAAATAAATTCATCAAGAAAATGTGTTTATTTTCCGTTTTCTTAAGAATTATTTTAACTGCGCCTCACGGTTACGGAAAGTAGTTCGGCGTGGGAGTTTACTGGGATATAAATTTTGGACGGAGACTTTCTACGGGCCAATCAAATGTTAGGGAATTGTGTAAATATTTTTGTGCTGGAATTATTATATGCTCATACATGTACGATATGCTCATTAAATATACCAATACTATACGATTACGATATGTATACGATGTTAGTATATACAAATCGGTAAGGAGCAGAAAAGCGCTACTGTATGCGCAGGCAATACATGTCAAACTGTCATTCAAAGAATCCCAAACAACCATGAATATAACATGTATAGCAGCCATCATGTGACATACACGTCATAGCATACTAATACTCGATATGACTACAGAAACATACAATGTATACATTTGAATTTCTATTTCCACTTTTGGGTTACTGACAGTTCGAATAAAATTGACCCAAAGAGGCAACAAAAACCCAGAAAACGTGGCACCATCCACTCAGTCAATTAGGTGAATTGTCATTATCAAATGTGGCTGTGATTGGAGAAATAGGGATTTTTCAACCAGCGTAGATCCAGATCAGCCTGTGCATCCGCACAGTCTGATCAGGATACACACTGTTCGTCGTTTCCATCAATGAAACACCCGGCGTTCTGCTTTTAACATGCATTAACGATGGTTGTCGGTCTACAGGAGTGTGCTATTCGATCAGGAGCTACACTGGTCGCAAATCCCATAAGCCCCATTTCTCCAGTCACAGTCACACATATATTAGATTCTAATATTACTGAGCGAATACACAATATATACAAGAGGAAAAATGTCTCCAATTGTTGCAAATGCCCAACATATTCTACGTCACTGTGTGTCACATTTATTATATATTGTTACAAACACAAGCGAGCGGTCTTACGGTTTGTTGTTGTGATAAGATGGCTGATGGAGAGTCAATGGAAGATGTTTATCCAGGTATGTACACTCCCGCCTGCGATTCGCTTACCAAGAATTGCAATCCAGCGGTCCTTGAATTGCAATTCTTCCCCTCTGGAATTGCAGTCTAATTGCAGTCTAATTGCGGTCCAAACGCGGTCCCGTTTTTGCGGTCATTCTTTCGCGATACCGTTTGTGCGGTCATTCTTTCGCGGTCCAGTTTGTGCGGTCATTCTTTCGCGATACCGTTTGTGCGGTCATTCTTTCGCTATTTTCCGGTAAAAACTTACCGTATCATCGTATAGTACAGTTTGTTTACATTATCAGTGATTATACAAAACGTACTATACGAATATTATACAAACATACGATATCCGTTCGTATATACGATATATCCGTACGGATATGGTATGAATATAAAGTGGGTCATCCTGTGGTTAAAAATATACCGATGCACCGGTTCATTTCGAATGTAAACATCCGGTTTTCATTTCGATCATCTGCCATAATTTGAAGTTTTTCAAAATGAATAAATGTTCAGTTTTACGATACAGAAACAATATTAAAAACTGAGGATTGTGAAGTACGGTATCACTGTACATATACATGTGTGTTCAATATACAGTAATTCATCACTGTACTCCGCACCACCGCCGGGGACACAAAACAATGATCCCCCACACACACCAGCCATCTACATTTGGCGTCCTAAAAGTTCCGGTCTATATCCCACAGTGGGAACAATGTGTATCACCACCACCACCAGTTTTTGTCTATGACTAAACTACACCCCCCCCCCCCCGCCCCCGACCACCACTTCTGTCTGTAACGCAGGATGACGTGGCCGACTGATCCAGTGCTAAACTAGTCCTGGTGCGATGACCGACTGATCAAGTGCTATACTAGTCTTGGTGCGATGGCCGACTGATCAAGTTCTAAACTAGTCATGGTGCGATGGCCGACTGATCGAGTGCTATACTAGTCCAGGTGCGATGGCCGACTGAGCAAGGGCTAAACTAGTCTTGGTGCGATGGCCGACTGATCAAGTTCTAAACTAGTCCTGGTGCGATGGCCGACTGATCAAGGGCTACACTAGTCTTGGTGCGATGGCCGACTGATCAAGTTCTAAACTAGTCATGGTGCGATGGCCGACTGATCGAGTGCTATACTAGTCCAGGTGCGATGGCCGACTGAGCAAGGGCTAAACTAGTCTTGGTGCGATGGCCGACTGATCAAGTTCTAAACTAGTCCTGGTGCGATGGCCGACTGATCAAGGGCTACACTAGTCTTGGTGCGATGGCCGACTGATCAAGTTCTAAACTAGTCATGGTGCGATGGCCGACTGATCGAGTGCTATACTAGTCCAGGTGCGATGGCCGACTGAGCAAGGGCTAAACTAGTCTTGGTGCGATGGCCGACTGATCAAGTTCTAAACTAGTCGTGGTGCGATGCCCGACTGATCAAGTTCTAAAACTAGTCCTGGTGCGATGGCCGATTGAGCAAGGCAAAACTAGTCTTGGTGCGGTGGCCGACTGATCAAGTTCTAAAACTAGTCCTGGTGCGATGGCCGACTGATCAAGTTCTAAACTAGTCCTGGTGCGATGGCCGACTGAGCAAGGGCAAAACTAGTCATGGTGCGGTGGCCGACTGATCAAGTTCTAAACTAGTCCTGGTGCGATGGCCGACTGATCAAGGACTAAAACTAGTCTTGGTGCGATGGCCAACTGATCAAGTTCTAAACTAGTCGTGGTGCGATGGCCGACTGATCAAGTTCTAAATTAGTCCTGGTGCGATGTCCGACCGATCGACTGCTATACTAGTCCTGGTGCGATGGCCGACTAATCAAGGGCTAAACTAGTCGTAGTGCGATGGCCGACTGATCAAGGGCTAAACTATTCCTGGTGCGATGGTCGACTGATCAAGTTCTAAACTAGTCCTGGTGCGACGGCCGACTGATCAAGTTATAAACTAGTCCTGGTGCGATGGCCGATTGATCGTCCGCTCTGAAATTGCAGTCTAATTGCGGTCCAATCGCGGTCCCGTTGTTGCGGTCATTCTTTCGCGATACCGTTTGTGCGGTAATTCTTTCGCGGTCCAGTTTGTGCGGTCATTCTTTCGCGATACCGTTTGTGCGATCATTCTTTCAATATTTCCGTTAAAAACTTACCGTATCATCGTATAGTACAGTTTGTTTACATTATACAAACGTACTATACGAATATTATACAAAAACATACGATATCCGTTCGTATATACGATATATCCGTACGGATATGGTATGAATATACAGTGGGTCATCGTGCGGTTAAAATATACCGATGCACCGGTTCATGTCGCATATAAACATCCGGTTTTCATTTCGATCATCTGCCACAATTTTAAGTTTTTTCAAAATGAATAAATGTTCAGTTTTACGATACAGAAACAATTTAAAAGTGAGGATTGTGAAGTACGGTATCACAGTGCATATACATGTGTGTTCAATACAGTAATTCATCAGTAATTCATCATTGTACTCCGCACCACCGCCGGGGACACAAAACAATGATCCCCCACACACACCAGCCATCTACATTTGGCGTCCTAAAAAGTTCCGGTCTATATCCCACAGTGGGAACAATGTGTATCACCACCACCACCAGTTTTTGTCTATGACTACACAACACCCCCCACCCCCGACCACCACTAAACTAGTCCTGGTGCGATGGCCGACTGATCGAGTGCTATACTAGTCGTCCTGGTGCGATGGCCGACTAATCAAGGGCTAAACTAGTCTCAGTGCGATGGCCGACTGATCAAGGGCTAAACTATTCCTGGTGCGATGGTCGACTGATCAAGTTCTAAACTAGTCCTGGTGCGATGGCCGACTGATCAAGTTATAAACTAGTCCCAGTGCGATGATCGACTGATCGAGTGCTATACTAGTCCTGGTGTGATGGC
Organism: Conchocele bisecta; assembly: GCA_029237695.1. Classification (NCBI taxonomy): domain Eukaryota; kingdom Metazoa; phylum Mollusca; class Bivalvia; order Lucinida; family Thyasiridae; genus Conchocele; species Conchocele bisecta. The sequence goes on along the minus strand of CM055270.1, from coordinate 14,481,350 downwards.
CGACTGATTGAGTGCTATACTAGTCCTGGTGCGATGGCCGACTGATCAAGTGCTAAAGTAGTCCTGGTGTGATGGCCGAATGATCTAGTGCTATACTCGGCATGGCCGACTGATCACGTGCTATACTGGGCATGGTGAGATGGCCAACTGATCAAGTGCTATACTGGGCATGGTGCAATGGGCGACTGATCAAGCGCTATACTAGTTATGGTGCGATGGCAGACTGATCAAGTGCTCTGCTAGTCCTGGTGCGATGGCCGACTGATCAAGTGCTATACTCGGCATGGCCGACTGATCACGTGCTATACTGGGCATGGTGAGATGGCCAACTAATCAAGTGATGGCCGACTGATCAAGTTCTATACTAGTCCTGGTGCGATGGCCGACTGATCAAGGACTACACTAGTCCTTGTGCTATGGCCAACTGATCAAGGGCTAAACTAGTCCTGGTATGATGGCCGACTGACCAAGGGCTAAACTAGTCCTGGAGTGATGGCCGACTGATCTAGTTCTATACTAGTCATGGTGAGATTGCCGACAGATCAAGTGCTAAACTAGTCCTGGAGCGCTGGCCGACTGATGAAGTTCTAAACTAGTCCTGGTGCGATGGCCGACTGATCGAGTGCTATACTTGTCCTGGTGCGATGGCCGACTGATCAAGGGCTAAACTAGTCCCGGTGCGATAGCCGACTGATCAAGTGCTATACTAGTCCTGGTGTGATGGCCGACTGAACAAGTTCTAAACTAGTCCTGGTGCGATTGCCGACTGATCAAGTGCTATACTAGTCCTGGTGAGATGGGAAACTGATCAAGTTTTAAACTAGTCCTGGTGCGATGGCCGACTGATCAAGTTCTAAACTAGTCCTGGAGCGATGTTCGACTGATCAAGTGCTAAACTAGTCCTGGTGTGATGGCCGACTGATCAAGTGCTAAACTAGTCCTGGTGCGATGGCCGACTGATCAAATCGCATGCCATAATAACTAGATGGCCATGGCCTGCATGTCGTGCCCGCCGAGGCATTTGATAGTACAAACAATTTTTTTTATTGCAACAAAGCTTTAGCCCGTTGACGTAAAAACATGCCGCACCCGCCGAGGCTTTGATAGTATACCCAAAAACTTTAACTAAAAAACACTTTAACCAAAAACTTTATCCTGAATGCACACCAATGTGCCAACTATATCGCTCTGTCTGCAAGCGGGCCCAACAAAAACTTTAAGGGAAATTTCAAAGTAATTTGACCGTGACATTGGGCACATATAAATAATAATGAAAATGTGGGTGACAAATACACCGTATGTGAAGTTTCGAGTGAATTGGTGAAGCGGTTTCAGAGATATAGTGTTCTTAAAGGTACATGCCCACTCAGTAGGCACAAAATGTTCTTTATATCAGAGACATCATCTGAGACATTTTCTGGCAAAATAAACATTAATTCACCATTAATACACATATTTATTGGCATTATTATACATTTTATATCAGACGTAAATTTCCACACTGCTATCAGGGGCGATAACCGTGTTTCCTGAAAATGTTACCAAGACATTACTATTATTTTTTGATGTGCAATGATCATACTTTATAATCTGTCGAAAACATTATTTTTTCAGGGAAACACATTTAATTAGTATAAGTAATTAAAAAATATCATGCCCCATTTGCCTATGAAAATAGCCTGATATCACCGCGTGTCACTATCAGTGAAATAAACATTACTAAATGATTATATCCATATAACGGGCACTCGTAATGTTTAGAAACTGGTGGAATAGTGACAAAATTATACACTTATTTAATTCCTACAAATAACTGAGAATACACATAACTTTAATTGTTGTGCCTACTGAGTGGGTATGTACCTTTAATTAGCATAAATTATTAAAAACAAGAAATGCGTCTGTCGAACGCGGATGCCACCTGCAGCATATTTGAGAAACTGTGACAAAGTGGTTAACCGAAAAGTGTGACGGACGGACAGAAGGACGGACGGTCCAAACACTATATGCCACCCGTTTCTTCGAAACCCGGTGGCATAAAAATATCATGCCTCTTTTGAATATGAAGATAGCTTGATACCACTGCTAGTCATTATCAGTAAAATAAATATTACTAAATGATTATATATGGATAGCGGGCACACATAATTTTTAGAACTGGTGGAATAGTGACATAATTATACACTTATTTAATTGCTATAAAGAACAGTTTGTGCCTACTGAGTGGGCATGTACCTTTAAAAACTTTAACCTTAAATCAAAAAAATTTAACCGGACGGATGTACGTACGTACGTATGTAAGCCAATGTGACAACTATATCGCACTGTCCAGACTAACTAAACTAGAAAATGTGTTCATAGAACACGGATACCCCACATATCGCTTTGATAGTAAACAAGGCAAAATTCCAGTGTCCAAAAGGGAGAGATAATCCATGACACGGGGTTCGAATCAAAAATCGAAATAAACTTTCCGCATCTACTCATCAGAAGGAAGCTACATATCAAATTTCAGTGCTGTAGCTATTACAAAAGTTTTACGAGTTACAAGGCAAAATTTTCAAATTCTAATTCAAAAAGAGGGAGATAATCCATGACTCGGGGGTCGAATGAAAATAAACTTTGCAATCTACTCATCATAAGGACATACCAAGTTTCAGGTGTGTAGCTATTAGGGTTTAAAAGTTTTACGAGCTACAAGACAAAATTGGAAAATTCTAGCTTGAAAAGGGGAGATAATCCATGACCATGGGGTCGAATCAAACATACATGTACCAAGTTTCAGGTATGTAGCTATTACGGTTTAAAAGTTTTTCGAGTTACTAGGTTGGTGACGGACGGAAGAACGGACAAGGTCAAGGGTAACACTAAATGCCCCCCCCCCTCCTCTATCGTGGTGAGGCAAAAGTTGTCATATACAAGTAACTTACCTTAATTTATCAGTTACACATCAGACGATGAATGAACTTTAATTCTGGTGTAGAATATTAAAGTTATTCATTATATTCAATAGTGCTGCTTTGACATGACGTGAAATTAAAACATGCTTGACATGATCTGGAAGAAAAACCACAGACCAAGCACGCATATTCAGAATCACGTCTGTCCGTTCTTATCCAGCTCCGATTTCTGTCACCTGTCCACAAAATCCAGAATCCAACTTTGTCGCAAATTTAATCCTCTATGTTGGTGTACGTTAGAACAAAATGTCACTTAGTATATTATCCAATCCATTGTAATCTCTTGTTTCTCTAAATAAATGCGTCCAACAATCCCTGTAGCTGCTATCGTGATAAAAAATGTTAAAGGTTCCGTCAGCGCCTCACATATTGATCTTAATATCCACCATTTTGATTCCAAGTACCAGAATAATGATGTTTCCATGCGCCGTCGTAGTGTTATCTGTCAGATTCCGTTGTTTATTTGATCAAATTGATGGACAAATTTGTGTCCGCTAATGTCGCCAAGAGCATAATCTGTGACGTTGACTGTAATAATTTGGCATAACTTCTAGCTTGTGAATTTTTGGTTGAATGAAGTGATCACTATGGTGAATAAGTGTGTATTTGTGCCCGGTTTGCTCAGCAGGTAGAGCGATGGTGTGGAAACCAGAGATCCCCGGTTCGATTCCGGGTGGTGCACATCTTTCTCACCCTGTGACATTTAGCGCCCAACGTAGTTGCGGGAAGTAACTCTGCAGAATACTCCCACATCGTCCGTACCGAGAGTTTATAATGGTGCTCTCCGTAGGTTTCCCCTGCAAAGTACTAAATCACATCTGATTTGCACTTCAACTGTTAATTGCGACATATTTTCTGTATTTTTCAATTGAAAGAAATGTCAGTATTATACTTATTCATTTCTGTGTAATAAGTACAGAAAAATATGTCACAATTAACAGCTAAAGCGCGAATGAGATCCGATTCGGTACTCTGCAGGAAAAACCTATGGAGCACCGGAACTCTGGGTACGGACGATAATTGAGTATTCTGTTGCCCAACAAAGGACCGTGACTGATAAATACTCCCAAATTGTACCCAAACATATGGAATTCGGAGACAAAAATTAAACATAGAATTCGAGGACGAATTTCAATTTGGCGGAGAAGAATGTCACAGTACGCAACTGACCATGGGGATGAAGTGTGTATGATCTGTGCCTTGTTAGCTTGCTCGGTAGAGTCATGGGCATGGTACGGTAAACACGAGGTCCCTGGTTCGATTCCGGGCCGTTATTTATCTTTCTCACTCTGTGACACAAGTAAACCATTTTATTTTAAATAAATGGCTATCATCGGAATAAATATTATCTTCACAAAATTTGAATCGGGCCAATGAAAATCAACAGCTAGAACAGAACGTTTGCAGTAATATAAATAATTCCAAAATAAATAAAATATATTTTAATTTTTATGATCAGGTTTCGAAAATTAAAATATGCTTTTCTTTTAAAATTATTATCAATATGTTCACCATGTTATTATGGTTAATATGCAATTCACAGTCTCCTTGCAGCTTGAAATTGAAAGACATTATGAAAAGATGTATTGATCTCAGAAATTGTCATGTCGACTATAGGATCGCGTCGAAATAATGTCAACATAATAGGAAAACGTAATTTGATACCGACGAAAAAGTAAACAAAACGCAAAATTGATGCTTTGTTTTGCTATATTATATCCGTAGACCACACATTATCATTTGATTTGATATGAAAATAAATATATTGTCAGCATGGTGGTGTCTATTAATGTGTTCTTGATATTCGGAACGGCAGTGAGTGAGTGACGACATTTTGTTTGTCCAAGAAATTGTCAAGGTCAATGTTTCACTGTTTGTCTCGCAATAACCCGCCGATTTATATTTGCGCACCAAAAAAACAGATCACAAATACCGCTGACTTTCTAGGGTAGTCACTTTGAATTAGATAGATGGGATAAAATTATTTGGATTGGAACACGGATACGTTTGTCAACTATTTCGATTTTATTGCCGCATTGGTTAAGCAGAGCGGTCCGCTGGTTTTACCGCAGAGCGCAGCGTAAAGCGGTCATTCTTTCGCAGTTTTACAGAAACAAAGGAGCGTAAATTGCAATAAAAGCGGAGCGCAGCGCGAACTGCGCTATAAGTATTGCAATTCCGCAACCAACATCTTTGGACCGCGATCACATGATTGCAGTCCGATTGCGGTCCGATTGCGGTCCAATTGCAATTAATGGGAACGCGAATTGCAATCCTGCGCTCCAGGAATTGCAATTCGCCTGGTAAGAGAATCGCAGGCCACACTGTATTACCCGTGCGTTATTCTACAACAAGACAATGGCGGGTACTGATTACTTTCAGATGACTACAACTGGTCACTGACGAGC
>CM055270.1:14153834-14475482 GCA_029237695.1 Conchocele bisecta | reverse complement strand
CAAATGTTATTTTTAATGAAGATTTGGGTAAGATTTGGGTAGATTTGGGTAAACCGTGCTGCTGCATAATACGTCCCGTTTTTTCAAACGGGCGTATAAAAAGAAGTGGAGATCGAAAAACAAAACATTTTCGAAATTGATTCTGAAACCTAGCTACAGTAGATAGCTTGGAAATGATCTAAGAAAACAAAGTTACATTTTGAAAATTGGTCCACTATTTCTGAAATTAGAAAAACTGTGTGAAGATGTCTATGGGGATTTATTATTGCGAAATTGTTTTTTCGTAATAACATCAATATTGGACGAAATTTCACAAAATAACAAGAGCTGTAGGAGAACAGCATAGCTCGACTACGAGGGTTGTCGATGTACACATAGCTTGACAAACAAAGTGGCTGCGGCCTGCATAAAAACCTTAACCAAGGTTGACTAAAAACCTTAACCAAGGGAAATTAAGTTAGTCATTCAAGGTTAAATGTAGGTCAGTGTCAGATATCGGTCAGGGGTTATTGATGTACATCACTAAGTTTTCCAAGTATGGTTGCTGTAGGCCCAGCAGTATTCCATATACAAGCTTGACTAAAAACCTTAACCAAGGGGAAATAACTAAGTAATCCAATGATAAAAGTAGGTCAAGGTTAAATATAGGTCAGGGATTATTGATGTATATCACTAGGAGATGAAGTTGTCCAAGTATGGTTGGTGTAGGGCCAGGAGTATTCCATCTACAAGCTTGACTACAAACCTTAACCAAGGGGAATTAAGTAAGTAATTCAAGAGGAAATGTAGGTCAAGGTCAACTATAGATCAGGGGTTATTGATGTACATCGCTATGAGAAAAGGTTGCCAAGTCTGTGTCCCAGTATCATGTACAAGCTTGACTAAAAACCTTAAAACCAAGGTTGACTAAAAACCTTAACCAAGGGGAATTAACTAAGTAATTCAAGAGGAAATGTAGGTCAAGGTCAAATATAGATCGGGGATTATTGATGTACATCACTAGGAGATGAAGTTGTGCAAGTATGGTGGGTGTAGGGCCAGTAGTATTCCATATACAAGCTTGAGTAAAAACCTTAACCAAGGGGAATTAACTAATTCAAGAGGAAATGTAGGTCAAGGTCAAATATAGATCAGGGGTCAAATATAGATCAGGGGTTGTTGATGTACATCACTAGGAGATGAAGTTGTCCAAGTATGATGGGTGTAGGGCCAGTAGTATTCCATATACAAGCTTGACTAAAAACCTTAACCAAGGGGAATTAACTAAGTAATTCAAGAGGAAATGTAGGTCAAGGTCAACTATAGATCAGGGGTTATTGATGTACATCGCTATGAGAAAAGGTTGTCCAAGTATGGTGTCTGTATGCACAATAGTATTCCATGTACAAGCTTGACTAAAAACCTTAACCAAGGTCGACTAAAAACCTTAACCAAGGGGAATTAACTAAGTAATTCAAGAGGAAATGTAGGTCAAGGTCAAATATAGATCAGGGGTTATTGATGTACATCACTAGGAGATGAAGTTGTGCAAGTATGGTGGGTGTAAGGCCAGTAGTATTCCATATACAAGCTTGAGTAAAAACCTTAACCAAGGGGAATTAACTAAGTAATTCAAGAGGAAATGTAGGTCAAGGTCAAATATAGATCAGGGGTTGTTGGTGTACATCACTAGGAGATGAAGTTGTCCAAGTATGGTGGGTGTAAGGCCAGTAGTATTCCACATACAAGCTTGACTAAAAACCTTAACCCAGGGAAATTAACTAAGTAATTCAAGAGGAAATGTAGGTCAAGGTCAAATATAGATCAGGGGTTATTGATGTACATCACTAGGAGATGAAGTTGTGCAAGTGTGGTGGGTGTAGGGCCAGTAGTATTCCATATACAAGCTTGAGTAAAAACCTTAACCAAGGGGAATTAACTAAGTAATTCAAGAGGAAATGTAGGTCAAGGTCAAATATAGATCAGGGGTTGTTGATGTACATCACTAGGAGATGAAGTTGTCCAAGTATGGTGGGTGTAAGGCCAGTAGTATTCCACATACAAGCTTGACTAAAAACCTTAACCCAGGGGAATTAACTAAGTATTCAGAGGAATGTAGGTCAAGGTCAAATATAGATCAGGTTATTGATATTGATGTACATCACTAGGAGATGAAGTTGTGCAAGTATGGTGGGTGTAGGGCCAGTAGTATTCCATATACAAGGTTGACTAAAAACCTTAACCAAGGCGTGACGGTGACGCCGACGCCGGGGTGAAAACATAAGCTCTACTTATTCTTCGAATAGTCGAGCTAAAAAGAAGGCTCATTCTTAAATTTTGATAAATTTAAAATGATCAAAAATATATATTGTTTATGCATTGTTTATAGAGCCGTAAAATTTTGGAAGCTTTCGTTAAACAGACAGTAGCTTTGACAAGATGCTGGATTTTTAGGCAACACGTAAATTTATTTTGTACGTCCTCGGATAGTGTCAGCTCGCAAAAATTGCATGCACATAACATAACATTCAGATGAATTACTTCCAAATTTGGATATGCAACTGAGCACTTATATGCGGCTGTGACTGGAGAAATAGGGCTTATGTGTTTTGCGACCAGTGTAGATCCAGATCAGCCTCCAATCAGGATCTGCACTGTTTGCCATTCCTTCACCATTCCATCAATGAAACAGCCGTCATGCTTCTAACAAGCATTATAGATCATTTTGAGGCTACAGGAGTGTACTATTTGATCAGGATCTACACTTATGGCATTTGTGACCAGTGTAGCTCCTGATCAAATAGCACGTTCCTGTGGCATGATAACGATTAATATTGCTTGTTAGAAGCATGATGGGTGTTTCATTGATGGAATGGCGAACAGTGCAGGTCCTGATCAGACTGTGCAGATGCACAGGCTGATCTGGATCTACACTGGTCGCAAAACCCATAAGCCCCATTTCTCCAATCACAGACCCAACTCTACATACCCGCCTCATTATAAGAGCTGTACGTTACATGGAAGCCGCCATTCGACACTGAACCGTCGGTGCGGAATACGACTCGGGCGGTGTTACCGGACGTCTCAACCGCGGTAGACGGAGCCTGCTCACCGCAGTAGCGCCCCACGGACGGCGAGTCACGGAATATACCGTTAAACACCTGCAATATGGCATACGGGAGGTGTTAACTCTATCACCACAACAGACCTATATTGTAACATTGGCAAACAGTGCAGATCTGGACAAGCCGGATCATAACGAGCCGTCTCATCAGGGGTTTCACCAAAATTGCAAAGTATACTTATCTTGCTAAGGACACTTTGAGCGACAAATTTTCAATTTAAGAATAAATTTAATCATTTTTATTACACTGAATTTATTACATTATCACAGCCATTTTGGCTGTGATAATGTAATACATGTACATTCAGTATAATAATTCTGCATACTTTTAATCATCAAATATATGCAGTCGTTATTTCTATTAAATAATGCATTTCGGGAAAAATATATGATTACTCCCTCAAAGTACACATAGCTAGATAATTATGCTTAGCAATTTTGGTGAAATCGGCTACTGATATCAAAAGACACTAGATGTCAGTATCTCCTTGCAAACCGGGAGTCACAGATAATACCGTTAAACACCTGCAATATGGCACACGGGAGATGTTAAGTTCATTCTCAAATCAGGGTATAATTTGTAACAAATATTTGTAACAAATGGCTTTTCTCAACATAAATCTACAGGCGGTCGGCATGGGGACAGGATGGTATAATATACTGTTTCAGATATGTAAAAAAAACAAAAAAACATTTGGACTATTTGTTCAGTCACTATTTATTTTCAAAATAAATACAGTGACTACTATACAATATGACTACAAATGTCGAGATAGAGAACATATACGACATAGGGTATGGTCGATATAGCTGAGGAAATTCATATTAAACAAATAAGGATATATTTCGGGACTTTAGTGAATCAACGAGATAGGGGATATCACGCGAGATACTGATATTCACGATACTGGTGCTCTCGACTGTATATATAGGCAGAACTAGAAATGTGGCCTGTCGGCACACGAATACCCCCACTGGCAGCCAAAGAAAACGAGGCATTTTTGATTATAAGCCATTTAGCCGAGCGTTAAGGTTTCAAACGCATCAAGTCTGTGACCTTGACCCTGGGCATAGTGTGATAATCCATGCATCGGTGTAGAAGATATAGAGCGGAAGGGAATTTCAATAGGTTTGACCTTTGACCTTCAACTATGACCTTGACCTTGGACGTAGGTGCGTGGTTATTGATCGCGACACACCTTCTCATCCTGAGAAACATTTGTGCCAAGGCAGTTGATAATCCATGCATCGGTGTAGAAGATATAGAGCGGAAGGGAATTTCAATAGGTTTGACCTTTGACCTTACAACTGTGACCTTGACCTTGGACGTAGGTGCGTGGTTATTGATTGCGACACAACTTCTCATCATGAGAAATATGTGCCAAGCCATTTGATAATCCATGCATCGGTGTAGAAGATATAGAGTGGAAGGGAATTTTCAATAGGTTTGACCTTTGACCTTCAACTGTGACCTTGGATGTAGGTGCGTGGTTGAGCAATTTGATAATCCATGAATCGGTGTAAGAAGATATAGAGCGGAAGGGAATTTCAATAGGTTTGACCTTTGAACCTTAAATCAACTGTGACCTTGACCATTGGACGTATTGGTGTGTGGTTTATGATCTTTTTTTTTCGACACACCTTCTCATCATGAGAAAAAACATTTGTGCCAAGCCATTGGGAATTTCAATATTTTTTTTGACCTTTCCGACCTTCAACTGTGACCTTGACCTTGGACGTATGGTGCGTGGTTATTGATCGCGACACACCTTCTAATCCTGAGAAACATTTATGCCAAGGCCCATTTGATATCCATGCATCGGTGTAGAAGATATAGAGCGGAAGGGAATTTCAATAGGTTTGGACCCTTGGACCTTCAACTGTGACCTTGGATGTAGGTGCGTGGTTAGCAATTTGTAATCCATGCATCGGTGTTTTTGTAGAAGGATATAGAGCGGAAGGGAATCAATTTCAATAGGTTTGACCTTTGACCTTCAACTGTGACTTGACCTTGGACGTAGGTGCGTGGTTATTGATCGCGACACCTTCTCATCATGAGAAACATTGGTGCCAAGCCATTTGGGAATTTCAATTTTTTTTACCTTTGGACCTTCAACTGTGACCTTGGACGTAGGTGCGTGGTTATTGATCGCGACACACTTTCATCTTCATGAGAAACATTTGTGTCAAGCCATTTGATAATCTGCTTCGGTGTAGAAGATATAGAGCGGAAGGGAATTTCATAGGTTTGAACTTTGACCTTCAACTGTGACTTGGACCTTGGACGTAGGTGCGTGGTTATTGATCGCGACACACCTTCTCATTCATGAGAAACATTGGTGCCTATTCCATTTGGGAATTTCAATATTTTTGACCTTTGACTTCAACTGTGACCTTGGCCCGTAGGTGCGTGGTTATTGATCGCGACACACTTCTATTATGAGAAAAAACATTTGTGTCAAGCCATTTGATAATCCATGCTTCGGTGTTAGAAGAATATAGAGCGGAAGGGAATTTCAATAGGTTTGACCTTTGACTTCAACTCGTGTCCTTGACCTCGGACGTAGGTGCGTGGTTATTGATCGCGACACACCTTCTCATCATGAGAAACATTTGTGCTAAGCCATTTGATAATCCATGCATCGGTGTAGAAGATATAGAGCGGAAGGCAATTTCAATAGGTTTGACATTTGACCTTCAACAGTGACCTTGACCTTGGACGTAGGTGCGTGGTTATTGATCGCGACACACCTTCTCATCATGAGAAACATTAGTGCTAAGCCATTTGGGAATTTCAATATTTTTAACCTTTGACCTTCAACTGTGACCTTGACCTTGGACGTAGGTGCGTGGTTATTGATCGCGACACACCTTCTCATCATGAGAAACATTTGTGTCAAGCCATTTGATAATCCATGCTTCGGTGTAGAAGATATAGAGCGGAAGGGAATTTCAATAGGTTTGACCTTTGACCTTCAACTGTGACCTTGACCTTGGACGTAGGTGCGTGGTTATTGATCGCGACACACCTCATCATCGAAACATGTGCCAACCATTTGATAAATCCATGATCGTGTAGAAGACAATAGAGCGGAAGGGAATTTGATAGGTTTGACCTTTGACCTGCATGACCTTGGAACGTAGGTGCGTATTGTCGCGACACTCCTTTCATCTGACAAAACATGCCAAGATTTGGGATAATCCATGCAGTTTGTAGAAGACTAGACGGAAGGGAATTTCATGGTTTGACCTTTGACCTTCACTGTGACCTTGACCTTGGACGTAGGTGCGTGGGTATTGATCGCGACACACCTTCTCATCATGACAAACATTTGTGCCAAGCCATTTGATAATCCATGCATCGGTGTAGAAGATATAGAGCGGAAGGGAATTTACAACAGACCGACAGACCGACAGACCGACAAGCTGACTCCTATATACCCCCAACAAACTTTGTTTGTGGGGGTATAATGACCAAGATCCACATTTGCCACATAATGTCAAAGTCACGCTCTGTGATGTTAGGTACATGTACCTCAAGGTAATCATATAATGCTTAAATCCTGGAAATTAATTTTGATCACCCCTTGTACACTGTGAGATGGGAGTGAGGAAAGGTCTCAAAACATTTTAAGCACCCCTTGTACACTGTGAGATGGGAGTGAGGAAAGGTCTCAAAACATTTTGATCACTCCTTGTACACTGTGAGATGGGAGTGAGGAAAGGTCTCAAAACATTTTGATCACCCCTTGTACACTGTGAGATGGGAGTGAGGAAAGGTCTGTAAACATTTTGATCACCCCTTGTACAATGTGAGATGGGAGTGAGGAAAGGTCTCAAAACATTTTGATCACCCCTTGTACACTGTGAGATAGGAGTGAGGAAAGGTCTCAAAACATGTTGACTACCCCTTGTACACTGTGAGATGGGAGTGAGGAAAGGTCTCAAAACATGTTGACTACCCCTTGTACACTGTGAGATGGGAGTGAGGAAAGGTCTCAAAACATGTTGATCACCCCTTGTACACTGCGAGATGGGAGTGAGGAAAGTTCACAAATGTTTTGATCACCCCTCGTACACTGCGAGATGGGAGTGAGGAAAGTTCACAAAGTTTTGATCACCCCTCGTACACTGCGAGATGGGAGTGAGGACAGGTCACAAACGTTTTGATCATCCCTCGTACACTGCGAGATGAGAGTGAGGAAAGTTCACAAACGTTTTGATCACCGCTCGTACACTGCGAGATGGGAGAGAGGTCACAAACGTTTTGATCATCGTTACCTGCGAGATGGGGTGAGGACAGGTCAAACGTTTTGATCACCCCTCGTACACTGCGAGATGGGAGTGAGGACAGGTCACAAACGTTTTGATCATCCCTCGTACACTGCGAGATGGGAGTGAGGACAGGTCACAAACGTTTTGATCATCCCTCGTACACTGCGAGATGGGAGTGAGGACAGGTCACAAACTTTTGTCTCCCTCATACACTGGATGGGAGTGAGGGAAAGGTTCACAATTTTGACATCGTACACTGCGAGATGGGAGTGAGGAAAGGTCACAAACATTTTCATCATCCCTCGTACACTGCGAGATGGGAGTGAGGACAGGTCACAAACGTTTTGATCATCCCTCGTACAATGCGACATGGGAGTGAGGACAGGTCACAAACGTTTTGATCATCCCTCGTACACTGCGAGATGTGTGAGGTCTCAAACATTTTGATCACCCCTCGTACACTGCGAGATGGGAGTGAGGACAGGTCACAAACGTTTTGATCATCCCTCGTACACTGCGAGATGGGAGTGAGGAAAGGTCTCAAACATTTTGATCACCCCTCGTACACTGCGAGATGGGAGTGAGGACAGGTCACAAACGTTTTGATCATCCCTCGTACACTGCGAGATGGGAGTGAGGACAGGTCACAAACGTTTTGATCATCCCTCGTTCACTGCGAGATGGGAGTGAGGTTGTTCACAAACGTTTTGATCACCCCTCGTACACTGCGAGATGAGTGAGGACAGGTCACAAACGTTTTGATCATCCCTCGTACACTGCGAGATGGGAGTGAGGACAGGTCACAAACGTTTTGATCATCCCTCGTACACTGCGAGATGGGAGTGAGGACAGGTCACAAACGTTTTGATCATCCCTCGTACACTGCGAGATGGGCGTGAGGACAGGTCACAAACGTTTTGATCACCCCTCGTACACTGCAAGATGGGAGTGAGGAAAGGTCTCAAACATTTTGATCACCCCTCGTACACTGCGAGATGGGAGTGAGGACAGGTCGCAAACGTTTTGATCATCCCTCGTACACTGCGAGATGGGAGTGAGGACAGGTCACAAACGTTTTGATCATCCCTCGTACACTGCGAGATGGGAGTGAGGAAAGGTCTCAAACATTTTGATCACCCCTCGTACACTGCGCGATGGGAGTGAGAAAAACCCCTCGTACACTGCGAGATGGGAGTGAGGAAAGTTCACAAACGTTTTGATCACCGCTCGTACACTGCGAGATGAGAGTGAGGAAAGGTCACAAACGTTTTGATCACCCCTCGTACACTGAAAGATGGGAGTGAGTAAAGGTCTCAAACATTTTGATCACCCCTCGTACATTGCGAGATGGGAGTGAGGACAGGTCAGAAACGTTTTGATCATCCCTAGTACACTGCGAGATGGGAGTGAGGACAAGTCACAAACGTTTTGATCACCGCTCGTACACTGCGAGATGGGAGTGAGGAAAGTTCACAAACGTTTTGATCACCCCTCGTACACTGCGAGATGGGAGTGAGGAAAGTTCACAAACGTTTTGATCACCCCTCGTACACTGCGAGATGGGAGTGAGGAAAGGTCACAAACGTTTTGATCACCCCTCGTAAACTGCAAGATGGGAGTGAGTAAAGGTCTCAAACATTTTGATCACCCCTCGTACATTGCGAGATGGGAGTGAGGACAGGTCAGAAAGTTTTGATCATCCCTCGTACACTGCAAGATGGGAGTGAGGACAGGTCACAAACGTTTTGATCATCCCTCGTACACTGCGAGATGGGAGTGAGGAAAGTTCACAAACGTTTTGAACACCCCTCGTACACTGCGAGATGGGAGTGAGGAAAGGTCTCAAACATTTTGATCACCCCTTGTACACTGCGAGATGGGAGTGAGGAAAGTTCACAAACGTTTTGATCATCCCTCGTACACTGCGAGATGGGAGTGAGGACAGGTCACAAACGTTTTGATCATCCCTCGTACACTGCGAGATGGGAGTGAGGAAAGGTCTCAAACATTTTGATCACCCCTCGTACACTGCGAGATGGGAGTGAGGACAGGTCACAAACGTTTTGATCATCCCTCGTACACTGCAAGATGGGAGTGAGGAAAGGTCTCAAACATTTTGATCACCCCTCGTACACTGCGAGATGGGAATGAGGACAGGTCACAAACGTTTTGATCATCCCTCGTACACTGCGAGATGGGAGTGAGGACAGGTCACACGTTTTGACACCCTCGTTACATGCGAGTGATGAAGAAAGTTCACAAACGTTTTGATCCCACCCTCGTACACTGCGAGATGGGAGTGAGGACAGGTCACAAACGTTTTGATCATCCCTCGTACACTGCGAGATGGGAGTGAGGACAGGTCACAAACATTTTCATCATCCCTCGTACACTGCGAGATGGGAGTGAGGACAGGTCACAAACGTTTTGATCATCCCTCGTACACTGCGAGATGGGAGTGAGGAAAGGTCTCAAACATTTTGATCACCCCTCGTACACTGCGTGATGGGAGTGAGGACAGGTCAAAAACGTTTTGATCACCCCTCGTACACTGCGAGATGGGAGTGAGGACAGGTCACAAACGTTTTGATCATCCCTCGTACACTGCGAGATGGGAGTGAGGACAAGTCACAAACGTTTTGATCACCGCTCGTACACTGCGAGATGGGAGTGAGGAAAGTTCACAAACGTTTTGATCACCCCTCGTACACTGCGAGATGGGAGTGAGGAAAGGTCTCAAACATTTTGATCACCCCTCGTACACTGCGAGATGGAGTGAGGAAAGTTCACAAACGTTTTGATCATCCCTCGTACACTGCGAGATGGGAGTGAGGACAGGTCACAAACGTTTTGATCACCCCTCGTACACTGCGAGATGGGAGTGAGGAAAGGTCTCAAACATTTTGATCACCCCTCGTACACTGCGAGATGGGAGTGAGGAAAGGTCTCAAACATTTTGATCACCCCTCGTACACTGCAAGATGGGAGTGAGGACAGGTCACAAACGTTTTGATCATCCCTCGTACACTGCGAGATGGGAGTGAGGACAGGTCACAAACGTTTTGATCATCCCTCGTTCACTGCGAGATGGGAGTGAGGAAAGTTCACAAACGTTTTGATCACCCCTCGTACACTGCGAGATGGGAGTGAGGACAGGTCACAAACGTTTTGATCATCCCTCGTACACTGCGAGATGGGAGTGAGGACAGGTCACAAACGTTTTGATCATCCCTCGTACACTGCGAGATGGGAGTGAGGACAGGTCACAAACGTTTTGATCATCCCTCGTACACTGCGAGATGGGCGTGAGGACAGGTCACAAACGTTTTGATCACCCCTCGTACACTGCAAGATGGGAGTGAGGAAAGGTCTCAAACATTTTGATCACCCCTCGTACACTGCGAGATGGGAGTGAGGACAGGTCGCAAACGTTTTGATCATCCCTCGTACACTGCGAGATGGGAGTGAGGACAGGTCACAAACGTTTTGATCATCCCTCGTACACTGCGAGATGGGAGTGAGGACAGGTCACAAACGTTTTGATCACCCCTCGTACACTGCGAGATGGGAGTGAGGACAGGTCGCAAACGGTTTGATCATCCCTCGTACACTGCGAGATGGGAGTGAGGACAGGTCACAAACATTTTGATCATCCCTCGTACACTGCGAGATGGGAGTGAGGAAAGGTCTCAAACATTTTGATCACCCCTCGTACACTGTGCGATGGGAGTGAGGACAGGTCAAAAACGTTTTGATCACCTCTCGCACACTGCGAGATGGGAGTGAGGACAGGTCACAAACGTTTTGATCATCCCTCGTACACTGCGAGATGGGAGTGAGGACAGGTCACAAACGTTTTTATCATCCCTCGTACACTGCGGGATGGGAGTGAGGAAAGTTCACAAACGTTTTGATCACCCCTCGTACACTGCGAGATGGGAGTGAGGAAAGGTCTCAAACGTTTTGATCACCCCTCGTACACTGCGAGATGGGAGTGAGGAAAGTTCACAAACGTTTTGATCATCCCTCGTACACTGCGAGATGGGAGTGAGGAAAAGTCTCAAACATTTTGATCACCCCTCGTACACTGCAAGATGGGAGTGAGGAAAGGTCTCAAACATTTTGATCACCCCTCGTACACTGCGAGATGGGAGTGAGGAAAGGTCTCAAACATTTTGATCACCCCTCGTACACTGCGAGATGGGAGTGAGGACAGGTCACAAACGTTTTGATCATCCCTAGTACACTGCGAGATGGGAGTGAGGACAGGTCACAAATGTTTTGATCATCCCTCGTACACTGCGAGATGGGAGTGAGGAAAGGTCTCAAACATTTTGATCACCCCTCGTACACTGCGAGATGGGAGTGAGGACAGGTCACAAACATTTTGATCATCCCTCGTACACTGCGCGATGGGAGTGAGGACAGGTCAAAAACGTTTTGATCACCCCTCGTACACTGCGAGATGGGAGTGAGGACAGGTCACAAACATTTTGATCATCCCTCGTACACTGCGAGATGGGAGTGAGGACAGGTCAGAAATGTTTTGATCATCCCTCGTACACTGCGAGATGGGAGTGAGGACAGGTCACAAACGTTTTGATCATCCCTCGTACACTGCGAGATGGGAGTGAGGAAAGTTCACAAACGTTTTGATCATTCCTCATACACTGTGTGATGGGAGTAAGAAAAGGTCGCAAACATCTCTACAAGCACAACACCAGGTGGCCGAGGTGGAAAAAAATTGTCAGGCCGTTTTTGTTTTTTAATTTTTTGTCTTTATTCGTAATGAGAAAACTGATTCGGCAGCACATGAGAATCGTCTCCATCGGAGACGATTCTCATGAGCTACCAAAACAGTTTTATCAAGAAATTCTGAAAATAAACAGCAGATGTCAGGTACACATACCTCAATGTAATCATAATAGCATAGTGAGTGGTCCTCAAGGCTGAAATCCTGGAAATTAAACGCTATACTGCGGCCCGGTTGAACGGTGATTCGCCATTCACAGACGCGCGAGTGTGGGTAGTTTCCGGGGTAGTTCGGGGACTGGAATGATCCAGTCGGTGTGTTCAGATCGCCTCCGCAACCTACAGAACAACAAGTAACTGTGAAAACTGTCTTTTGATACCAAGTGTATTATGCAAGGCTAGGAAACACGAGGAATTCCGAGGCTTGCCAAGGAATTCATACCGTTTCTGAGCCGAGTCTGATAAAGTGGAAAAAAGTGAAAGTGATGGGTTTAACGTCCCAGCAACAGCTAAGGTCATATAGAGATGGAACCACAGCATAAAGTCTCATCAAACAGACCAGTGGGATGGAAATACTATGAATGTATTTATGATGCCTAAGGCGAGGTTTGAACCCAAAACCTCCTGATTGGAAGTCATGTATTATAACCTCTAGGCCACAAACCATCCCTCTGATAAAGTGAATGGGATTATCGTCCAAGCAACAGCTAATGTCATTTAGGGATGGGACCTCAGTTTCAAGTCTCATCCATCAGACGAGTGAGATGCAAATACTATGAAAGTATTTTTGATGCCTAACGCGAGTTTAGAACCCACAACCTCTGGATTGGAAGTCAGTTCTAACACCGAGGCCGCAACCCAATCTTCTTACAGAACACAAAACACCGTCAATGGCATGTATCCCATCACTGTGGTGGTTGGATCATAAACATGGACTTTCTTTTTTAAGATAATCGCTCATACAGTAAAGAAGTTATAGGAGAATGGAGAAATGTGCACATATCTATAATTGAATGTGAGATTTCAATGTTATTTGACCTTGGGCATGGAGGGAGCATCGGTGGGGCGGGGAATTAAACAAGAGGGCCATGATGGCCCTAATTCGCTCACCTGACTCCATGAACACCAGAGGAGAATGTGACATTGAGTTTATGTGTTTTAAAAAAATTGTGCTATTTTTAGATGGCGGTCATCTTGGATTAAGCCAGGACTCATTTTACCAAATCTGAAAATGCTTCACCCAAGGATCTTAACTATGAAGTTTGGCCAGCATCGGCCATGTGGTTCCTGAGAAAAAGATGTTCAAAATCTCGAATAAATGGACCTTTTGGCGGCCATCATGGATGACATAATCATCCGATTCCGACAAATATTGCACCAGAGCAATCGCCTCATCGATACCACCTTCATTTTGATATATGACATGAGCATATTCGGTCAAAAATAAAATTTGACCTCAATTTGACCCCACGGGCCATGCCCATTTTTTACTCTGGGGTCACCATTTTAACAACTTTGAAAGAGCATTGTACATCGATCATTCCTACCAAGTTTCGTCTAAATCCGGCTAGCAGTTCATGAGAAGATATTTTAAGAATTTATGCTATTTTTAGATTGCGGCCATCTGAAATCTGAAAAGGCTCACCCATGGACCATAACTTTTAAGTTTGGCTACCATGGGCCAAGCAGTTCATGTGAAGAAGAATTTTGAAATCTGTAATAAAAGAACGACCTTTTGACCTTTCGGCGGCCATCTTGGATGACATAACCATCCGATTTCGATAAAAAATGCACCAGAGTGATCGCCTCTGACATGACCATATTCAGTCAAAAATAAAATTTGTCCCCACGGGTCACGCCCATTTTTGACCCCGGGGTCACCATTTTAACAATTTAAGCATTGTACATCGATCATTCCTACCAAGTTTTGTCGAAATCCGGTTGGCGGTTCTTGAGAAGAAGATTTTTGAAGAATTTGTGCTATTTTTAGACGGCGGCCATCTTGGATTATGTAAGGACGTTTTTTAACAATTTTGTAATCCCCCTACCTAAGGACCATGACCATGAAGTTTGGTGACTATAGGCCCAATGGTTACCGAGGAGAAGACGTTTGAAAATGCTCATGGACGACGCCGACGACGGACGACGACGGACACATTGCGATAACAATAGCTCACATGAGCTTCGCTCAGGTGAGCTAAAAATGAATGATGATAAACATGCACATGGAGTTTCAAGCCAAACACTCTTACACTAAAGAAGTTACAGGAGAATTTGACCTTGACGTTCGGAACATGGGGAGCATGGGTCTGGTGAGGATGAACATATGAATGATGAGAAACATGCACATGAGGTTCCAAGCCATATGGAATGGAGAAACGAGCACACATCTACTTAATGTGAAATTACAAAGTCATTTGACCTTGACCTTTGGTGGGGAAAGAATAAATGGATGATAATAAACGTGTACATGAAGTTTGAAGCCAATTGGTCATACACTAAAGAAGTCATAGGAGAATGGAGAAAAGCGTACGCATCTACTGAATGTGAAAATCTAGTGAATAATGAAATTTCAAATTGATTTGACCTTAGGCACGGGGAGCATGGATTGGGTGGGGAATGAAACTATGGTTTGTTTGTTTGCTTGTTTGTTTACAGGTGTTTAACGGTCTATCAACGGCTAAGTTCATATAAGGCCGGGCAAACGGGTTCGATCCCATTTTAACCCGCTGCATTGGGGGGAAAATTCAAAAATCAGAACGGAATATTTACATCAAGAAAAAATATATTCAGCCCTGAAATTAGAATAACCTGACCTGGTGCCAGGTCCATACCCCACAAAGTCACTTGGCCCTTTCCCCTAAAATAGGATTACGATTAATCGTAATACTCATATAAGGGCTATAACCAGATTCAAGTGTCACATACAAAATGCCAAAGACATATATGTGCGCCAAACCAGGTCTCCAGTCGGCATTCCGGTAAGGATGAACCCCGATTGTTGAATTACCCGTCACATGCTCCCGACCAACCACCCACTTGAAAATATGGATGATAATAAACATGTACATGAAGTTTGAAGCCACTCGGTCATACGCTAGAGAAGTTGTAACAGAATGGAAAAACGTGACAGACAGACGGACGGACAACTTTCGCATCCCTATATCCCATTTTCGCAACAAGATGGGATAAAAAGTGAATGGGTTTAACATCCCAGCAACAGCTAAAGTCATGTAGGGATGAGGCCTCGATTTCAAGTCTCATCCAAAAGACCAGTAGCCGATTTCACCAAAATTGCAAGCATACTTATCTACCAAAGTGTACTTTGAGGGAGTAATCATTTATATTAGGATGCAGCATATGCTCAATAAATGTAAATCCATCAATTGAAATTTCCAGGCAAGCCTAAATTTCCACTTACAAACATTTTAGTCGTACACAGTTTAGTGAAACAGGCCCCAGGTGTTCTAACCCCAGGGCCACAACTCCTACAGAACAAAAGAGAAATTTGACAATGTGGTACATTTGTGATACAGTGTATCCTCCCTAAACCAGACACCCTGGGAGGTCCCCCGGTTATACTGGGGTTACACTATATTGCAGCTATACAGAGCTCATTATATTTGTGTGTTATGCAATCATGAACATACGATTATTAGAGAGAATTTGCGAGAAATCTATACTGTTTAGTGGCTGTGACTACAAATCGGAGCTTATGGTATTTGTGACCAGTGTAGCTCCCGATCAAATAGCACAGTCCTGTAGCCACAACACGATCTGTATTAATTATTAACCCTGTCACCCCTAAGTAACTGAATTGGATTTTGAGATGTTAATTTTGCAACTAATCTAACCGTCACAAAATGATTTTCAGACTAGTCCATATATGAAAAGGGGGTGTTTGTGTTCTCAAATATATGAAAATTACTGGATCTGGATCTACACATTTTTCCGATACCACTATACAGGCCTGTGGTGTTGGTAGGGTTAAAAGCAGGACCTTTTTTTTCATTGATGGAATGATGAACAGTGCAGATCCTGATAAGATTCTGCCGATGCACAAGCTGATCTGGATCTACACTGGTCGCAAAACCCATAAGCCCCATTGTTTGCCATTCCATCAATAAAAGACCCGTTATGCTTCTAACAAGCAACATAGATCATTATCAGGCTACACGAGTGCGCTATTTGATCAGGAGCTACACTGGTCACAAATCCCATAAGCACAATTACTCCCAATCACATCTACAAAAAAAGTGAAAGTGAATGGTTGTTGGTAATTTGACACAACAGGTGTATAGTAACACATGTGAAAAAGTGAAAGGGTTTAACGTCCCAGCAACAGCTAAGGTCATGTACAAAGGTCAAAGTCTCATCTGACAGACCAGTGGGATGGAAAGACTGTGTAAGTATTTTTCATGCCTAAGGTGAGGATAGGTCATGGCCCATCCCTAGGATGAAGATTGAACTAACAGATTCCGGTATTGAAGTCCAGTGCCATATCCCCTAGGCCACGGCCCATCCATAGGAAGAGGATTGAACAAACAACAGCCGGTATTGAAGCCCAATGCTATATCCCCTTGGCCATGGCCCATTCCTAGGGTGAGGATTGAACTCACAACCTCCGGTATTGAAGCCCAATGCCATATCGCCTAGGCCACGGTCCATCCCTAGGGTGAGGGTTGAACTTGAAGCTGAATGCCATATCCCCTAGGCCACGGCCCATCCTACAAACGAGTCTTACCTTCAACACTGGCCTCAAAGTTAAGGCTGAATCCCGTGGCCACACTGCGATCGTCAGACCGGAACCTCACATAGGCGAAACTGCCTGCCGTAACCACAGGAGGGGGATGGCTGTAGCCACACCCTTGCTGAAGTACGTTTCCTGCAGAACATTATAGTTATTTCATGGTCATTCGGGAAACAGTATACAGTTATTTCGTGGTCATTCGGGGACCAATCAAAACTATTGCCCCCGAGGTGCTGTGCACTATTGCCCTCGGCCGAAGGCTGCTGTTTATGTTTTATTTTCCATTTTCTCATCAAAAACATTGTTTGGCAGAAGTTTAGAATCATTTCCAATGGAAATGAAACATTGTTTGACAGAAGTTTAGAATCATTTCCAATGGAAATGATTCTAAAATGCTGCCAAACCATGTTTCTACTGAGACAAAACAAAATATGAATGGAATGGAATGATGCTTAACGGCCCATCAACACATTTAGGGCCAAGCAATGACGAAAAATAAAAATAATAGTAAAATAGTATGTGAGATGTGGTAGGCAATCAGATTAGGGTAAAAATATTAATATGATGAACAATATAAATGAGAAACATGTATACAATGATAAAAATGAGAAACATGTATATAATGATAAAATCAAATCTTCCAATACAAGCTGGTTTCATAGAGAAAGCTAAGCAAACCTTCAATGTTCTCCACCTGGAATAACTCCGCAAGTGAAGTAACATTGAACTGTTTGCGACAAAATATGAAACAACAGCAGACGAAAATTTTCAGTTCCCGCATTGTACGGGTTAACTAACGCAATAATACAAGAACCCCAGGTACCAACCTGTTGAGTTGACTTCCCGTATCTCGACGAAATCTGCCGTGGTGCAGTTACTCGCGAATGGCAGATGAAAATCACTGTAGGTGAAGGTCAGGAAGTGCCCCATTGGAGCCTCGACGATCCAGACACAGTCTGCGTTGTTGTCATAGTTACCGGGATAGTTTGGACTGGATATAGTGCCACGAGAGCCGACCGCTCTACCGCCACACGTAGCTGGAAAACGTATGAATACTCTGGAAGTCGGTGTGACGTAAACGGGTCACATGACACAAATTCGGCTATTGTGACAAAGAGGTAACTTAATGCATTTCACTCTATGATAGATAATATTAACCCTAACACCGCTATCTTATTTTGTTTGTCGTCTGCTGTTTATTTTCTATTTTCCATTTTTTTTATCAACGAGGATGGCCGCAGCCCGCATGTCGAGCCTGCCGAGGCATTTGATGGTCTCAGAGTGTATTTATTTGAAGTTTGATGCCCAATAAGCATACAAAGTTTCAAGCAAATCTGACTTACGGTTACAGAGATAGTAGGTATGTGAAAACTTTAATGCAAATTTTGACAGAAACTTTAACGCAAACTTCTAAGTCATTTGACCTTGACATAGGGGCACAGGGGCCGCATGAGTGGGACACAGAATGAATATATGGATGATGACTAATAAGCATATGAAGTTTCAAGTCAATGTGACTTAGGACTGCAGAGATATAAGGTATTTAAAAAGTTTAACGCAGACTTCGGAACGCAAACTTTTAAGTCATTTGACCTTGACCTTGGGCACAGGGGCCGCATGAGTGGGATACAGTATGAATATATGGATGATGACTAATAAGTATATGAAGTTTCAAGTCAATGTGACTTAGGACTGCAGAGATATAGGTATTTAAAAACTTTAACGCAGATTTCGGAACACAAACTTCTAAGTCATTTCACCTTGACCTTGGGCACAGGGGCCGCATGAGTGGGATACAGCATGAATATATGGATCATGACTAATAAGCATATGAAGTTTCAAGTCAATGTGACTTAGAACTGCAGAGATATAAGGTATTTAAAAACTTTAACGCAGATTTCGGACGGACGGACAGACGGACGGACAACCGGACGTCATTGTGATCACTGTCTCGCTTTCCGCAAGCGGGCTCGACAAAAACATGCTTTGACAGCACTTTAGAATAATTTACAACATGGTTTAACAGCACTTTAGAATCATTTCCATGGAAAATGATTCTGAAGTGCTGTCAAACCATTTTTTTATTGAGAAATAAGGCAAGCTATAAAAGCAACAGCAGACGACAATTGTTGTGAGTAGCGATCTAAGGGTAAAAACAGACAATATAATGTTGGTAGAATAATGTACATGTAAATACTAAGCAAACACAAGAATATTTTTTATTTACTATCCAACATTATAAATTTGCATTTAAACTTTCTCAAATTATCCGCAATTAGATGTCATAAGCAATCAAAAATTATTAAATTATATGCCGTAGGTGAA
The DNA here is from genome assembly GCA_029237695.1 of Conchocele bisecta. Lineage (NCBI taxonomy): Eukaryota > Metazoa > Mollusca > Bivalvia > Lucinida > Thyasiridae > Conchocele > Conchocele bisecta. The sequence goes on along the minus strand of CM055270.1, from coordinate 14,456,277 downwards.
ACAGCTACTTCAGATGCAAATTAATAAAAAAAATTGTACATTTTTATTGTGAGAAGTTTAGTAAAATGGGCTGGCTGATCTGGGAATACACTGGTCGTAAAACATATAAGTCCCATTTCTCCAGTACCAGACATTTATATGTCATTTGCACAAGATTTATTGTTGCAGTTGAGTAATCTTACCGTTGGCGTTGCTGTGGTGCTAGGCGCCATTGGCGTCGCGTGTTCGAATCCCAGGTTTATGGTGTTTATTTAATGGTGTTTATGACGGGTTAACGGGGTCGAATCCCATATTTCACCTGTATGGATGGTGGGAAAACCCCAAAACCAAAACCAAATATTTATCAAAAAAAAAATATATTCAGCCCTGATCCTGATCTGGTGCCAGGTCCTAACCACATTAGAAACACTTCGGTTCTAAGGACTGTAAGAAGTATAAAAATTTATAAAACCATACCTATTTTAACTTGGGCCTTGAATCCTTTCTTTGGCACACTGCGGTCAGTCCTGAACCGTGCATACATCACGTTGCCCGTGGATACGGTGGTGCTGGGTCGCGTGGTGCCACAATACTTGCCCAGCTGTGGGGAGTTGATGGTACCACCATCACGGAGCTCGATGAAATCAAAGTTACACCTGCAAAAAAAGTGATCTTTGAATCTACTCGTCGAAAAAACCTGTAAGCCCCATTTCTCTATTGTCTGTTCCACGTTTTGCTGCCGACGAACTTTTGGCTAATAAACGCATTCAATCTAAAAAATATTTAAAAGTAAGTACTTTTTTTCTCAATAACAAAAAATTCACCCTCCCCAAAAAAAATTATTTGATGAAAACGATTTTCCTATTAGTACCGCCGATTTGTGAATACTTTTCACGAAATTGCACACTTCGTGTCACAAGCATGAAACTTGGCACGATGATAAAACATGATGCACTGAATATTTTTGGATATGGACGCAATCGAAAAAAGTCAAGATGGCCGCCATATTCAAAATGGCCGCCAAGCTGTATTGTCTGTCGATATAGGCTCTTCTATGTAAATTTCCTTTGAGATAAAGTCCTGAAAATTTCACAAAATGGTAAATTTGAATCGTAGCATTGGAAACAAAATCCGAAAAATCAATAAAAAAGCAAGATGGCCGCGAAATCCAAGATGGCCGCCTAGCAATAGACATTTTTGGGTAAAATTGCTCTATATTTTAACATTTTCATTGGAAAGCGAGCCGATTGTGTGCCTAATTTTAACCCTACGTATTCACAGTCAATGACGCTTTTATGTATACATTCGCCATTGATTTAATGCATCTTGCAGACCGTGTATGGCATTATCAAAGTACAATGTACATGCATGTGGTAGCGAAATTAAGACATAGCTTGATAACAAGCACATAAGCCCATTGTTCATGGATACGCTAACTTGACGTATGGTATGTTGTTGGAAGCTGTTTTAACACCGCTGCGTGACCGGCCGGCCGCCCACAATATCCCCCCCCCACCCCGCGAGTATGTAGTTAGTTATCTTTTGTCGGCCGCCCACCATATCGTCGGCCGCCCACACGAATCGCTGATTTGGTATCTCCGGGGTGTACATGTATGTCAAATAAATCAATTGCAGCGTACGAGGTATAAAACACAGCGTTGTTATTCTCGACAACAATCAGTTAGAACGTAATGAGTACAGAAAAAGCACAGTGTTGTTAATACTGACACCAATATCACAGCGCGTCAGAGTAAAAATATCACAGCGGTGTTAATATTGATAAAGCCAATAAACAGCTATATTATGCAAGTCGAATGTACTTGGTACCAAATCGTTGCAGTCAACCTCAGACTGCCATGACGTAAACACGTTGTATTGCATCACCGACGAATAATACTAGAGCAGATCTATACATAACTATATTTTTAATTTAGCTTTGTAAATTAAAAACATTTGTCGCAGTGTCGTAACCAGGTGGTAAAAGGATAAACCCTCGGCCTGTTGCTGGTTTGCGGTGTGTTATTGTTTATTATAGGTCTCTTAGCAACTACCTCGTCGTTATAAATTACAGCGTTGTTAAGAAAACGCAAAGAAAACGATAATTGAATTTGTCGCGCGAATTCGTCGATAATCGAACGTATCATGACTGATACTGAACTTACCGAAGATCGAACGGATGTAGTTGGTGGTGATCAGCATAAACCTGATCGCCCAATTGACTGGGAACTGTGTATTTTGTGTCAACACGCAACACGCGATGTTCTTCAGTGCCCGGCTGACACAAAGAGAGCAAATGCCGGTGCTGGATACGAATCATTGGCACGGAACCTTGAAGAGTTTAAGCAGCTTGGATGCTTACCAGCTGATATTGACGTCGCTAGCTTATCTCATCCAGATGGGCTAGTGGACTCATTCACACGGCATAGAGCAAAGTGGCACAAAACATGTCGCAACACAGTTGATAACAGAAATCTACAACGAGCAAAAAAGAGACGATACCCCGACGATGATAGTAAACCTGGAAGTAGTAGCCAATGTCAGTCGAAGGTAACGCGATCTACCTCTGGTACAGTGCAAGAGAAGTGTAGCACTTGCTTCTTCTGTGATGCAGGGTCGGAATCAGGTGATCTTAGGAAAGCATCAATTTTTCGTTTACACAAACGTGTAAAACAGTGTGCTGAAATCTTAAATGATAGCATGCTGTTGGGTAAGCTTAGTGCAGGTGACATGATGGCACAAGATGCTGTGTATCATGTCAACTGCCTGTCCTTACTGTACAGGAAGGCAGCAAATGTGAGTACCGATGATGCAGAAGAATACCAGGATAAAAGGACGCACGACATTGGTATTGCCTTAAAAACAGCTTATGACAGGGATTTTGACGACGATGGCATTATTCTTGCTAAAGCAGCCACAATTGTCCGCCGAGACATATTTAACAAAGAAAAGTCAGTTTTGTTCGTTCGATAACAGTTGCCAGCAAAAGTCGGTTCCAGTCACTCACAACACTGGTTGACATGATCTTACGTGGACCGAATATCAACACCAAATCTGGTAACGTACCTGAGGCTCAAGCATCCCTCACTATAGCTCAGCTGTTGCAATTTAAACGTGAAGGCTCAACTGCGTCATATCACAGGAAATCTCGAGAACCTCCACTTCCAATATATACAGGTCTACTTGTACACGCCAAAACTAGAAAGCGTGGTCTCATAGACAAGTTGTATGACTTGGGTCTTTCTATTTCCTATGACACAGTACTGGATATATCCACAGAAATGGGAAATAGTGTCTGCAAGCAATATGAGAAGGACTCGCTTGTGTGTCCGCCGAAACATTGTAAAGGCATTTTCACTACCAGTGCTGTTGATAACATTGATCATAACCCGACATCCACAACAGCACAGGGTGCCTTACATGGAACAGGAATATCCATATTTCAACATCCCACTACAGAGTGTGGTGGAGAGGATAGAGGGGTGATCGTCATTGATGAGAAGGAAACTCAAAATCGAAAATCTATATCAGCATTACCAGAGACCTACACGAGTATAATGCCTGTTATATTACGTGAGAAAGAGCCATATGTACCTGAGGGTAATGGATCCTTAAGCGAAGAGTGTGCAAGCATGATGGTATGTTTGAAACAGCAGTATGAGTGGCTAGACCATACGAAAAATGTATGTCAACTGGCAGGTGCTGACCAGGACATGACTGTTTCATGGGCCGCATACCAATCGTCTGAAACAGAGAAGCACACTGCATGCGGTGAGATACCTGTGGACATTAGTGTTCTGTTGCCCCTATTTCAAGAACAGGCGAAGTCACCTGCCATGATACGTCATGCAATGGATGTGATACGCCGCGCCACAGATTTCGTAACGGCCTAACCCCCCAAATACCTGTCATGGCTTGTGATCAGCCACTGTATGCTGTCGCCAAAATCATACAATGGAATTGGCCAGATACGCATGGGGAAGGTCGATATTTGATCATGTTTGGTGGCCTGCACATAGAAATGGCCGCACTGAAAACACTTGGAGACTGGCTACAAGATAGTGGATGGACTGCTGCTATTGCAGATGCAAACATTGCATCTTCTGGCTCCGCAGATTCATTTATCAAAGCAGTACATGTGACGCGAACCCGACATGCACACCAAGTAACAGCAAGCAGTTTGTACATATTGATGAACGAAGCATACAAGAAGTACATGACCGGCTTGAAAACGGAGGAACATCCGCTAACATTTGATGAATGGAGAGCGAAACGAGCTGCAAAGAGTCCACAGTTTCTGTACTGGTCCATTACACTTGATTTCGAGCTGACTGTGTTGGTGTTTGTTCAGTACATTCGCAGTGGCAATTTTCATTTGTACAGAGAAGCATTAACCAAACTGATATCCTGGTTCTTTGCGCTGGACCATACGCACTATTCGCGATGGCTCCCAGTCCACCTTCGTGACATGATGTATCTCCCCAAATCGCACCCAAGTTTGGTAAAGGAGTTTGAAGCGGGACACTTTGTTGTTCACAAGTCACGCAGATCATTTTCTGCCATAGCCATCGACCACGCTCACGAGCAAAACAACAAATGTGTTAAGGGTGATGGGGGAGCTGTGGGGCTTACGGAGAATTCGGCTGAGCTTCTGAGGTGGATGGTATCAGGACCAGAGATGGCCAGAGTGGTCGGTGAGTTTCAAGCATCTCTAGAACATGTCAAACCGATCAGAGCCACGGTCCCAATCTACACCATCACGAACAAGTAAAGAGCACTCTGACAGCATTTCAAAGACAGGTGACTGCGCTTTGTTCTGTGATAGAGAAAATGGGCAATCCATTCATGGATGACAGTTGCGATCTTTTAGTACTAGATACGCGAGACATAGTGGATTCAGAAGTCATAAACACAGTCCGGAACATTCAACAGGAAGGAACAAAGCAATTCCAGAGTTTCTTCGACAGTCGTCTTGACAAAAGATCTACGTCACTGTTTCAGCCAATCACGAGAAACAAATTCGCGCTGTTTGGCTCTCTACCGACACGAACTGTATCAAAAGAAAAGCAACAGCTTATGTCCCTGAAAAAGAACTGTTCCTTGTTCTCGCAATTATACATCGCATGTCAGGTCCGCGGTGGTGACCTTGATGAGTTTTTTAGTCATGAGAACCAGGCATGTCCACCATCCATTTCACAACTTGGACAATTACGCACGGGCACGAAGTCTGATCTTGTACACTGTTTGGAAACACTGGTTGATGCCGAAGAAGATACACCTGGGGTTGAAGCCTTACTTCTGGATGGCGCCGCTGTTGTACACATGTTGAAGCCCGGTGCTGCGAAGACATTTTCAATCATACGCACATGATGTATTCGTAAAGTATGTCAACTCACAGCTGCAGCATGTTAGGAGAATCGACATTATCTGGGATTCCTACAACCCCGACAGTTTGAAAGCGACGGCACGTGCAAAACGAGGAAGTGGCACCCGACGGCGAGTCCACCCGGACAATACATTACCTGGCAATTGGGACTCATTCCTGAAACTATCTGAGAACAAGACAGAACTCTTCAAGTATCTGGCAGATGTGTCCATGACGATCGGAAATCGCGATAAGCAAGTTATTTCCACTTATGGAGATTCTGTACTGTGTAACCATGACAGAGATATTCGCAATTTGTCGCCATGTACACAAGAAGAAGCCGACACTGGACTACTGCTGCATGCAGCGGATTGCGTCCGGTATGGGTACAAGCGTGTGATGCTTAGAACAGTAGACACCGATGTTATTGTGTTGGCAACAGCCATGTTTCGAAAATTGGCTGCTACGGAACTGTGGATAGCATATGGTGTCGGCAAGAAGTTTAGGTACATTCCTATCCATGGTATAGCTGACGCTTTGGGACATGATAAATGTAAAGCGCTACCAGTTTTCCATGCGTTTACTGGTTGTGACCAGACGTCATCCTTTGCCGGAAGAGGAAAGAGAATTGCATGGGAAACGTGGAAGCTTGACAATGAGGTCACAGGCGCATTCATGGCAATGAGTAATGTCCCTACCATAGACATGGTAGACCAGCAGATGCCATCCATTGAGCGTTTTGTCGTATTGTTGTATGACAGAACAAGTACCTGCATGACGGTGAATGAAACTCGCAAAGACTTGTTCACTAGGAAAGGAAGGGTGATGGACGCTATTCCACCAACCGCTGCCGCGCTGTATGAACATGCTAAGAGGGTGGTTTATCAGGCGGGTCATTGCTGGGGACAAACACTATCACCATGTCCCGTGCTTCCATCTCCATCGGAATGGGGTTGGACCCGACTGAGTGCACTGGTATGGGAACCAGTTTGGACCACACTTCCTGAAGCATCAAAGGTGTGCCACCAACTCATCAAATGTGGTTGTCAGCCTGCCAAAGGGTGCAGTGGGCATTGTAAGTGTGTCAAGGCATGTCTGAAATGCACAACTCTCTGCAAATGTGGCGGTGACTGTGAACGTGAGTAATCAATCTGATAGGACGACTGTAGAGAAAACAAGCTGATCCCACAAAACACTTTTACTTTACAATGTAAAGACGACTTTCAGAGTTAGAATCGAGGACAACTACATCAAGGTACTTTACTCCGTGACATTGGTAATTTGTGGTTCAAAATACAACGCAGCAGAAAATAAACGTCGAAAAGTAATTTTATGAAACTTCCGAGTGTGGCGGCCATCTTTAAATGAGTGTCATCTTGAATAATTTCAAGCTGTTCTACATATTAAATCATATGTAGACCCAGTGTTATCATTTTTACCAGAACAAACCATTGCACTTTGACCGCTTGTTTGTCTCATGAAATTCATAACTAAATGCCGTAAAATAATCATATTTTGGCGGCCATCTTTAAAATCTCCGCCATTTTGAATGTTGTCATATCACATATCATCATAAAATAATCTGCAATCAGAACTATGTTTCGTTATGTCGAAAAAACACATTAATAAGAAATATATGTATGAAAGAAGTGAGATTGCGGCCATCTTGAAAATGGCGGCCATTTTGAGTTTTGTTTGCTTGCGTCCATATCACAAAATAAACAGTATGTTAAACTCTACCAGTATGCAAAGTTTCATACTTGTGCCAGAAAGTGCGCAATTTTCGCACAAATCGGCGGTACTATATGGGAATTTAACATGGGGAGTCAATTTCCAAAACTTTTCGTTTTTTAAGCCTGAAGGACGAAAAAATTTGGGTAAATTGACTCCGAAACCTGGCGAGATAGCTTGAAAATGATGTAATTAAGAAAACAAAATTTAGATTTTGAAAATCAGTCAACAAATGAAAAAAAATATTTTAAAAAAATCTATTTTTAGCCCCCATGTTAAATTCTCATAGGAAAATAGTTTTTACGCAATAAAATCAATATTTGATGCAATTTCATCAAACAAATGTTTTTGGGGAGGGTGACTTTTTTGTTATTGATGAAAAAGTACGAGCATACTAGATCAGCATAGCAAAATTGGTATTAAACTTGAAGCAGAACTATCCGGTGACATCATGACAGGTTAGTTTCTGAGTTGAACTGTTACTTTAGTAAATAAGACAGGTATTCCATCAGCAGGTTCTGAGGATTTTATACATTTTAACTATATTCTTTATTTTGACGTAAGCTAGGCTAAATTTGACGTGAATTGTGCATTAGCCGATGCGCAGAATTAGCCGAAATGACAGTACATACGTACATGGACAAACGCTACCGGTATATCCCCTCTTCCATATCGGCAAGGGGGATAATAACTGGAATGGACTGTAATATATTAATTTAAGGACTAATCCAATTGTCACAAAATGTTTTTCAGACTACCGGTAGTCCAACTACAAGAAGTGGGTGTTTTTTTTCTAAAGTATACAAAATTTCTTGCAAAAAGTGCAGATCCTGATGAGACAGCTCGCTACGAGCTGTCTCATCAGGATCTACACTGTTTGCAATCAGTGCTGTAAAGGTCTGTGAAGGAGAAAGTGAGTGTGTTTAACGTCCTAGCAACAGCTAAGGTCATTTAGGGATACCACCTCTGTTTTAAGTCTCATCCCAAAGACCAAATATAGAGGTCTGTAGTGTTGAAAGCGTTAATATTCTCTGACCAAGATTCAAACTTACGAACGGTGGCGTTCTATGGAGAAATCGTCTATGAAATCCACTTGAATCCTCTCAGATGCCGGAGCCGTGATGACCCAGACACAATCGACGCTCTGCGGGTATACGGCCGGATAGTTTGGCGACGTGAACACGCCATTCGGTCCGGTATCGGTCAACTGTAGCTGACCGCCGCACGTCGTGTGGACCTCCGAGAACGACATCGAGAAACCGGCGCCGGTTCCCGTGGCGTCGGAAATGAAGTCGAGCTTGAGATACGAGCTGCTGGATTCCATGGTAACGGGCGCGGTGGAGCCGCAGTGGCGACCGTCGGTTGTGGTGTTACTGAGCGGTGGCGACGAACTGTACAGGCCATTCAATATCTAGAGACGAAACACAACTAGACATTATGTTTGTAAAACATGGACATGCCCCCATGGCATACTGGACTCTAACTAGAGATTGTGTGTAAAAAAAGAAAACTTTAAATTTTACACAAATTTCAGTCATTTGAGAAAGTCTTACAAACATTTTGAAATAAAAAAAATGGCTAAGTGTTTCAGCACCATTTTGAAGGTCACACAGGTCAAGGTCATGTCATTGGTGGTGTGATTGTGTCACACATGTTCAGGTGAATGAACTGTCGAAATAATTGTGGCCGGGCTGGTCGCTCTGTCTTAGCGATTCCCAAGGCCGGTAGAGTATATCGGGGGTTCTCTATCTGGTTTGGACGGGTGTGGATACGTGGGAGGTGGATATAGACTGTAAATACAATATTTACCATGACATATTATTATTATTGACATGTACAAAATGTATGAACTAATCAATATGGCGATGCGAACAATTCATGACAACGGATTTTGGAATAGATCTCCAGCGATATATGTGACACAAATGAATATTTGATGTCGCATATATCCCTGGGGACAAGACAATGCACTATATTAACCCCAAAACATTACCTGTAAATAAAATATTTACCACGACATTATTATTATTGACATGTACAAAATGTATGAACTAATCAATATGGCGTCGGGAAAACAGTGAACGGAAAAGCTGCGTGCGCATGCAACATGCATTTGTTAGTCAGGTGACTTCCTAACAAAAGAACTGCACTAGTCCAGTCAACAAATGCCTATTCTGGACTGTAATAGTCCAGTACACTACAGGTAAATCTGAAAGTGCTACATATACTGGACCTAAAGGTACCGCTACTAGACTACAAAGAGGGTGTATACACATTAGAAAGGCTACATTAGTCAATGAGTGGGAGGAATTACAATATATCAGAAAGACAAGTTTTATATACTTTAATTCATCACCCCAAATTCCAAATCCATGTACAACAGAAATTGTTAGGAAGTGGATGGGATTAAATACATAACAAACACAGGTTTTGTATATTTATTCCAACCCCCCACAAATTCCAACTGCCACATATTCCCCCGCTTTGCGAAAATGTCGTCCCGACTTTCATATTATACATACATGCACATGTACAAATAAAAATAAGAAGATGGTAATGACACAGTAACATAAGAAATGACAAGAGAAATGACAATGACGAGGGTCTAGAATTACATGAGCATATGACTAGGTATCACATGAGAAAACGGCACGGTATCCAGGCACATTATGGCATGTGACTAACGACGGTCTCTCGTAAATGTAGATTAGTATGTAAGCCCGCAAATGCCTTACATTAAGGAAGATGCTAACACACATCACATCAATGTCGATACACCACCCACACTTCCCTCATGGAAGGTGGGTATATCGCCAAGTCCTTCACCTAAGTACATACAACAAATTTTAGCTGTAACCTGGCACTCATTGGTGGTGCCTGCCCCTAATAGCTTCCTAGCTTAACAACTAAGTAACACCCTAAAAGCTGAGTACAAGTTTGTTAACTTAAGAGGCCCCAGGAATATCGACGAGGCCCTTCCAATATGGATTCATAAGCCTGAGCGCAACATGTAACATTGTGTATATATGCTAATTACACACACATTTACTATCACCGGGGTAAATAATTAAAGGTCCTGTGTATAATTCCACATATAACTATCCTAAACGACGGGAGAAATGAACGTCAGTACATATGGCAGATCTCGAAGAGCTAGTAGGTACGTTGGCACCCGCCACTCTTACACTCTTAAAGCCTCATGTCATAGTCGTGGTAGCTGTCTCATTCACGGTAGTTCGGTTGTCTGCCCACTACATCAGTATCACTTGGTCTCGTGGTACAGTGAACACGTGTTCCTGGGCTTGTGGCAAAACCCAGTCACCCGTCGTCATCCATGCAGGCTGCTTCGTCTGGCGCCGAGGTCTACTGCTGGATGTGTCGTCCTCCGTCTCATCACTCTCTGATGATGATCGGGAACGATGCACCCCTGTCTCATCATCAGTCAATGATGTCGATCGAGGCAGTGGACCTGGCACTCCTGTCTTCCTGCGCATTGGAATGACGTACGGCGCCGCTCTGTCACGAGACACGTTAACTATTGGGGCTGGTGTGGCCTTCTGTGACCTGCTATCTTGGGTAGGTGACACGCACATAAACGGCAGGAGAAGATTCCGGTGCACGGTTCTCAGCCACATGCTCACGGACTTCTTGGATCAGGCCTGGTGGTACCCTTCTGTATGGTTCTTTGAATGGCTTGTCGTTCTCTAAGTGGATTTCATGTCGGATCACGTCTGTGTGTCCGAGATCGGTGGGTCCCTGCGAAAATATATCCTGCCATCGAGACATCATGCGGTTACGGCGGCTTTCTGGTCACTGGTAAACGACGATGATTCCAGATCCACCCCATATGTAGACTTGGCCGTGTTCGCCCCCTCAGCTGTCGTTATTTGCTGACTGACATGTGCCATTTGGGACTTATCATTGTCAGCAACAGGACAACAGCGAAGAACTTGGAGTTCGCAGACAATCGACTTTGTTGGGATGGTGATAGTCCGTGCTGACAAGTTGCATATTCTGACTGGTACCCGTGATGTTTTTCCAAGGTTCTTCAAACTGACGACCCTCGGGCATGCAGACACTCGTGACGTGTACTCTTGCTGGCAGCGCTCTGTCACGGCGCTATCCACTTGCTTCATCTTTCGTATGAATTTGGTGATTGTCCTGGTCTCCATAGGTCTCAGAGTAAACTTGGATGTCGTACGCACAAGACCTATCGAGTTGTGCGAAATTGCCTCAAAGGCCAATGCCCACTACTCCGGAATCTGGCTGCTGTCGTCGTCCATGGTGCTGAACCTGCACAACCGTATAATGTTGGTACCCACTATAACCGGTACGCGTTCATTGAACTCGATTCCTGGGACAACCAATAACGGTATGTGCAATGGTTCCCCGTGCGTAAATGGTACAGTGACATCTACTTCTATGTACCCTATATAGGGAAGTGCATGTCCATTTGCTACCTCAACACGCACGTCCAGTTCATCTAGGTTGTGTATAATCGGGCTTGGTTCGAGGTTTTCACAAAACTTCGCACTGACGGTGCTGACCATCGATCCCGAGTCAATGAGTGCCCGAGTCTCTACTCCTTCGATGCCAATTACATCTACATTTGCATCGCCGACCAGTCTGGACATTAGGTTTTCATTAGGGCTGGTATTACATTTGATGCCGCTGATCTGCCCTTTGACAGTGGCATCTGCTAGTTTAAAGACCCGTCTGGCCTATTCTGTGGTTGTTCTGGCGCTCGAACCTGTGGTTCCGGTTTCTGGTTCTTCTTCCTGGAATACCACGTTCCCCCCTGACTTCTGTTCCTGCTCATGTTGTTCATATTCTGCTCCATTCTTTCCATCCGGGCTAGCAAGTCAGCGAACATACTCTTGTCTTTGTTCAACTGGATCTGTTGCTGTTGTATTGTCTCCTGATTCTCTTTTCCTGATCTCATCGCTTTACTGTCTTTCCTGTTCGTCTCAATCTCACATTCTTCTGAGCGTACTTTCTTTCGTAGAACTTCGAAATCTCTTTCTGTTTCAAATGCCATGCGGGTCGCATTCCTTAGCTCGTCGCTCTGTAATCCCCTCCAGAATTTGATCCTGAACATCTCATTCCTCTGTTCTGAATGAATTTGGCCCTTCCTAATCGCTTTCTGAAGGATTCCCTCTAAGCGAAGTCCCCATGACGTCACAGTCTCTTTATCAGTCTGCCTGGAGCTGTAAAATTGCTGTAGAACAGATTCTCCGCTGACCACGTTGCCAAATACACTCTGCATCTTCTCGATGATTGCATGAGCCGTCGCATGTGGTCCCAGTGGTAGGAGTACCCGTTTCGCTTCTCCTTTGAGAGACTGTCGGATGGCTTGGCTAACCAGGTAGTCCGGGTAGGTGTTCATGATGCACTCAACCTCCAATGTCCAAATCTCAAACGAGCACTCATTCTTGGGGATTGGTTCCTTCCCAGAGCAAGAGGTTACGGTTGGCTTGACATAAACATTTCCTGGCCCATCCTTGTTCATCAGAAATGTGTTACCCAATCTGCTTCTTGACTGATCCGTCGGTATCTGCTCGGATTCCTTTTCTTGCTCCTCGTTCCTCTGGAACTCTTCTTGTATGGCGTGTGCCAGTCTCTGTTCGGCTTCAAAGAGCATCCCTAAACGATCTGTTCTGGGATTCTGTTCTTGTTGCCTCTGTATAGCAGCTTCCCAATTCATTAGGCGTTTCTGTTGATTGTGCATCCCTTGTTCCCTCTCTCGTTGCTGAGTGGCACACTTTCTTGGTTCCATGTGCTCTTGTTCTTTTCGTATCCTCTCTTGGACTGCACGTTCCCTTATGTCATCCTCTTCTTTCTAATCCCTTAATGGATTAATGTTGTTCAATTTATTTACTCCCTAAAATGATGCTGTGTATATAATTAAAACTGCTGATCTATGTTTTAAATTTGTCAATTATAAGTTTAACAAAAATACATAGCTTAGACAATACTATTGTACTTTTTGATTGCATCAGTTGCTGAAATTTAGGTATATTTGGATGACTGTAGTATTTCCCATGGATGTATAATTCACGCTCATTGCTAAAGTATGGACATTCCAGGAGATAATGAAATTCATCACCTATTGTATTTAAGCTACATATTAAACATTTCCTTTCAGATACTTCTATGCCGTTCCATCTTCCAGTTTCAATGGGCAATCTGTGGTTGCTTGTTCGGAATTTGATTAGCGGAATATATTTTGTGTCGGTTAAATTTATTAAATATGATTCTAGTTCAATTGTTTCTTTGAACATTTGATACATTTTCCCTTTGGTTGATAACTGCATCAAACCTGACCATTTTTGAATGTACTGATCTTTTAATGTTCGTAGTATATATAGTTTTGTTGCTTTTGGGTATAGTATCTCTTTGTTCAACCATAAATCATTTTGTCCAACAGTTTCTAATATACGTTTTATATATCTGATCCATTTGGAGTTAGGGTAGTTGTTTGCCATAACGGCATATGTTAGATTGCTAAATTTTGTTTGTTTTCCCATTCTTAAAGAGATCCAGTACCCGATCATGCGTGCTTTAACATTTATTTCAATTGGGAATCTACCTAATTCTGCATATAGCATATAAATTGATGTACTTTTCCTCAGTTTTGTAATAGCTCTTAGGAAATCATTTTGCACTTTTTCATTTGCTTGGATGTTTTCAAAACCCCAAATTTCACTGCCATAGAGAAGAATAGGGAGTATCGTGTGGTCAAAAATTTGGAGTTGTAAATCGATTGGCAAATCAAAATTTCGTATTCTTTTATATAGGAGATGCATTGCTTTCCTTGCTTGTTCTACTACATGTTTTCTTGCCTTATAAAACGTTCGCGATTTGGAAAAGTAAATGCCTAAGTATTTATACTCATTTGGGATTTCAATTTTGTTTCCTCCCAGCAAAAAATTAAACTTGCTAGTATTCCTGGCTCCAAATATTAAGATTTTCGTTTTAGAGAAATTCACAGTTTCCATTTTTGGCAATATAGGTAAAAGTAATCTAGGTTTTTCTGTAGATCATGTTCATTATCGGCCAAAACAACAGTGTCGTCTGCATACAGTAAAATTAATAATTTCATGTAAAAATAAAATTCTGGCATATTCAGCTGCAGTTCAATTCCTTGACATGTACTACCCTCAAGAAATGCTTCCAAATTATTTAGGTATAGAGAAAAAAGTAATGGGGATAGATTTTCACCTTGTCGCAATCCAATATTGCTACTGAAATATGCTGACTGTTGATTATTTACAGTGACACACGACTTAATATGTTGGTACATGTTATATATTACTCTGAACAGTTTGCCAGTTACATTATTTTTAACTAACTTTTGCCAAAGTCCAACTCGCCACACTGAATCAAAAGTTTTACTAAAGTCAATAAAACAACAAAACAGTTTTTTCTTTTGTGCCTTTAAAATCTCGATTAGTGAATGTAGTACATAAATATCATCAGTTGTCAAATATCCTTTTCTAAAGCCTGCCTGATTTTCATTTATTATCATTTCGTTTTCGAAAAAATTATCTAATCTGTTGGAAGTAATTGAAGTAAATAATTTTCCAAAACAACTAACTAGAGTAATTGGTCTATAGTTTTCTGGCTTTGACGGGTCACCCTTTCCTTTAAATATAGGTCGTATGACTCTTTCGAGCCAAGAATCTGGGATGATTCCCATGTCAAGAACAATGTTAAAGAGGGATGTATAAATTTGAAGAAATATATGTGATGTATTTTTAATGTATTCATTAATAATATAATCATTAGATGGACTTTTGTTGTTACTCAGTTTTTGTATGCATTTCTCAATTTCTTCAGATGTGATGGGTGTTTAAAATTTCATCATCGTCATTTAGTTGGAAATCAACTTCATAATTCGCTTCATTTTCTTGATTATTTGCCTGGTTAGAGTTGGTATTTTTGAAATATTCGTACAACAAATCAAGAGTTACTTTGTCATCAGCTTTATTTTGCTCTAAACTATTTAAAATTTCCCAAAATTCCTTTGGTTGTTTCTGTTTCAATGTCTTTAACTTTCTTTGTGTTTCTCTTTTAGTTCTATTAACATACTTATTCATTGTTTTCTTGTAATTTTACTGGCATGTCTTAAGTGTTGTTCGTTTATGTTGGATGGGTCCTCTCTTTGCTTATTCTTCATTTCATGATATTTATTTCGTGCCCTTAGACACTCTGGCCCAAACCAGTGGAATGGAAATACTATGAAAGTATTTTTTTTATACTTAATGTGACGTCTGAACCCAAAACCTCCGGATTTGAAGTCAAGTGTTCCAACCCCTAGGCCACAAGCCCTCCTGACGAAACACAAATGTGACTGTCACTGAAGAAATAGGGATTTTGGCATTTGCAACCAGCGTAGATCCCTTTTTCAAAGCACATATGAGACACGCCATGTGATTTTGTACCTTTGGACATCTGCGCAATTTTTTTTTTTTTACTAAATGGTTTATTTTCAATTTTTAAATACATCATGTATCATGTACATATTGTATAACAAAACATAGTTGAAATCACATGACATGTTACTATAAAAGAGCATACATAATGTATTTAGAAAGTGAGCTTATTTAAGAAGAGTTTTTTAAGAAGAGAGTTATAGGAAAGAGAGAAAAAAGATAAAGAGGTCTTCCTTCTGTTCTCGTAATTCGTAATACATGTGATGTATAACGTTTATGTCAATAATATAATATAGTTGACATATAGTGTTAATAAGCATGTAATTAACTTTGCTACGCTTGTACTATTGATCGTCTTTTTATTTTATTAATATTTCTTTTGTGGGTGTTAAAAGTTGAAATTACCCCATTTTATTATATGCAGATCTAGCTTGTCTTTCATTGTGGCTATTTCTTTTTCAATATTGATTCGTCTTTTCAAATATTTCATGAAGAGTTAAATGACAATTCTTGTTTTTCATATTTACATTTAATGAAGAAATACTTTGCAAGTATGATAATGAAATTAAATTGTTTAGCGATAAGGTTTGTTTGGTCTGCGCAATTTCATGAAATACAAAATTTACAATAGTTTCCATAAATGGTGTCAAAAGTTGACAAGATTTTCAGAGTACATGAGGAATATAATTCCGCATGTACTCTGAAAATTATGTCAACTATTGACTTTTATTTATGAAAAATATTGTAAATTTTGTATTTCATGAAATTACTCAGATGTCCAAAGGTACAAAATCATATGCAGCTGAGACTGGAGAAATTGGGCTTATGGGTTTTTCGACCAATGTGGATCCAGATCAGCTTGTGCAGTCATGTCAAAAAGAGCAACAAAATCGTTGATGGACTGATAGAAACATGTTTCATATACATGTACCATTCCATAACTAGATGGCCGCGGCCTGCATGTCGCGCTTTGTGGCGAGGCATGGACACTAAAAAAAGAGATATAGTATAACGAAAAACTTTAACCAAAAAACTTAACCAAAAAACTTAACCAAAATCTTTAACCGGACACATACGTACGTACGTACGCCAACGTGCCGACTATATCTCTCTTTCCGCAAGTGGGCGCGACAAAAAGTAATTTTGAAGGTTCAAGGTAATGGGCAAAGTAGGTGCATAGATATAGTACATGAAAAAAATTTAACCAAAAACTTCAAAGTAATTTGACCTTGACATTGGGCACAGGGGCCGCACGGGAGGGGGGTAAAATGAAAATATAGATGATGATAAACACCCATGTGAAGTTTCAAGGTAATGGGCAAAGCAGTTGCAGAGATATAGTATAACGAAAAACTTTAACCAAAAAACTTAAACAAAAACTTCAAAGTAATTTGATCTTGACATTGGGCACAGGGGCCGCACCAAAAAACTTAACCAAAAACTTTAACAAAAAACTTTAACAAAAAAAACTTAACCAAAAACTTTAACCGGACATTACGTACGTACGCCAAAGTGCCGACTATATCGCGCTTTCCGCAAGCGGGCGCGACAAAAATTATATGACGCATGTGAAGTCATTGAATCCAAAATACTTTGGTACAAGGTGCCCTTGTGCCCTCAAACAATCACGTAGCCCAATACCATTTTAGTCGCCTTTTACGACAAGCAGGGGATACTGTTGTCTACGCTTAGATTCAGCAGCCGATTCCACCCCAATTCTACAATCAAGTACTGTCGAACATTTGCTAACAGTCACCTGTGAATTAGAATAGCGACCACCTGTCCACAACGGCCAGTTTAAAATCCCCACATCCAATTTGTTTCCTAAAAGACCTTGCAATAACGGCCACCCTCGAACAACGACCAGCGGCCAGCGATTTTCATTCCCCAGCGGAATTTTTGTATCTGAACAGTGGCCAAGTCATGTTTTTATTTGATTTTATTTGCAATTAATTGTATCCAATTAGCCATCGCTTGCTTACTTCTGCACAAGCCTCTTTTTGAAAACATTTACCTTGCCAATATAGCCGGTGTCATTTTGGTGAATATTAATAATTTTCCATGAAATATATTGCATAACAGTATTTCCCGATACGTATTCCGAGTCGTGTATTGCCATAGGCATAAGGTTTACATGATGCTGATTGGTCTAAATGACAAGCCGACATCAGCTGGCCGACTTCAAACAAACAGACAGGCCGCCAATTTTTACCAAGACTTAGTCTAAATTCCACCCCGCAGGCAGAAACTAGTGGGAAGAAAGCCATGTCAAAGATTAATAAACGTGAAAACGAGGTCGGGTTCAAAAACAATAACAACAATATTAGTTTGACTATTTTTGATAAAAAGCGAATCCAGGCCACGTGCACGTGCACTAGCGAATCGTCAGGTGGAAGTGTATACAGCCAAGGCCATGTGTTTTATATGCATGTATATAGATTACAATAGAATGTAAAATACATGGACGACTTTGTTATGAAATGTTTGACCATGGGAACAACGACCACCTGTGAACAATGACCACTTTGGCCACTTCCCTTGGCTGGTCCGTTGTTCACAGGTTCGACTGTACACACATTTCCAGTCCACACAGCACTCGACATCGGTTTTAACCTTCGAACAGATGTACATCAACAACACATTGGCAGTTAGAACATTGTAATGGAGTCATTTATACACTATACACCATAGTATATATATATATCATTACATGCACATACGACCTGGTAACCGACATGATCCAATAGCTGACATTGGACACGGTGTCTAGGTCACACACTATATGTGAACTGAGTGTGGTGTCATGCAGGTAAGCATGTGTTACTCGAATGAATATAAGGTTTGACAATGTCCAGCCCAGCCGTGGGTAAACGTTTGCCATGGCATGAGGGAACTGTTTGAACCCCAAGGCCGTAGGCCGCGGGTTCAAACAGTTCCCAAGTGCCACGGCAAACGTTTACCCATGGCTGGACATGGTCGAACGTTATTGTTACATTTCCGTTGGAAACATCGTGCAATTTGAGCAGTTATGCAGTACTTTCGGTACTTTGATAATCTTCTCCATTCAAACAGCTGATTTACTCATACATATTCCAGGGCCGCAGTACGTCGCGTGATGCAGCCGCATCAATTTAAAATATCAGTGCGACCGTTGTGAACTGGTCTTTTGACGTAATGGCGCGTTCTAGTAACGTCATGAGACGCCTTGCATTACGTAGGTGTGGGCTTGGCCCTGGAATGAGCATTGTCTACAGCCATGGTGAAACAGCACATGCTGTATGTTTGAACACGGCTGTGAGTGGTGTCAAACAAACAACAATCACTACTTACCCGGAGATAGTCGGCCCCACACGACCCCTGGGTCCCCTGTATGTTGAAGGTGGGGTTGAACTGGAGCTGCATGGTCCGGCCGGATGGTACATAGATCCTCCACGAACAGTTGGAGTTGGCCGGGTAGTTACCGGGGTAACCGGGAGACGAGAGCGAGCCAGTGTTGGCACGGACGGTACCACCGCAAACTGAAGGAGAAAATCATCGGCTACGGGCTCAGGCCAGAGATCTTCGGGAACATGTGACCAGTAGCCGATTTCAACAAAATTGCAAAGTATACTTTTCTGGCAAAGTATACTTTGAGGGAGAAATTTTCAATTTTATGATAAATTTATTAATTTTTATTATACTGAATTTATTACATTATCACAGCCATTTGGGCTGTGATAATGTAATAAATTCAGTATAATAATTCTGCATACTTTTAATCATCAAATATATGCATTTGTTAGTTTTATATGAAATAATGCATTTCAGGAAAATTAAATGATTACTCCCTCAAAGAATACTTTGCTAGAAAAGTATACTTTGCAATGTTGGTGAAATAGGCTACAGTGTACAGCCTGATCATCATCGTATGAAACAAGCCAGTTGGTTTTGTACCATAGAAGATGTGCGATATCTCATGAAAAATGTTACAAAATTTACGATATTTTCCGCAAATGGCAATGAAAGTTGACGAAATGTTCAGAGCAAATGCGGAATATAACTTCACAAAGAGTATACTGTTTAATTCAGTGTTCAAAATATTTAAACGCGAGATTAAAGCAATCTGTATCATAAATGGCAACTATCGCATAGGGGGCATAAATAAAACGGTGTAATAAAAAACATAATACACTAGGGTAATAAATATGCAAATGAGGCCGGTACAGAAAACACGCTGGTGGTAATTACAGCTTCAATATATTGTGCTGTGCTTATGCGATAAATAGAATCTAACATTTGTGTTGATCATATGAGATATGAGATTTATTCAATTTGTTGACTGTTGGATTAAATTTTGCTGATTATTTTTTAATTTCCATTTTTATACAAAAAAAGCATAGTTTGCCAAACCATGTTTTTATTGAGAATAAAGACAATGTATTAAAGAACAGCAGACAAAACTTTTGTTTCCCGCGCTCTAAGGGTTAACCTGTTGCATTTATAGTGGAAAATGCCATTCGGGGACCCGTGCTTAACGACCCACCAACACAAAAGAGTATCAATTAGGGCAAAGCAATGTAGATGAAGAATACAAATAATAGTAAAATAGTCTGTTAGATGACTAGGCTAACAATAACAAGAGGGCCATGATGGCTCTAATTCGCTCACCTGACTCCATGAACACCAGAGGAGAATGTGGCATTGAGTTCACGTGTTTTAAAAAAATTGTGCTATTTTTAGATGGCGGTCATCTTGGATTAAGCGATGCCTCATTTTACAAAATCTGAAAATGCTTCACCCAGCATCGGCCATGTGGTTCCTGAGAAAAAGACGTTAAAAATCTTGAATAAATGGACCTTTTGGTGGCCATCATGGATGACATAATCATCCGATTCCGACAAATATTGCACCAGAGTGATCGCCTCATTGATACCTTCAATTTGATATATGACATGACCATATTCAGTTAAAAATAAAATTTGACCCCAATTTGACCCCACGGGCCACGCCCATTTTTGACCCCGGGGTCACCATTTTAACAACTTTGAAAGAGCATTGTACATCGATCATTCCTACCAAGTTTTGTCGAAATCCAGCTAGCGGTTCATGAGAAGATTTTTTAAGAATTTATGCTATTTTTAGACGGCGGCCATCTTGGATTAGCGATGACCTCCATTTTAACAAATCTGAAAAGGCTTCACCCATGGACCATAACTTTTAAGTTTGGCTACCATGGGCCAAGCGGTTCATGTGAAGAAGAATTTTGAAATCTCTAATAAAAGAATGACCTTTTGACATTTCGGCGGCCATCTTGGATGACATAACAATCCGATTTGGACAAAAAATGTACCAGAGTGATTGCCTCATTGATACCTTCGATTTGATATATAACATGACCATATTCGGTCAAAAATAAAATTTGACCCACAGGCCACGCCCATTTTTGACCCCGGGGTCACCATTTTAATAACTTTGAAAGAGCTTCTTTGAAAGAGCATTAAGTTTCGTCGAAATCAGCTAGCGGTTCATGAGAAGAAGATTTTTTAAGAATTTATGCTATTTTTAGACGGCGGCCATCTTGGATTAGCGATGACCTCCATTTTAACAAATCTGAAAAGGCTTCACCCATGGACCATAACTTTTAAGTTTGGCTACCATGGGCCAAGCGGTTCATGTGAAGAAGAATTTTGAAATCTTTAATAGAAGAACAACCTTTTGACCTTTCGGCGGCCATCTTGGATGACATACCAATCCGATTTGGACAGACAATGTACCAGAGTGATCGCCTCATTGATACCTTCGATTTGATATATGACATGACCATATTCGGTCAAAAATAAAATTTGACCCCACGGGCCACGCCCATTTTTGACCCCGGGGTCACCATTTTAACAACTTTGAAAGAGCATTGTACATCGATCATTCCTACCAAGTTTCGTCGAAATCCGGCTAGCGGTTCATGAGAAGAAGATTTTTTAAGAATTTATGCTATTTTTAGACGGCGGCCATCTTGGATTAGCGATGACCTCCATTTTAACAAATCTGAAAAGGCTTCACCCATGGACCATAACTTTTAAGTTTGGCTACCATGGGCCAAGCGGTTCATGTGAAGAAGAATTTTGAAATCTCTAATAAAAGAACGACCTTTTGACCTTTCGGCGGCCATCTTGGATGACATAACAATCCGATTTCGACAGAAATGCACCAGAGTGATCGCCTCATTGATACCTTCAATTTGATATATGACATGACCATATTCGGTCAAAAATAAAATTTGACCCCAATTTGACCCCACGGGCCACGCCCATTTTTGACCCCGGGGTCACCATTTTAACAACTTTGAAAGAGCAATATACATCGATCATTCCTACCAAGTTTCGTCGAAATCCGGCAAGCGGTTCATGAGAAGATTTTTTTAAGAATTTATGCTATTTTTAGACGGCGGCCACCTTGGATTAGCGATGACCTCCATTTTAACAAATCTGAAAAGGCTTCACCCATGGACCATAACTTTTAAGTTTGGCTACCATGGGCCAAGCGGTTCATGTGAAGAAGAATTTTGAAATCTCTAATAAAAGAACGACCTTTTGACCTTTCGGCGGCCATCTTGGATGACATAACAATCCGATTTCGACAAAAAAATGCACCAGAGTGATCACCTCATTTTTGATACCTTCAATTTGATATATGAAATGACCATATTCAGTCAAAAATAAAATTTGACCCCAATTTGACCCCACGGGCCACGCCCATTTTTGACCTCAGGGGGGTCACCATTTTAACAACTTTGAAAGAGCAATGTACATCGATCATTCCTACCAAGTTTTGTCGAAATCCGGTTGGCGGTTCTTGAGAAGAAGATTTTTTAAGAATTTGTGCTATTTTTAGACGGTGGCCATCTTGGATTACGTAATGACGTCATTTTAACAATTTTGTAATCCCCCTACCTAAGGACCATGACCATGAAGTTTGGTGACTATAGACCCAATGGTTACCGAGGAAAAGACGTTTGAAAATGTTCACGGACGACGGACGACGACGGACGACGGACACATTGCGGTAACAATAGCTCACATGAGCTTCGCTCAGGTGAGCTAAAAATATGATGAACAATATTAATGAGAAACATGTATACAATGATAAAAATATAGAAATGAGAAACATGTATACAATGATAAAATTAGATTTTCCGATACAAGTTGGTTTCATGGAGAAAGCTAAGCAAACCTTCAATGTTCTCCACCTGTAATAACTCTGCAAGTCAAGTAACATTGAAGTGTTTGCATCGAATATCGGCAACGTCAATACAGTCAAGTAGGATGTGTTGCACGGTAAATGCGCTGTGGCATGGAATACACGATGGACGCGGCTCACCTTTGAGCAAACACGAATGTCCAATGCGTGGCCATTCATGGAGGTTTGATTGTACCTGCTTTGTACTGTATGCTGAAGCCCGTCATGTTGACACTGTAGTCGGTGGTGAACGTCATCGAGGCCTGGTGTACGCGCGTCATGATTGGCTGGCTGTTCCCGGTCCTACCACAGTACTGGCCCAGGACCAGTCGGGGCCGGTCAGACATCGGAAACGCATCTGGATGATGATTGCTTTCATGTTGTTTTTTGCATTTTGGAGGGGGGAACATGTGACGAGAATTCAACAATAGGAGATTTGTCTGCAGTACGCCATATGGCAATTATTATCAAATTAACAGTTTTATCTACTTTTTTAGCCAATGAGTCGAAAGTTGTCAGGGCTCCAGATAAGGAATTAGTAATTGAGTATTGTCACTCCATCATTTCTGAAGCAATTGGGTATTTCAAAATTTTAATTGGGTCAAATAAAATCACACTACCGTTTACACATCAACAGAGAGCAATTCTTGAATAGTTTGCTTCGAAATGAAACATGTCTTGGCATTTCATTAGAATTGTCTCCTATGAACTACCAAGATGTGTTTTCATGGAAAATAAGAAAAATATGCTACATTTGTGGTCTGTTTATTGTTTTCTGCAGCATGATAAAGGTACATGTACTACAAATTGTTTATTGCTTTTTGATACTATAGTATAGCTACTTCTGATTTCAATTGGATTTTTGACAATTTTAATTGAGTATTTAAGCAAATACGCAGCTTATCTGGAGCATGAGTTGTTATTCATAAAATTGGTTGCAAATAAAATTGTAAAAAAGAGGAGTAATTGAGGAGGAAATGTCTTCTGAAGTGGGGTAAAAAAGAAACTTTTTTTTCGACAGGAATGTGGCCTTATATCTCCATATATTTGGATGAAAATAAACATTGGCTTTTTGTTATATCATTGGTTTAACCCTTTCACACCTAAATATATAACATGGTCTGGTTAATATTAATTTTGGACTATTCTATTGATATACAAGGGCATCGTTATCAGTAAGCTAATCCCCTCGCTGCTAATAATAAAAAACATAAACAAAAACTTTTGCCTTACTAACAAGGTGAACATAAGACCTTGACCTGGGGAGGTCAGGCGTGACACAGCACTATCCCTAGACACACATTGTGGCCAAATATTATCAAAATCGGTTTATTAAGTTATTGAAAATTGAAAGGTGTTACTAACACACGTGCACAAAGGCACGCACACATGTACGTATGCGGACTAATGCTATATCCCCTCTTGTCGATCGGCGAGTGGATAATAAAATGGGGACATTGTTTCAAAATCTAACAAATACATAGAACAAGTGAACAGAGGCTCACAGACACCCCTTGGCCGCCGCATGGACTGGCATACAAAAACGTTAATGCAAATCTGGGGGCCGTTTCACTAAACTTAGTACGACTTAAATATTCGTAAGTGTTGAATTATGATAGTCTGTAAATTTCATATTTACAATGTTTTCTTGTAAACAATTATTGGATTTACATTTATTGAGCATATGCTGCATATGCAGCCTATGCTCAATAAATGTAAATCCATCAATTGAAATTTCCAGACGATCGATCCTAAATTTGCACTTTAGTTTAGTGAAACGGGCTCCCGATGCTTTCCTTTTGGGACCATACACTGCTAGGTCGCTGTGACGTACCTTTTAACTTTTAAAGTTATTTGAAATACAGGTACAGACTGTATAACTTTATGAAATAACAGTGATATATGTGTTAGCTGTGACTATATTATCTATATTAACTAATAACAGTGATATATGTGTTAGCTGTGACTATATTATCTATATTAACTAATAACAGTGATATATGTGTTAGCTGTGACTATATTATCTATATTAACTAATAACTTGTGATGAAGGAATATAGTCATTATTGTGAATGCTTAATTTATGTGACTGTGACATTGGAGAATTATCTGTACTTTATATGTCAAGAAATGTGATATGTGTTAATTTTAAATTATATGCGCGCCCCATGTTATAATAAATAAAGTGAGTGATCTAATTGGTGAACATCTACAAGAAGAGTGATGAAATATACTACAAGTGTGTCTACTTCGGCCTGAAGGCTTAGCAGATTGAAGATTATCAACCAGTGGACCAAGTATTTGCTAGTAGAATCACAGATGATTTTAGACTAAATAAATACAGAACAAAGAAGGCTCATATCTGCCATCATCTCTTCCATTGTATATAGTGAATACCAGGCTATTGACTTTTGATATCAAGTTTATCAGGTAAGTCTAGGAAACATGTAAGAAGTCTGAGTCCGTTTCCGAACCGAGCCTGATAAACTTAATATCAACAGACACTAGGCTGGTATTCTATTTATTAGGCAACATTTTATGTTAGCTGATGGTCAAATATAAAATATTTTAAAGAACGTTGACTTGTTTACGTTATGTCATTACACTGGCGTCATTTGGTAACGTCATGTGACGCTGTTTGACCAATGACACGCCTGTTTTCAATTCGTTGTAACCCAGATATTCATATCAGATCAATGCCTGAAACGACAGTACAGTACAGCCACCGTGAAACCCGCACATTTTTTGTAATTGCGGCAACCAATTTAGCTTTAGCGCGGAATATTGCCGCAATCTCTCGCAAAACGTCCCGTGGCCGTTTGCGGCATAACGCGAAACTCCGCAAATTTTATGCGGTCGTTTCGCGGCGATCCTCGGCAAAACTCGGCAAAACTTTCCAGTGTGAACAACGTACATGTACATGTTATCGCACCTTTACCGCCACGTTTTGCGGCAAAATGGACGCGGTAAAATGCGGCAAAACTCGGCAATTCACTCTGAAAATGTGTACATTGTTTGATTGAATGAAGTCAGTTTTACCCTTGTAGACATGCATTTCGCATGGATCGATTTGGTATATCTGTCAATATCATGTTCGAACATCCATGGTCATACCGATATTGATCAGATCATGTAAGATGTAGATATCAAACAGGCATATTCAGAATATTGATCATGTAGGATGTACATGTAGATATCAAACAGGCATATTCAGATTTTCACAGTGTGTAATCGATCGTATTTCCTCGCCACCATATAAAACCCAACTCGAGAAACACAAATTAAGTCGTTATTTCTGAATTTGTCAATCGTTTGCACGGTCTAAGAAATCAAACAAATATGAAAACAATTTTGTTTTTACAAAATATTAGACTCGTCTAAGGAGACGATTCTTATGTGTTGCCGAAACATGTTTTATTAAGTCATCGGACAAATGTGAAAAGAAAACCTGAATATATTGGTATTTCTTTACAAAATATGAGAATCGTCTTACTTAGGAGACGATTCTCATGTGCTGCCAAATCTTGCTTTTATCAAGAAATCAAACAAATGTGAAACTGCACAAGCTGCATGTGTCAATTCGATGACGTGAGCGATTACTTGGTATGTTCGTTTCCGCCGAGTTCTAAAGGTCAGTTACACTTTGCACGTGAAAATGGATTACCGACTGATGATTGTAAACACCATCAGGTGTGCAGCTAGACCGAAAATGATATGTCGCAAATGTGCTACAGTCGAACCTCTCTAAACCGAACACAGAGACAAATTAGTTGTGCTTAATTTTGACATAGTTCGTGTCCATTTATCTCCGATTATAATTTCTGTTCATGAACACAAAGCACCCACGCGTGTCTTGAAGTAGTTATATACACGGTTCACAGTGGAGCCTCTCTAAACCGGACGCCCTGGGATGTGCCCCAGGGTATCCGGTTTCGAGAGGTTGCACTGTAGTTGTGGATGGGTGGGTACGGCGGTATATTTTTTTAATGTAAGTACATGTATATGTATTAATACCTTTAATAAATTAGCTTTTGTACCAACATTAATACTAGACATTATGCACTGTAGTTGTGGATGGGTGGGTACGGCGGTATATTTTTTTAAATGTAAGTACATGTATATGTATTAATACCTCTAATAAATTAGCTTCTGTACCAACATTAATACAACATTATGCACTGTAGTTGTGGATGGGTGGGTACGGCGGTATATTTTTTTTAAATGTAAGTACATGTATATGTATTAATACCTCTAATAAATTAGCTTCTGTACCAACATTAATACAACATTATGCACTGTAGTTGTGGATGGGTGGGTACGGCGGTATATTTTTTTTAAATGTAAGTACATGTATATGTATTAATACCTCTAATAAATTAGCTTTTGTACCAACATTAATACTAGACATTATGTTTGTAAAACATGGATGTGCCCCTCTGGAATACTGGACTCTAACTGGAGAAACTCTTACAAACTTGTTGATGTAAATGTACACAGATGGACGGACTTACGGAACCTCAAGAGCAAGGCAATATGCCCCCCCCCCCCCTGGCTATCGCATAGGGGCATGATTAACCCAGGCAATCAGTTTTGTTGAGAATACGGTACATTTTCGTTTCAGCTCTCGCGATCACGCTTCGCGTTTTCGCGATCTCGATCTACGCGCAAGATCGCGAAAGGAGACGATTCTCATATGCACCGTACTGTCAAAACATGTTTTGTTGTGAATATGTTAAATTTTCGTTTTGCGATCCATCACGCTTCGCGTTTTCGCGATCTCGGCCTATGCGCAAGATCGCGAAAACGCGAAACATGTTTTGTTGAGAATATGTTTCATTTTCGTTTCGCGAAATTGTAACATATGTACAAATCGTCTTAGGAGACGATTCTCATGTGCTGCCAAAACATGTTTTTATTAAGAAATGGAACAAATGTGGACAAACATTAATATTTCTGACAATAAAAACATGGTTTGACAAAACATGAGACGATTCTGATGTGCTGCCAGTACATATTTATTGAGTAAATAAGGATTCCGTTACCTTTTTTTTGAGATTCCACACCTTCTCTCCGACCAATAAAATGGAAGAAATATTTTTATCAAACGCGGTGAAAACCGCTATGCTATAAGAGAGATAAGTTCCATTCCATTAATAAATATGTAATTGATCGTAAATGTGCTGCTCTTGTGCACAGGTTGAAGTAACGGACCGAGGTCTATAAATACATTAAATATGCCTAAAAGCATCAATAAATGAAGAAAAAAATAATATTTTTTTACCCCCTCCATCTAATCATTATAATGATTAGATGGAGTGGTTAAAAAAAATATTTTTTTAATTCATTTATTGATGCTTTTACATATTTAATGTATTTATAGACCTCGGTCCGTTACTTCAACCTGTGCTCTTGTGTCGGCGTGTTTCAAAGATCCGATCGACACAACTTAACCTTTATATGTCATTTTGTAACCTTTCATGTCCCACTTTCCAATGCCGACACACGTCCCAGTAGGTCACCGCACGTGCATATGATGATGTATGACGTGATCGGACAAAACCGGGCTTATTGCATATGTGTCTAGCGAAGACCAACACGTGTTCACCATCAGTAGATTGTAACAGGACACGTAAATCGTTTTAGGAGACGATTCTCATATTATGCTGCCAAAATATGTTTATTAGAAAAAATAATATTATTTTTTTGACAAAACATGAGAATTGCCTCCTAAAACACGAGAATTATAATGGTGTTCTGTTAGTGTCGTGTAACTCGCATTTACTCGATTTCGACCTCTACACGAGATCGCGAAAACCCTTTCATATGTATCTGACATATTCCCCAATATCCACATAATTAAAATAATGTTTTACAGCACATGATTATCGTTTCCTAAGGCGATTATGATACTACAGTGTCCTGTTAGGGCATTTAACAAACATCATTGGAACCTAGATTTGCAATTGATAAAGCATAAAATAACTAGAAATGGACGCTTGTCGACAAGCGCATGTGTATCCCCCTCCCCAGATACACAAGTAGTTTGAAAAAAAGGTGTTCGAGTTATGCTCCGGAGACAAAATCAGTGACGGAAAAACAAAGGGAGATAACTAAAGAATTAGTGATGCAAGAGTTGTCATTCTTGCAGGACACACCTTTAGGGTCGTGGTCTATGCATGTGTGAAGTTTCATGAAAATATTCCAAAGGGTGTTCGAGTTATGCTCCAGACACGAAATCAGTGCACGAAACAACAAAGGGAGATAACTAAGAAATTAACGACGCAAGAGTTGTCATTCTTACGTGCGACACACCTTTGGGTCGTCTTCTATGCATGTGTGAAGTTTAATAAACTAGAAAATGTGTTCATAGAACACGGATGTCCCACATATCGCTTTGATAATAAATGAGGCCAAATTGCAAGTCAAAATTTTCTTTTACCTGAGCGTTAAAGTTTTTGAAGCACCAAGTATGTGACCTTCACCCTGGGCTTGGCGGGGGCAGGACAAACGTGGATTTTGGCACAGGGCGGTAGAGGACCATTAGAGCAATGCTATATGAAATATGAAGCTGATCCGTGAAAGAAAACAGAAAATTATAAGATATTTACCTGAGCATTAAAGTTTTTGAAGCACTAAGTATATGATGTTAACCCTGGGCTTGGTGGGGGCGGGACGAACGTGGATTTGGCACAGGGCGGTAGAGGACCATTAGAGCAACGCATATATGAAATATGAAGTTGATCCGTGAATGGAAAGAAAAATTATAAGATATTTACCTGAGCATTAAAGTTTTTGAAGCACCAAGTATGTGACCTTGACCCTGGGATTGGCGGGGGCAGGACGAACGTGGATTTGGCACAGGGCGGTAGAGGACCATTAGAGCAATGCGTATATGAAATATGAAGATGATCCATGATCCATGAAAGAAAACAGAAAGTATAAGATATTTACCCAAGCGTTAATGTTTTTGAAGCACTAAGTATGTGACCTTGACCCTGGGCTTCACGGGGGCAGAACGAACGTGGATTTGGCACAGGGCGGTAGAGGACCATTAGAGCAATGCGTATATGCGTGTTCGAGTTATGCTTTGGATACAAAATCAGAGCACGAAACAACAAAGGGAGATAAGTAAACAAGAATTCCGCGGAATCAGATGCCTCGCCTTGTCCCGCCTTGACCTCGAGCCTGGGCCCGAAAGCAATAACATATTATACAATTATTGACTAGTGAACCATAGAATATCAGATTATATTCTATGGCTCACTAGTCAATAATTGTTTTATTATATGATAATAGTCTGTATATAGCACTTACGACCTTATGCTACTAGACAAAAATTGAAAAAGAATTTGAAAAAAAAAATGAAAAAAAAAAAATGGAAAAAAAGTTTAAAAATTAAAAATAATAATGCTTGCTACTGGAGCCCAGAATTTAATTTTTTTTAATAGTCCTATATTTATCTACATATATCTGCACAGGTCCACATAATGCCACAATATTTTCAACACAGTTTACGGAAATGTAATATAATCATTTACCTGTATAAATTACCTGTAAGTGGTCAGTGGTCAGTTGCACATGCTAGCACATGTACAGGTGAATAGTCTGTATATAGCACTTACGACCTTCTGCTACTGGACAAAAATTGAAAAATAATTTGAAAAAAAAAATGAAAAAAAAAAAAATGGAAAAAAAAAGTTTAAAAATAATAATGCTTGCTACTGGAGCCCAGATTTTTTTTCCAGTCAAATTGAAAAATAATTTGAAAAAAAAATGAAAAAAAAAAAAAAAAAAAAAATGACAAAAAAAAGTTTAAAAATAATAATGCTTGCTATTGGAGACCAGATTTTTTTTTAATAGTCCTATATTTATCTACATATATCTGCAGAGGTCCACATAATTTTCAACACAGTACCCAATGTAGTGATTTACCTGTATAAATTACCTGGTCAGCAGTGGTCAAGCACTGGACATCTGCACATGCTAGCCCATGCTAGCACATGGTTCTCCCAGTTTCTATTGTTCTCTCTACAGGTAAGGTGTACAGAGCACACGAGAAAAGGTGTACAGAGCAGACCAGAAAACAGGTCTTCATGCATTATTGTCCAGTTTGTAGAGTGCGCAAAACAAAAAAGGGAGATAACTCAAAAATTAGCTACGCAAGAGTTGTCATTCTTGTGCGCGACACACTTCCGGGTCGTGGTCTATGCATGTGTGAAGTTTCATGAAAATATTCCAAAGGGTGGTCGAGTTATGCTCCGGACAGGAAATCAGTGAGCGAAAACAAAAAAGGGAGATAACTCAAAAATTAGCTATGCAAGAGTTGTCATTCTTGTGCACGACACACCTTCGGTTCGTGGTCTAATTGAATGTGTTAAGTTTCATAAAAATATTCCAAAGGGTGGTCGAGTTATGGTCAATCAGTGCGCGAAACAAAAAAGGGAGATAACTAAAAAATTAGCTATGCAAGAGTTGTCATTCTTGTGCGCGACACACCTTCGGGTCGTGGTCTATGCATGTGTGAAGTTTCATGAAAATATTCGAAAGGGTGGTGGAGTTATGCTCCGGACACGAAATCAGTGCGAGAAACAAAAAAGGGAGATAACTCAAAAATTAGCTATGCAAGAGTTGTCATTCTTGTGCGCGACACACCTTCGGGTCGTGGTCTATGCATGTGTGAAGTTTCATGAAAATATTCCAAAGGGTGTTCGAGTTATGCTCCGGACAAGAAGTGTCTACGGCGGACGCGGACCGCGGACGCGGCGCGCTGTCAAATCCATAGTATCCCCCGACGGTAGTCCGGGGGATACAATAAAGCAAAAACATCGTAAAACGCCGCATTTTCTGTCCATCAAAACGCCGCAAATTGTGGCAAATGTGACGGTGATCCGTTTTATGATTTTGCCGCGTTTTGCCGCAATTGACTTGGGTCACGATTGCGGCAATTTATTTTAACAATTGCGGCAATACCGCGAGAGCTTTGCGATGCTTTGCGGCATTTCGCGGCAAACCAGCGATTTGCCGCAATAGGTAGGAAATTCCGCGCTGGCGAAAAACTCCGCAAAGCAAAAAATGAGCGGGTTTCGCGGTGGCTGTACTGTATGTTACAAAGTTACAGATAAGCTTATTTCGCGGGTAAATCAGCATTGAATATCAGGAAATCAGCAGTGAAATAGTGAGGGAGTAGAAATCAGCATTGGCAATTGACATTTCAACATTAGAAAATTGCAGCTGAAAGTATGTTTTCATACACCACACTTTTCTGCAAGCATCAAGTACAAATTGACATATTTGTGTATGTCTGTTCAGTTAACCAGTAGATGAAAAATTGGAATAATTTGAGTTTTCACTACTACAATTTCAGTTGGTGGTGAAATACTGTTTGAAAATGTAATTTCAGCAATGAAAAATAGTTTAAGTCCATGCCAGTCACTTAGGAGTGAGAGGGTTATGATAGTACCTACACGGCCCACTTACAGTTATAGATGGTGAGAATGTCGTATCGGCAGCTGGAGTGCGACTCTATATCGATGTCCGAGATGTTCATCCACACCCGGAAGCCCTGCTCGGCGGTCAGTGTCCAGATACAGTTGAGGCGGTCAGCGTAGCCGGACGGGTAGCCGGGACTCACGACCGTCTGTACGGATTCCGTTACATTCAAGACACCGCCACATCCAGGTACTACAATGAAATGTTGTCGTCTGCTGTTGTTTTCTTTCTTCAAAAAATCCAGATGACAAAATTTAACTCAACATTTATTTTTCTTAGCACAAACATATTTTAACAGTTAACTCTTTGTATGCTAGCGGCGAAAATATCCGCCAAACAAATTAGGAGTATATCATTTACTTCTCTCTGTAAATATGTCTTGAAATTTCATTCCGGAGGACACAATTCTAATGAAATTCCAAGACATATATTCATGTCATTTATAAGAAGTCAAAGGAAATATAATGAATTGTCATCTGGTATTTTTGAACTATTTATAGCCCACAAATTTCCCAGAATGCAAAGAGTTAATGAGACATTCCGGACACCGGCACAACCAGGTACTGCACTGACATGTTATCGTCTGCTGTTTATGTTTATTTATTTTTTTCCAACTGACAAAATTTAATTCAATATTGGTTTTTCATTATTCTCAACAAAAACATATTTCCACAGTTAATGATACATTCAGGATATCGCCAGAGCCAGGTACTGCACTGGTACTGCAATGAAATGTTGCCGTCTGCTGTCTATTTTTAGTTTTCAATTTTTCTCAACAAAAACATATTTAATAGTTAATAAAGCATTCATGACACTGCTACAACCAGGTACTTACTAGAAGGTAATTTGTTACCCTTAACCCTTAGAAGGCGGGAACCGAAAATGGTATCTGCTGTTGTTTTTTATTTTGTATTTCCTCTAAATAAAAACATGGTTTGGCAGCATTTTAGAATCATTTCCATTGGAAATGATTCTAAAGTGCTGTCAAAGCATGTTTTTGATAAGAAAAATGAAAAATAAACAGCAGACAATTTTTTTTTATTTCTGCACTTAAAAGGTGGGAAATTAACACTTAGACCGCTACTCACAACAATTGTCGTCTGCTGTTGCTTTTATATCTTGCCTTATTTCTCAATAAAAACATGGTTTGATAGCATTCCAATGGAAATGATTCTAAATTGCTGTCAAAGCATGTTGTAAATTATTCTAAGGTGCTGTTAAAGCATGTTTTTGATGATAAAAATGGAAAATAGAAAAGCAACAGCAGACGACAAAAAAATAGGATAGCGGTGTAAGGGTTAATAGTGTCGTCTGATGATTTTCATTTTTTTTACCTATTTATTACAAAATACATGTTTTGACAGCACATGAGAATTGTATCCTTATGGGTTATGTGACCAGCGTAGCCCCAGAACAGCCTGCTCATCAGTCAATGAAATACCCGTAATGCTTCTTACTTATAGATCTGATCATTATCAGGCTTCAGGAGTGGCTAGAGGATCAGAAGTTTGAATATCCACCATGCAATAAACCTCGGCAAATGGAGCTTATGCTTTTGCGACCAGTGCAGATCCAGATCTGCCTACGCATCTGCAGTTTAATCAGGATCTGCACTATTCGACATTCCATCAATGAAACACCCATCATGCTTCTAACAAACAATATAGATCGTTATCAGACTACAAGAGTGCTTTTTTTATCAAGAGCTACACTGGTCACAAATCCCAAAAGCCCCATTTCTCCAGTCACAGACACATATAGAGATTGGCTGTCAAATTCAAGTCGGCTGTTTTTCATTATATAAAATAAATAAAGGATCTCAAACGAGTTTCTATTTGATTTGAGATTTATGAAACGAGTCACGCACAATTTATGCACAGAGGGGCATAAAAGTGCTGACGAGTTTCATAAATCTTGTATCAAATGGAAATGAGTTTGAGATTCTGTTTATCACATCAAAATAGCAGAACACTTGGATATATCCAATGAGAAGACGCCATTGACTAGTATCGCATCGAGTTGCAAATCTCCACAGAGAAAAAATAGTTTTAATACTAGCAATAAACAAATTAAAAATATTTCATATTATAGGTTCCCGTTCTTTGTCAGCACTTCATACTGTCAAATGGGAGTGCAATTAAGCAATTGTAGTTACCGAGTCACCGACGCTGCTAATGACGCATAAAGTACAATGACGTCAACATGAAAACATCGCTGCTTAGTCGCGCCATTATGTACGTCGTTTGGAACGTCTTCGTTTTATTAATTTGGAATAATGTTGGCGCATAATGCGAATATGTAATTAGGGTGATGCGGCCAGCCAATCAAATTTGCTCCAGGTGTTATTACACGTGTCATATCTCAGCCAGGGTTAACAAGAAAATGTGGTTTACCAGCATACAAATGCCCCCGGTGGTAGATTGGAGGAACACCGGCAAACTTCTTAAAGATTGGGGCCCTCAAATTATGTAAAAATATATTGTAACGGAAATTAAATGTTTACCTAATTATATAACTATTCCACAAGTTTTTAACATCAAAAGTGATCACCAGTTTATGAGCATATAATTCCAGCACAAAAATATTTACACAATTCCCTAACATTTGATTGGCCCGTAGCAAGTCTCTGTCCAAAATTTATATCCCAGTAAACTCCCACGCTGAACTACTTTCCGTAACCGTGAGGCGCAGTTAAAATAATTCTCAAGAAAACGGAAAATAAACACATTTTCTGGATGAATTTATTTCAAATGCTGGAATTATAAGGAATGAATGGCCTTTTTGTTGAATTTATCGGGAATATAAACTCGTCCAGTATTCCCGCGACTTTTCCAAGTTTATACCCCGATAAATTCCACAAAAAGGCCATTCATTCCTATAATGAAGACAGTGTGATTCATTTTAATTATTTAATTCAAGTATGTGTATCAACTTAAACACGATTGCTGTTGATATCTCATAAAGTAGTTATTGTACACCAGAAATCGCATTGGACTTCCTTTGGACTAATATTTTGAGAAAATGAGCGTATCCAGCAGCGGCAGGACGATCATGGACCATTACAGCAATGTGTGTGTGAAATATCAAGCAGATCCGTGCAAGGAAACAGAAATTATAAGACCTTTATCCGAGTATTAACGATTCGAACGCACCCAGTATGTGACCTTGACCCTGGGCTTAGCAGGGGTGGGACGATTGTGTAGTTGTTATAGGGTAGTAAAGGACCATTAGAGCAATGTGTGTGTGAAATATTAAGCAGATCCGTTCAAGGAAACAGAAATTATCAGACAGTTATCCCTAGTATTAAGGTTTTGAACACACCAAAGTACAGTCGTTTCTGTCAAAATGTTCCGGGTTTATACGTGTACAAAGTGTTGTGCGTTGCGTATCCGTGGAGTTTCCGTTAGTTGTGTTTCAAACCGTGTCGTCTACGTGTAATACGTTTTCGGCCATGCATTGCGTTTCCCCACTCTTGCGCATGTGCGAAAGTCGAACAAACCGTGTTCAACGCATTGAGTTTCAAAAGCGTGTAATCCGTGTACAACGGTTGTAAACGTATACAACGGTTGTAAACAACGCATTGAGTTTCAAAAGCGTGTAATCCGTGTACAACGGTTGTAAACGTATACAACGGTTGTAAACATATACAACGCTAAGGTAAACCGTTTAAACGATTTAACGCTTTCTTTAACAAACGGTTACACGCTTCTACATGTACACAGCACCGTACATATGAAACCGTGTTATACGTATAACACATTTCCACGGGTTTTAACGCATTACACGTTTTGGTATGCCAACCGTGTATCGCGTAGAATGCGCATGCTCAGATCGTTCTTCGTGTGTGTATATATACTTTTAGACTGCAGAGCTTCTAAAATTTTCAGTTTTCCGGTTCTGGACCGATTTTTGAACTCTCAGACCGATTGAGATTTGAAAACTAGTCTTAAAAATCGGTCCGAGGAAAATTGCCAGTCGGCTGCTATTTTGCTATAAACCTTGTAAATTTACCGGTTTTGAGCACCAAGTAATTTATGACACATATCCGCGGGCCATATCCGTGTTAAACCAGTGTGCAGCTCGCTGTGTATTCAGTTTCTCCAAATATCGATTTTTCTTAACACACGCGTTGGACAGGTGTATAGCGGATTAGTGACTGAAATAGACTGGCTTCAGCGTAAAGATACGAGAGTTCCTAGACTCGCCATTTCTGATGATGTTAAAATAAAATAAATAAACCATGCACTGTGTTTATCTGTGTTCGTAATATTTAACTCCAAGTAACTGACACGGACTATCGGCCCGGGCTATTCCATAAGTTAAGTTAGGGAACTGTTACATTACGCTGTATTAGGGGTCATTTTTGTGTATATAAAATGTACATGTACGTAGGAATGCCCCAGATCCTGATGAGCCGGCTCACGGGATCTACAATTCGCAAACATTTTGATAAACGACAAGGTACATATGTCGTGTTAAAAGCGTGACTCATTAGGCATCAGGGATTAGGGATCAATTGAAGTGCTAAATCACACCGCGGATGTACTTTGAACTCGATCTGAGGGTATGTATTCGCGATATTTTAAAAGGGACGAAACAAGGACGCCTCGAAGTGATCGGGGCCGAACAGGTATTCACGTTAAAACGTGTAACCATTGTACACGTTTCAACGCTTTCATATAGCTACACGCTTCCAGGTAAAGCGTTGTACACGTTTCAACTCTTTCACCTCGCTACATATGTATACGCCAAAGCGTGTTATACGCCTTGAAGCTAAACGTATTACACGCTTTAAAACTAAACGGTTTGACAATGAGTATTACACGTGTACGAACCGTATTATCATGATTATACGTTTAAACAACGTATACAACGCTTTTAAACTAAACGGTTTGACAATGTGTATTACACGTGTACGAACCGTATTATACGTTTAAACAACGTATACAACGCTACAGCAAACCGTTGCGTTCGCGTTGCGTTCGCGTTGCGTTCGCATTGAGTTTGCAAGTGTTGTCTACGGTGGAACAAAAATGGAGACTGCAATGTATGTGACCTTGACTCGGGGCTTAGCGGGGGTGGGACGATTGTGGATTTGTTACAGGGTGGTAGAGGACCATTAGAGCAATGCATGTGTAAAATATCAAGCAGATTTGTACAAGGAAACAGAAATTATAAGACATTTACCCGAGTGTTAAGGTTTCAAACGCACCCAATATGTGACTTTGACCCTGGGCTTAGTGGGGGAGGGACGATCAGGGTGGTAGAGCAATATGTGGGTGAAAAATCAAACAGATCCGTGCAAGGAAAGAGAAACTAGAAATAGACGCTTGTCGACAAGCGCATGTGTATCCCCCTCCCCAGATACACAAGTAGTTTGAAAAAAGGGTGTTCGAGTTATGCTCCGGAGACAAAATCAGTGACGGAAAAACAAAGGGAGATAACTAAAAAATTAGTGATGCAAGAGTTGTCATTCTTGCGTGACACACCTTTAGGGTCGTGGTCTATGCATGTGTGTAGTTTCATGAAAATATTCCAAAGGGTGTTCGAGTTATGCTCCGGACACGAAATCAGTGCACGAAACAACAAAGGGAGATAACTAAGAAATTAACGACGCAAGAGTTGTCATTCTTACGTGCGACACACCTTTGGGTCGTCTTCTATGCATGTGTGAAGTTTAATAAACTAGAAAATGTGTTCATAGAACACGGATGTCCCACATATCGCTTTGATAATAAATGAGGCCCAATTCCAATTTTTAATTTTCTTTTACCCGAGCGTTACAGTTTTTGAAGCACCAAGTATGTGTGTGACCTTGACCCTGGGCTTGGCGGGGGCAGGACGAACGTAGATTTGGCACAGGGCGGTAGAGGACCATTAGAGCAATGCATATATGAAATATGAAGCTGATCCGTGAAAGAAAACAGAAATTATAAGATATTTACCTGAGCGTTAAAGTTTTTGAAGCACTAAGTATGTGATCTTAACCCTGGGCTTGGCGGGGGCAGGACGAACGTGGATTTGGCACAGGGCGGTAGAGGACCATTAGAGCAATGTGTATATGAAATATGAAGCAGATCGGTCGAAGGATGAAGAAATTATGAGACATTTACCAGAGTGTTAAAGTTTTGTGACGGACGGACGGACGGGACGACGGGAGGACGGGACGCACGTTCCTACGATGAATACTTGTTGGGTTTTTACTCTATAAAAATACCCAACAAGAGTACCCAACACTATCCTAACCCTACCCAATAAGATCCCCATACGCATGCAACAAGTACCCATTCGTGTGTGCGGACGGACGGACGGACGGACAAGGGTAACACTAAATGCCCCCTCCACTATCGTGGTGGGGCATAAAAATATTCCAAAGGGTGTTCGAGTTATGCTCTGGATACAAAATCAGAGCACGAAACAACAAAGGGAGATAAGTAAACAAGAATTCCGCGGAATCAAATGCCTCGCCTTGTCCCACCTTGACCTCGAGCCTGGGCCCGAAAGCAATTTTCACTGGCCCGAACATATACAATTATTGACTAGTAAGCCATAGAATATCAGATTATATTCTATGGCTCACTAGTCAATAATTGTTTTATTATATGATAATAGTCTGTATATAGCACTTACGACCTTATGCTACTAGACAAACATTGAAAAAGAATTTGAAAAAGAAAATGAAAAAAAAAAATGGAAAAAAAGTTTACAAATTAAAAATAATAATGCTTGCTACTGGAGCCCAGAATTTTTTTTTAGTAGTCCTATATTTATCTACATATATCTGCACAGGTCCACATAATGCCACAATATTTTCAACACAGTTTACGGAAATGTAATATACAATGTAGTAATTTACCTGTATAAATTACCTGTGGTCAGATAGTGGTCAAACTGGACATTTGCACATGCTAGCACATGCACAGGTGAATGGTTCTCCCAGTCTTTATTGTTCAACCGGAGAAGGCTATTGTTCTCTCTACAGGTAAGGTGTACAGAGCACACGAGAAAACGGGTCTTCATGCATTATTGTCCAGTTTGTAGACTGCGCAAAACAAAAAAGGGAGATAACTAAAAAATTAGCTACGCAAGAGTTGTCATTCTTGTGCGCGACACACCTCCGGGTCGTGGTGTATGCATGTGTGAAGTTTCATGAAAATATTCCAAAGGGTGGTCAAGTTATGCTCAATCAGTGCGCAAAACAAAAAAGGGAGATAACTAAAAAATTAGCTATGCAAGAGTTGTCATTCTTGTGCGCGACATACCTTCGTGACGTGGTCTATGCATGTGTGAAGTTTCATGAAAATATTCCAAAGGGTGGTCGAGTTAATGCTCAATCAGTGTGCGAAACAAACAAGAGCTGTAGGAGAACAGCATAGCTCGACTACGAGGGTGTCGATGTACACATAGCTTGACAAAGAAGGTGGCTGCGGCCTACATAAAAACCTTAACCAAGGTTGACTAAAAACATTAACCAAGGGAAACTAGAAATGTGGCCTGTCGGCACACGAATACCCCCACTGGCAGCCAAAGAAAACGAGGCATTTTTGATCATAAGCCATTTAGCCGAGCGTTAAGGTTTCAAACGCATCAAGTCTGTGACCTTGACCCTGGGCATAGTGTGATAATCCATGCATCGATGTAGAAGATATAGAGCGGAAGGGAATTTCAATAGGTTTGACCTTTGACCTTCAACTATGACCTTGACCTTGGACATAGGTGCGTGGTTATTGATCGAGACACACCTTCTCATCCTGAGAAACATTTGTGCCAAGGCATTTGATAATGCATGCATCGGTGTAGAAGATATAGAGCGGAAGGGAATTTCAATAGGTTTAACCTTTGACCTTCAACTGTGACCTTGACCTTGGACGTAGGTGCGTGGTTATTGATTGCGACACACCTTCTCATCATGAGAAACATCTGTGCCAAGTCATTTGATAATCCATGCATCGGTGTAGAAGATATAGAGCGGAAGGGAATTTCAATAGGTTTGACCTTTGACCTTCAACTGTGACCTTGGACGTAGGTGCGTGGTTAGCAATTTGATAATCCATGCATCAGTGTAGAAGATATAGAGCGGAAGGGAATTTCAATAGGTTTGACCTTTGACCTTCAACTGTGACCTTGAACTTGGACATAGGTGCGTGGTTATTGATCGGGACACACCTTCTCATCACGAGAAACATTTGTGCCAAGCCATTTGATAATCCATGCATCGGTGTAGAAGACATAGAGAGGAAGGGAAGTTCAATAGGTTTGACCTTTGACCTTCAACTGTGACCTTGACCTTGGACGTAGGTGCGTGGTTATTGATCGCGACACACCTTCTCATCGTGAGAAACATTTGTGCCAAGCCATTTGGGAATTTCAATTTTTTTTACCTTTGAGCTTCAACTGTGACCTTGACCTTGGATGTAGGTGCGTGGTTATTGATCGCGACACACCTTCTCATCCTGAGAAACATTTGTGCCTAGGTATTTGATAATCCATGCATCGGTGTAGAAGATATAGAGCGGAAGGGAATTTCAATAGGTTTGACCTTTGACCTTCAACTGTGACCTTGACCTTGGACGTAGGTGCGTGGTTATTGATTGTGACACACCTTCTCAACATGAGAAACATCTGTGCCAAGCCATTTGATAATCCATGCATCGGTGTAGAAGATATAGAGCGGAAGGGAATTTCAATAGGTTTGACCTTCAACTGTGACCTTTAACGTAGGTGCGTGGTTAGCAATTTGATAATCCATGCATCAGTGTAGAAGATATAGAGCGGAAGGGAATTTCAATAGGTTTGACCTTTGACCTTCAACTGTGACCTTGACCTTGGATGTAGGTGCGTGGTTATTGATGGCGACACACCTTCTCATCATGAGAAACATTTGTGCCAAGCCATTTGATAATCCATGCATCGGTGTAGAAGATATAGAGCGGAAGGGAATTTCAATAGGTTTGACCTTTGACCTTCAACAGTGACCTTGACCTTGGACGTAGATGCGTGGTTTTCCAAGTATGGTTGCTGTAGGCCCAGGAGTATTCCATATACAAGCTTGAGTAAAAAACGTAACCAAGGGGAGATAACTAAGTAATCCAAGGATAAAAGTAGGTCAAGGTGAAATATAGGTCAGGGATTATTGATGTACATCACTAGGAGATGAAGTTGTCCAAGTATGGTTGATGTAGGCCCAGAAGTATTCCATGTACAAGCTTGACTATAAACATTAACCAAGTAATTGAAGGTTAAATGTAGGTGAAGGTAAAATAAAGGTCAGGGGTTATTGATGTACATCCATATGAGAAAAAGTTATCCAAGTATGGTGTCTCTATGCACAATAGTATTCCATCTACAAGCTTGACTAAAAACCTTAACCAAGGTTGAGTAAAAACCTTAACCAAGGGGAATTAAGAAAGTAATTTAAGGTTAAATGTAGGTCAAGGTCAAATATAGGTCAGGGGTTGTTGATGTACATCACTAGGAGATGAAGTTGTCCAAGTATGGTTGGTGTAGGGCCATGAGTATTCCATCTACAAGCTTGACTAAAAACCTTAACCAAAGAGAATTAAGTAAGTAATTCAAGAGGAAATGTAGGTCAAGGTCAAATATAGATCAGGGGTTATTGATGTACATCACTATGAGAAAAGGTTGTCCAATTATGGTGTCTGTATGCACAATAGTATTCCATGTACAAGTTTGAGTAAAAAGCTTAACCAAGGTCGAGTAAAAACCTTAACCAAGGGGAATTAAGTAAGTAATTCAAGGTTAAATGTAGGTGAAGGTCAAATATAGGTCAGGGGTTGTTGATGTACATCACTAGGAGATGAAGTTGTCCAAGTATGGTTGGTGTAGGGCCAGTAGTATTCCATATAGAAGGTTGACTAAAAACGTTAACCAAGGGGAATTAAGCAATTCAAGAGGAAATGTAGGTCAAGGTCAAATATAGATCAGGGGTTGTTGATGTACATCACTAGGAGATGAAGTTGTCCAAGTATGGTGGGTGTAGGGCCAGTAGTATTCCATATAGAAGGTTCACTAAAAACCTTAACCAAAAGGAATTAAGTAAGTAATTGAAGAGGAAATGTAGGTGAAGGTCAAATATAGATCAGGGGTTATTGATGTACATACCTATGAGAAAAGGTTGTCGAAGTATGGTGTCTGGATGCACAATAGTATTCAATGTACAAGCTTGAAAAAAAACCTTAACCAAGGTTGACTAAAAACCTTAACCAAGGGGAAATAAGTAAGTAATTCAAGAGGAAAAGTAGGTCAAGGTCAAATAGAGATCAGGGGTTATTGATGTGCATCACTAGGAGATGAAGTTGTCCAAGTATGGTGGGTGTAGGGCCAGTAGTATTGCATATACAAACTTGACTAAAAACCTTAACCAAGGTTGACTAAAAACCTTAACCAAGGGAAATTAACCAAGTAATTCAAGAGGAAATGTAGGTCAAGGTCAAATATAGATCAGGGGTTATTGATGTACATCACTAGGAGATGAAGTTGTCCAAGTATGGTGGGTGTAGGGCCAGTAGTATTCCATATACAAGCTTGACTAAAAACCTTAACCAAGGCGTGACGGTGACGCCGACGCCGACGCCGACGCCGGGGTGACAACATAAGCTCTACTTATTCTTCGAATAGTCGAGCTAAAAAGGGAGATAACTCAAAAATTAGCTATGCAAGAGTTGTCATTCTTGTGCGCGACACACCTTCGGGTCGTGGTCTATGCATGTGTGAAGTTTCATGAAAATATTCCAAAGGGTGGTCGAGTTATGCTCCGGACACGAAATCAGTGCGAGAAACAAAAAAGAGATAACTAAAAAATTAGCTATGCCAGAGTTGTCATTCTTGTGCGCGACACACCTTCGGGTCGTGGTCTATGCATGTGTGAAGTTTCATGAAAATATTCCAAAAGGTGTTCGAGTTAAGCTCAAGAAGTGTCTGCGGCGGACGCGGACGCGGCCCGCTGTCAAACCCATAGTATCCCCCGACGGAGTCCGGGGGATACAATTATAAGTCACTTACCGGAGCATAAAGGCTTCGGGACAAACGGCCGCCAGTAACAGTATATGCCCCCTTCACCATTCGGTGGCGGGGGCAAAAAAAACAGTACCAATATGTGTACTGCGTAAGAAAAATTAAATGCTCTTTGTATATACTAATGACATCTGTAAATGCTGAACCAAAGAAATATAGCCCCTACAATACATCCTGACACACATACAATCCAAACACTATACAGGGCTCCAGATAAGCAGCATATTTGCTTAAATACCCAATTAAAATTGCCAAAAACCCAATTGAAATCAGAAGTAGCGAGCATCAAAAAGCAATACAAAATTGATGGTACCATGAATGGTAACTGCAGAAAACAATAAACAGACCACAAATATAGTATATTTTTCTTATTTTCCTTGAAAACATGAATACGCATCTTGGTATTTCATTAGAATTGGAGGGGGGGGGGGGGGGGGCATAAAAAGCACAGGATAGCCAAGCCTATAGATCACGTTGATGGGGGAAGCTCAATCACCTGTGACTAGACGGACAAACAGTATGACATAGTGATAGCTAACCTGGGGTAGTGGCGGCGGTGGGTGCGGGGGTGGTGATCGGCTGGTCACTCGTCTCCGCCCAGCTAAACAGGAATCCCTGACCGCTGCTTGACCAGTCCGAGTGGAACTCGACCCGCAGCTGATTGGTCGAGCTGATAAACAAGTCCGGCAGTGTGACTCCACAGTAGCTGCTGAGTATCGGACTGTCCGCATGACCGCCATCGCGAAACTAAAAAAAAGTAATCTTTCCACAATAATACAAATTGCTGAACGATATTAATGCAGTATCATTCAACATAAACAAATATGCATATTGAACCACATTTTGCATCTAGTAAAAATCCCCATTACGATTGCAAGTATTATCTAGATATAAATACGTTGATTCAAGCCAAGGGAAATAACTCGTCTTCAACTTTAAGGCATCATGCACAAAATCTTTATTATCACTCTCCGGCAAGTTTACAAGTAATATTATTATTTCAATACATCTCTGATGATAATACCTGCGACTTATTGCAAAACATGCCATGGCGAGTTGTGCCTGGAAAAATGGGGCTTATGGGTATTGTGACCACTGTAGATCCAGATCAGACTGTGCATTCGCCATTCCATCAATGAAACAAAAGTGAAAGTGAATGAGTTTAACATCCCAGCAACAGCTAAGGTCATATAGAGACAGGACCACAGTTTAAAGTCTCATCCGACAGACCACTGGGATGGAAATACTTTGAAACCATCAATGTAGCCATGACTGGAGAATGGGGCTTATGGGTTTTGTGACCAGTGTAGATCCAGATCAACCTGTGCATCCGCAGTCTGATCAGGATCTGCACTGTTCACCAGTCCATCAATAAAACACCAGCCATGCTTCTACCAAGAAACATTATCATTATCAGGCTACAGAGTGTGCTATTTGATCAGGAGCTACACTGGTCACAAATCCCATCAGCCCCATTTCTCCAGTCACAGCCAGCCAGAA
This sequence comes from Conchocele bisecta, assembly GCA_029237695.1. Classification (NCBI taxonomy): domain Eukaryota; kingdom Metazoa; phylum Mollusca; class Bivalvia; order Lucinida; family Thyasiridae; genus Conchocele; species Conchocele bisecta. The sequence continues at coordinate 14,411,535 of CM055270.1, read as the reverse complement.
ATACCCACCCTAAGGTAATCAAATATACAGCCATTGCTGGCAGTCTCCATGTCCATGGTTGTGAAAATGACGCGAATCCGCGACCCCATCGCGACCGTAATTGTCCATACGTAGGCGGAGTTGTGCGGGTATTGGATGGGATAACGAGGGGAGGCAACTTGTCCCGTCGTCCCAGACAGGTCGCCGCCATAGGCTGGAAAATAATTAGTCGATTAATTACTGTAATGACCCTAAATATTCGGACACAATTTGTTTTAAAAAAGTCCTACAAGTATGTTTTTTTCCAAAACAAATTGTATCCAAATACACGGTTATTGTGATAAACCAGTACAACCATACTAATCCTAAATATGGGGAGACGGTGTGTAGTGGAAAACCATATACAGTTGAACCTGTGCTAAAGACCACCTCCGAATAGCAATTACCTGGCTGTAAATGCCACAAGTTTGTTGTCCCAATAGCACAATTGTTATATAAATGACCCTGCAAATAAAGACCACCTGTGAACAAAGGCCAGCTTTTTCACTTCCCATGGCTGGCCTTTATTCACAGGTTTGACTGTACATATATGTGTTAGCCAGATTAAATGGTGTTTGATTATATATGGTTATTATGGTAGTTAATTAATTAGCTAATCAATCATCAATCATCAATCAACTATAAGCCCCGTTTCTCCAGTCACAGCCACATATACAGACGGCGATGCACTTGCATGGAGGGGGAGCATTGCAATTTCAGGACTGAAATGTGGCTGTGACTGGAGATATGAGGCTTATGGGATTTGTGACCAGTATAGCTTCTGATCAAGTAGCACACTCCTGTAGCCTAGCTGATAATGATCTATATTGCTTGCTAGAAGCATGACGGGTGTTTCAGTGATGGAATGGTGATGGAAAATGACGAAACAGTGCAGATCCAGATCAGATTGTGCGGATGCACAGGCTGATCTGGATCTACACTGGTCGCAAAACCCATAAGCCCCATTTCTCCAGTCACAGTCACAAATTACAATATCCTGACCGGATGCCAGGTGCACTTAGCAAACCAGACCATTTGATCCCAGTTTATATACAGGGTCATATGCAGGGTCATATACAAGGTCGGGTACAAATGGGAATGCCCCTGCAAGGTGGGCAGGAGCTTTGCAATTATAGGACATAAACAAGGGCATCGTTATCACTGAGCTAATCACCTCGCTGGCGGCCTTGATAATAATACAAGTTAATGAATAAACAAAAAAACATTAACGCAAGGTAAAAACAAGGTGAACATTAGTCCTCAGTGACCTTGACCTTGGGCGGTCGGACGTGGGTCGTATACATAGCAAAAGTGCTGTCACAGCATGTTTATGATGAGAAAATTGGACAATAATAAAAATCAGACAACAAAAATTAGTTCTGTAAATTAGAAAATAAACAGCAGATGACAAAATTAATTCAGCATTATAAGTGTTAAATCACATAGACCCATGATTCATACTTGTATACTGGGCCATGATAAATTGCAATTTTTTTTTTATATTTTGCCTTCTTTCTCAAAAAAAAACATGTTTTGACAGCAGTTTGGAATCATTTCCTTTTGGAAATGATTCTAAAGAGCTGTCGAAGCATGTTTTTGATGAGAAAAATGGAAAATAAAAAAATAAAGAGCAGACGACAAAATTGAATTCCGGCCGTACATACTTGTTGAATACTGGGCTATGAATCCCTGCCCGGTACTGCTGTTATCCGAGCGGAACTTCATCCAGATGCCATTGTATGACGTCAGATTGGTTGGCATGGTCGCTCCACAGAACCGACCAATCAGAGGGCCTCCCAGCTCTCCCTCGTGTAGCTCGACGTAGTCATAGTTACAGTAGGTATGATCTTCCAGATTGAAGAAGCTGTAGTAATGGTTGGTTGGTTGATTGGCATTTTGGTTGGTTGGTTAGTTGATTGGTATTTTGGTTGGTTTGTTTGTGTATTGGATGGTTGGTTGGTTGGTGGTTAGTTGATTTGAATGGTTGGTTGGTGTATTGGATGGTTGGTTGGTTTGATTGGTTGGTTTATTGGATTGTTGGTTGGTTTGATTGGTTGGTTTGGTTTGGTTGGTTGGTTGGTTGGTTGGTTGGTTGGTTGGTTGGTTGGTTGGTTGGTTGGTTGGTTGGTTGGTTGGTTGGTTGGTTGGTTTTGATTGGTTGGTTGGTGTATTGGATGGTTGGTTGTTTGGTTGATTGATTAGTTGGTTGATTAATTGGTTGATTGGTTAGTTTGTTCATTATTGAATTGATTGGCTGGTTGTTTTATTGGTTGGTGGGTTGATTGGTTAGTTGTTTGGTTGGTTGGTTGTAACAAGCCATCTCATCAGGATCTGCACCATTTGTGGATATTTTTGAATTTTTAGAAAACCCGTGTTCTGCATAATGGAACAGTCTCAACATGAAATAGTCTATGTCATTTACTCAGGGGTGAAAGGGTTTTAATGTCACAAGCTTGTACCTGAATGTCGAATGATACTTCATAAACCACGACCTTCGTGGTTTATGAAGTATCGTTCAACATATCGCATAATGCGGGAATGGAATGGTGCTGTAAATCCAAAAATTGTTTATAAAAAAACGTTGTTAATGTGACATTTACAGACATAATTTTGCACTTACAAACATTTTAGTCGTACAAAGTTTAGTGAAAAGGCCCTCTGTACCTGAATGATATCTGTACCCTGTTGCCTGGGGGTACACGGACGGTCCAGACACACTCGATGTTGATGGGGTAGCTGTTGGGGTAGCCGGGACTCGTGAAGGATCCGCCCTCTGACGTGAAGGCTCCTCCACACGCTGGTGGGGGATATACAGAATGTTTTTGTTTATTATGGAGTCACCCGTATTGAAATAACCAGCCAGTTTTGACTTATGAGACACTCTAATCTCTAAACAGCAGAACTGCCATAGTGCTATATTATGAGGATGGGTCATTAAGTAGTCTCTCATAACATTAATGTTTTAAATACTTGTTTAAATTGAAAACAAAATTTTGTACATGCATGCACTAATGTTATTGGCATTAACGTAACATTTATGATGCCGAAACAATACATGACATTATAATGACGTCATCATATTACATGTTGGCGAAACTCTTACAAACTTTTTGACGCAACAATCAGCAAAATTTCGAAGGTAACAAAGGTCAAGGTCGTGTTAATGGTGGCACGAGTGTGTGACAAATGTTCAGTTGATTCAAGTGTCCAAATATCGAAACAATCTTTCGCGTAATATTGAAGATATTACAAGCTTGAGAAACTCTTACAAATTTTTTGATGCAACAAACTGGCTAAGTGTTTTGGCGACATTTCGAAGGTGACAAAGGTGAAGGTCGTGTTAATGGTGGCGTGAGTGTGTGACAAATTTCAGGTGATTCAGGTTTCCAAGTATCAAAGCAATCCTTCGTATAATATTGAAGATATTACATGCTGGAGAAACTCTTATTAAACTTTTTGACGTACATGTACAGGGACGAACGTACGGAACCTCAAGAGCAATGTAATATGCCCCCCTTGCTATCTTGCATAGGAGGGCATAAAAACAAAGGGGGTAAACCAAAAGTGAGCAGGGGCTCACGGAACCCTGGTTGCTGCCTGAATGACAAACAAAAAGATTAATGCAAATTTCAAAATATTAAGCTTATGTGTTACGGACAGACGGATAATCGAATGGATAGACAGATGTCCGGACGGAAAGGCAAAAATTATATATCTCTCAGCAATGCTAATAAATGTACCTTATTTTACCCCTGGCTTATAAAGTATGCTGAGTCAGCATACTTTATAAGCCAGGGGTAAAATAAGGTACATTTATCCAGTCACAGATACATGTATAGACCAATGGGAGACTTTTGATAACCACATCTGCAGATAAGGTGCGTATTGGCGTACTTTACGCACTTATTTTAGTAGAATATGCATTGAGTATCAAAAGTGGGGTTACAAAATACTCACAGCAATGTGAAAATATGCATTGATTTTCAAATTGAGTAGTGGTGGAAATACTGTAATAAAGTTGAATTACTTAGTTGTGCAGCTGCACAACTAAGTAAATTTCCAACTGTATTACAGTATAAATAAGTGAATAAGTAATAATACACTCAAATAAGTGAATGGTTGAATTTTAAAAAAAAAATTATCATTTGTTCCCTATTTAACAATGAAGACAATCAATAACCATTTGTAAAAATAAAAGACGCATTTAATTTGAAATCAGGGGATAGACTACCGTATTTACCCTATGTATTGGGACAGTAAAAAAATAAATAAAATTCTACGTGTCCCAATACATAATATAAAATAAATTAATTATTTTTGTTGGTGTCCCAATTATTAATATTGAAAGTTTGTATCCTCGAAATTTCGGTTAGTACACGGTTGTGCCTTGGCTCCCGAATTGTTTGCCTATTTGTATATCAAAATCGTGTTAAATTTGTAACATGAATATTGTCAGAAATCGTGTTAAATTTGCGATTCTTTCCCAAATTAGACCCAAAATGGACGATTTTTTATTTTTTTTATTTTTTTTGTTTTTTTCATGGACGCATAGCCTCCTTTTATCTCACCGATGTGAATGTGCAGCTGATCACGTTTGCACATTTCATAAATTAATCCGAGCAAACTGGGAATAACATCAATTATTGGTCCCAGTAACAAACCAGTGCTAATTGTTATGTGCTCGATTTAATTTTTCCGGCATGCGTTCCCGCTCACCATTGGTGGAATAATAATTAGGTGTAAAAGGCTGACCAATCGGAGATCGCGTATCAGTGGCGCAGATTAACTCAACCCAGATTAACTAAATTGTTACAGCACTGCCCACGCCCCCGGCGCATGTACACAAATGTGTACGTGACAACTGGCCTTGTTTCGCTATGTCATAATTGAGCCAGTGCATGAGATAATCAACTTTATTATATAACCGAGATTTTCGCCGAGAATGATTTGACTTTTTTCTGCAAATATACATCGGAAAGTTGATAACATTTTCAGAGCAAATGCGTAATAATTACTAATTTAATATTCGTCAACATTCGATATCGTTTACAGAAAATGTACACTATTATCAGATTCATCTTCTTCGAAAATCTCACGTGATAAGCCTGATTACCTCATGAACTGGCGCAAAATTATAACAAGTCGGGCAAAACATGTCTATACAGGTCTGTGGTGTTGAAAGGGTTAAAACTCTGTGCGTACAGGTACTCAAACCCACAGGTGGAATAGTCGGACGTGTGACACAAAGAAAATGACCATTACAAAAATATCCATTACCCCACCCACTTGATCTCGTTCTATTATTAACGTCATGTACAGTACGATACCAGGTGGGTGGGATAATGGGATTTTTTTAATAGGCATTTATTTTGGTGTCATAGGTCCGAGTCTTCCACCTGTGCTCACCATATGAGTAAACACAGTTTGCAACGCATGAGCTTGTCATGTGACGTTGCAGCTGATGGAACAGGATATCGGTCATTGGGTCATTGCGTCATCGAATGTGTTTACTACACTTTTTTCTACACGCGTTTACAATAATGGATTGCACGGACCTCCGTAGATCTACATTCTACATGAACATGATGCATATAAATAAAACATGACGTTAACAATTCTTGGATTCAATATATTTATTACATGCGAAGATAACAGTGAAAACTTATGGCATATTATAGGCATTGGCGACGTCGTTCATTCGCAGTCACAGTGTACAGTGTACATGTATTTTTTGTTGACATTATGATGCGTCTTGGGCGAGAACGGATATAGCACGGTTCAGATAAGCAACACGGAAGGTTGTATGTCGCCGGACTTCCGTGTACTAACGGGGTCGCACTGTACTATACTTTCCACCCAGTTGTCCCGATCGAAATGCCATCCCTCGGTAGTGTCTGGAGAGCATGCCGTGACCGGATACATGTCCGTACTTTAAACTTACCTCGTGAATATTGATGAGAGGGCGGGGCGAAGTATCGGGAGTATTTCCGTGTGAATCGAAATAATTTTCGCAAATAAATCACATTCCGGCATTGATAGGCGGCACTGTCGATGTATACGGTTTATTGGTAATCTATTTAATCAACAGAGCTCAGATTTACCGTCAGCACTGTGTTATATTAGTTAATCAGCGACGGCCTCTGTTTATAGCGAGACGTGCCAATAGTCAGCATGACCAGTAGCCGGTGAAAAAAAATAAGAAAAAAAATAGGAGTGGCGATTTTTTTCCCCAGCGGAATCCCTGACTGTGTTTAAAGTATTTAAAAAAAAGAAAGAGATGTCCCAATACTTAAGGTGCAGAAATTATTGATTTTTTTTTAAAAATTGTGATGTGTCCCAAAACTTGTTTCCTAAAAAATAATTATTTCTCCCCAAAACGGGGGTGTCCCAATATAAAGGGTGTCCCAATACATAGGGTAAATACGGTACTCTTTAGACACAAAACTTATCTGGAGCTCTATAAGCCACCTTCATCCAGTCATAGACAGATGAGAGACTTTTGAGAACATCACCAATTGTGTGCACTCACCAGACGTGGACTTGCTGTAAGTGGCCCTGAAGCCCGATGCCGAAAGTGACAAGTCCGACATGAACGTGATGAAGAGTGCCGAGCCCTGGGACGTTATCGGCGACGGACTGACTGTCCCGCAGTAAGACCCGATCATCGTAGCGTTCTCATCGTTGCCGTCGAGAACCTGAACGTAGTCGTGTTGGCAGTCGTTCGATACCTCCAAGTCCATGTGTGTGAATATGAGTGTTACACGATCCGCTGAAATGTGACAAAAAAATAAATATTTTCCATTAACCCTTAGAATGCGGGAAGCGAAAATTGTCGTCTGTTGTTGTTTCTTATTTTGTATTTTCTCTCAATAACAAGAATTACGCCACGGAATTGGTATCGCGCCTGCTGAGGCATTTGACCGTGTTGTGAAACAATAACTTTAACGCATTTGCCTTACAAAAAAAACGGACGATGCTTGAAAATGGAAATGATTCTAAACTGCTGTCAAATAATGTTTTTGATGAGAAAAATGGAGAATAAAAAATAAACAGCAGACGACAATTTTTCATTCAGCATTGTAAGGGTTAACCCTTTTAACACCACAGGCCTGTATAGTGGTATTGGCAAACAGTGTAGATCCAGATGAGCCGGCTCGTGATAGTATAAATGAGTAGTTTACGAAATCCTGTGATTTACTTCATGGAACCGATACGTTACTATTTGCAGAAATTAACCATCTTTCTAATGACATATTTCACAACCAAATTGACCAAATGGTTCTTTAGATGTAAGTCCGAGAACTTTATTTACATAACAAGGTTTTCATGTGATAAATTATGTTTTGTCTCACAGTACTCAGTACTGTATTGAATAACCGTTGTATATTGCAACAAGAAATGCGTCTGTCGAACGTGGATGCCACCTGCAGCATATTTGAGAAACTGTGACAAAGTGGTTAACCAAAAAGTGTGACAGACGGACAGACGGACGGACGGACAGACGGACGGTCCAAACACTATATGCCACCCGTTTCTTCGAAACCCGGTGGCATAAAAACATGTAATTTATATAAGCCAGAATAAATTGTATTGTATATACGTACATGCATGGTCTGCCCGAATCAGCCAGGAACAGTTGGTTGCGCGTGGATAGTTCTCGGGATAACTTGGAGATACAATGGCGCCATTCATCTCCGCGTTTAGTGTCCCGCCACAGCCTGTTGATCAAACACTGGTATTGAAAACAAGAACACGTGGCCTGTCCAAATGACAAATGTCCCCTGTGGCAGATTGAGGAAACTCTGGCAAACTTATTAACTGCAGACCCATGGACCTACATGGACCTACACGACAACCCTTAGGTGGTCCAGTACCGTAATCAGGGTGAGGCAGACGGGGCAGTCGCCTCGTCTGTCATTTTGACGATTTGTTTTATGCTCCCTGACCCCCATATCAGGACTTGGTTCGCCTCATCTGGTTTGTACCTCTGTAGCAGATTTCACCAAAATTGCTACTTATCTCGCTAAGTATACTTTGCGGGAGTAATCATTTATTTTTCCCGAAATGCATTATTTCACATAGAACTAATGACTGCATATATTTGATGATTGGAAATGATTCTAAAGTGCTGTCAAACCAATTTTTCTTCAGAAAGGAGAGAAAATATGATACAACAGTTCAGTTCCCGCCTTTTAAGGGTTAAATAGGGTGGCAATAGCCCCATATATCACCATACAAATCTAAATTGCATCACCATAGAAAGTTGAACGCCAGAACACATGGTATGGATCATGTAGTCTACTGTTACACTGAACATGCTGTAGAGAAATTTGAATCTGTCCAAGTTTAAACAACGTTTGATTCTGTCCGATTCAAATTTCTCTGCAGTATGTTCAGACTAACTACACAGGTAATACTGCTAAATTTGGAATTAGCAAGCCTCGAAATTCCTATGCATTTCCTAGCCATGCCTGATAAACTTGATATCAAAAGACTAGCCTGGTATTCTCTATGTATGTGTGAGGAAAATGAGAATAAAACAACTTTCTGGTGGGGAATAGGGCGGCATGGTGTCATCAAAGTCAGGCAATGTTATAGCAAGATGCCTGTGGGAAACACCAACACAAGTTAAATGAAACAAAAACATCGTTATCACTTTAATATTAAGCTAATCCCCTCGCTGGCAGCCATGATAATAATATCGTCATAAGTCCTCAGTGACCTTGACCGTTCAGACGTGGAGTGTATGCGAAACAAAGCAGCATATCAAATATTAGTAAAATAGGTGGTTCTTAAGCTATCAAGAAATGAAAGGTGTTACTAACGCACCTAGGTACGCACACACACACACATGGACTAACGCTGTACCTCCTGCCTATTGGCGAGGAGATATAAAACATACCTGTTATGTAACTTGCACTGAATCCTTTCGCACTGATACTGACATCTGTCCGCATGTGGATGTACATCTGGTTGCCATGAGAACGGTAGATACTCGGCATGGGTAGACCGTTGCCGCAGTGCTTCAGCAGTTGTGCACTGGTACTATCAGGGCCGTCATATATCTACAATGTGGAAATATGTTCTATTCTATTTTTCTTGTTTCCCAACCGAAGTATTTGTTGTGACCACTCATTTGAACCGTCTGTTCTAATGAGAAATAAAACATTCAGAGCTGCAGATATTGGCGTATTTTACACACTTACTTTAGCAGAATATGCATTGATTGTCAAAAGTTGGAGTACAAAATACTCACAGCAATGTGAAAATATGCATCGATTTTCAAATTGAGTAGTGGAAATACTGTAATAAAGTTGAAGCTTTACTTAGTTGAGCTGCAAAAAGCAAACACATTGAATTTGAAATCTGGGCTATAATACAAAACTTATCTGGAGCTCTGAACATTGTATTAAATTTCTATCAGAAAAATCTTCAGAATGTAACGGGTTAGTGCCAGATCAATTGCAAAAACTCACTTCAGTTTTCATTGTATAGTGAAATAATGAAAGAGTTTTACGTCCCAGCAACAGCTAAGGTCAGAAACCGACGGAACCTCAGTTTCAAGTCTCATCCGAAGGACCCGAGAGATGGAAATACTATCAGAGCTCCAGTTAAGGTGCGTAATTTGGAGGTAAATTTCTTATTTCTCCATCAAAAATGGCAAGTTGGGAGTGCTTTAGAATCATCTCAATGAGATGATTCTAAAGGACTCCCAACTTGCCATTTTTGATGAAGAAATAACAAAATTTCACCTCAAGTTGGTCAAATTACGCACCTTAACTGGAGCTCTGTACTATGACAGTATTGTTCATGCAGGTGAAGATTGAGCACGCAAGCTCTGGTATTAAAGTCTAAATTGTCTTAACCTTTGGGCCACAACCCTTCCTACCGACCGACCTGAGGGATGCACATACTATGAAAGGGGATACTAAAGTGAGGATTGAACTCGCAACCTCTGGTATTGAAATCCAATGTATTAACCATTAGGCCACAATCCATCCTACCGACCTGAGGGATGGAAATACATGTACTATGAATGGGATACTAGGGTGAGGATTTAACTCACAACCAGTGTTTAACCTCTAAGCAACAATCCATCCTACCAACCTGAGGGATGGAAATACATGTACTATGAATGGGATACTAGGGTGAGGATTTAACTCACAACCAGTGTTTAACCTCTAGGCCACAATCCATCCTACCAACCTGAGGGATGGAAATACATGTACTATGAATGGGGTACTAGGGTGAGGATTTAACTCACAACCAGTGTTTAACCTCTAGGCAACAATCCATCCCTTGAAGGGGCGTCTTACCGCGACATAGTCATAGTTACAGTTGCTGGTTCCCTCTACATCGAAGTCCGTAAAGGTGAGGACGACAATATGATTATCGTTGACAGTGACGAGCCACGTACAGTCGGTGTTGTGGGGGTAGTTGTTCGGGTAGTTCTTTGACACGATCGTGCCTGTAGGAGTCGTATAGTTGCCACCACAACCTGGAATATAATATATGTGGCTGTGACTGGAGAAATGGGGCCTACGGGGTAGCTCTTTGACACGATCGTGTAGTTGCCACCACAAGCTGAAATATAATCAGGGGAACAGTTCATGACTGTAGCTCAAATAGTTTTTTCAGTTATGTGCGACACAAGTTGAAAATTGCCACTTTTCCCTAAGTCAAGGGCCATAACTCTGCGAATACTGATGAATCCACATCTAAAACCCCAGGTGCGCAACTTCACATGATGACAAATATTCCTATAAGGTTTCATGACTGTAGCTCAGATAGTTTTTCAGTTACATGCGACACAAGTTGAAAATTGCCACTTTTCACTAAGTCAAGGGCCATAACTCTGCGAATACTGATGAATCCACATCTAAAACCCCAGGTGCGCAACTTCACATGATGACAAATATTCCTATAAGGTTTCATGACTGTAGCTCAGATAGTTTTTCAGTTACATGCGACACAAGTTGAAAATTGCCACTTTTCCCTAAGTCAAGGGCCATAACTCTGCGAATACTGATGAATCCACATCTAAAACCCCAGGTGCGCAACTTCACATGATGACAAATATTCCTATAAGGTTTCATGACTGTAGCTCAGATAGTTTTTCAGTTACATGCGACACAAGTTGAAAATTGCCACTTTTCACTAAGTCAAGGGCCATAACTCTGTGAATACTGGATGAATCCACATCTAAAACCCCAGGTGCGCAACTTCACATGATGACAAATATTCCTATAAGGTTTCATGACTGTAGCTCAGATAGTTTTTCAGTTACATGCGACACAAGTTGAAAATTGCCACTTTTCACTAAGTCAAGGGCCATAACTCTGTGAATACTGGATGAATCCACATCTAAAACCCCAGGTGCGCAACTTCACATGATGACAAATATTCCTATAAGGTTTCATGACTGTAGCTCAGATAGTTTTTCAGTTACATGCGACACAAGTTGAAAATTGCCACTTTTCACTAAGTCAAGGGCCATAACTCTGCGAATACTGATGAATCCACACAAAACCCCAGGTGCGCAACTTCACATGATGACAAATATTCCTATAAGGTTTCATGACTGTAGCTCAGATAGTTTTTCAGTTACATGCGACACAAGTTGAAAATTGCCACTTTTCCCTAATTCAAGGGCCATAACTCTGCGAATACTGATGAATCCACATCTAAAACCCCAGGTGCGCAACTTCACATGATGACAAATATTCCTATAAGGTTTCATGACTGTAGCTCAGATAGTTTTTCAGTTACATGCGACACAAGTTGAAAATTGCCACTTTTCCCTAAGTCAAGGGCCATAACTCTGCGAATACTGATGAATCCACATCTAAAACCCCAGGTGCGCAACTTCACATGATGACAAATATTCCTATAAGGTTTCATGACTGTAGCTCAGATAGTTTTTCAGTTACATGCGACACAAGTTGAAAATTGCCACTTTTCACTAAGTCAAGGGCCATAACTCTGTGAATACTGGATGAATCCACATCTAAAACCCCAGGTGCGCATCTTCACGTGATGACAAATATTCCTATAAGGTTTCATGACTGTAGCTCAGATAGTTTTTCAGTTACATGCGACTCAAGTTGAAAATTGCCACTTTTCACTAAGTCAAGGGCCATAACTCTGTGAATACTGGATGAATCCACATCTAAAACCCCAGGTGCGCAACTTCACATGATGACAAATATTCCTATAAGGTTTCATGACTGTAGCTCAGATAGTTTTTCAGTTACATGCGACACAAGTTGAAAATTGCCACTTTTCACTAAGTCAAGGGCCATAACTCTGTGAATACTGGATGAATCCACATCTAAAACCCCAGGTGCGCAACTTCACATGATGACAATATTCCTATAAGGTTTCATGACTGTAGCTCAGATAGTTTTTCAGTTACATGCGACACATGTTGAAAATTGCCACTTTTCACTAAGTCAAGGGCAAAAACTCTGCGAATACTGGATGAATCCACATCTACAACCCCAGGAGTGCAACTTCACATGATGACAAATATTCCTGTGTAATTTCGCGACTCAAATACTTTTGGAGAAAAGCACGACACAAATTTTGTGTACGGATGGACGGTGCCAAGCCAACCCATACAGAATCTACATAGTCAGACATATATGCGAAGTATATGCGAAGTATACTTCGCATATAACTGGCATATAAGTCTATCTATGTGAGCTATATGTATATGTGGCTTATATGTCTAGCTCAGTGATACATATAACTCATTTATATCTAGTTATATGACATATAATTAGTTATATGCCATATAACTAGTTATATGCAGGTTATATGTATACAAGTAGGTTATATGAAACTGCATGACAAACACATATAAGTGAGAACTTAGAAAATTTCAGGTGTTAATTTCTAAAATAAATCCGAAATATTAGAATTTTTTACAAATTCTATCAATTTACTTACATACAATGGGTATCAATATGCTCAGATTTTAACAAGCGTTCATTATCAACCAAAAATAAATATCCACACGGATGTCCCTGCTTTCAGGCTAAGTATAAATATGCAAAACAAATCCCAATTTGCAACAAACTTAACATGTTTTCGCCCCCCCCACCCGCTTCCAAATACCCCCTTTCACAAATATCCCCCCTCCTGAGATTCAATGTAAACCAGAACACATTACGACCATCAAATTATCTCCCCTGATTGTTGTGTTAACAATTTCGCCATTCAATGCTGCCATGGTAACTTCAAATATACCGAAAACCTTGAAAAATACTGATTATGAACATGTTTTAACATAAAACAATAGCGGAGTGTTGGAATATTCGAGATCCGATTTAATACATATAATATTGCATCTATATTTTACAAAACCATCCACCAGTTAATTATCTCGCACATAATAGTTAAAACAGGATCTGAAAACACTATATTACCTTATTATCATGATTATGGGACATATAACTTGCATATAACTCAGATATCACTGAGCTATAAGACCGAGGTCTCCATTAAATAAATGTTGCCGAGTTATGTGCAACATATAACTACACATATAAACAAATTACCAGAGTTATATGTTCCCAGTTATATGCAACATAGAACTACACATACTATACTGAGCAAAACTAGAAACGTCCCTCCATGTTTAAGGAAAGATTCATCAAAAACCAAAAGGGTTACTTTTAAAAATCAAAATGGAAAAACAAGTTCATTCATTTCTGTATCAAAGCCAATAAATTGCATTTGGATATCTTGTTAAATATTCGAGAGATAACCGGCCAAGGGCGGTAGGGGTCAAAATCAAAAATCACAAAAACTCAGAAATGTGTTACTTAATGTTTAGAGATGGAATTTCAATAAGTAATGTGGCAAATTCAGTAAATCTCCTTAGTACCGAGTGTGGCCACCATTTGCATGAATGCATGCAATGATCCTACGCCGCATCGACGTGACGTAACGCAATACCAGTGCGTTGGGCAAATTCCTCCATTCCCGTTGTGACGCCCGTGTAAGATCGCGAACATTGTCAATCTGATGGTTAGCTCGTGCTTTGCGGCCCAGCTCATCCCATATGTGCTCAATGGGATTGAGATCCGGGGAGACCGCGGGCCATGGCATGACGTCGACGTTGTTTTGCTGTAAGTATTGAGTGGTGACCCTGGCTACGTGAGGGCGGGCATTGTCGTGCATCAATGTCACACCAGGACCATGCTGACGGATAAATGGTAAGGCATGTGCATTTAGCACATCTGCAACATAACGTTGTGCATTGATGTTGCCCTGTACAACAACCAAATCTGTCTTCCGGTTTCCCATGATCCCACCCCAGACCATTACGCTCCCTCCCCCAAACCTGTTCTTCTCAACAATGCAACAATCGGTGAATCTTTCATGTTTACGCCTGTATACCCGTAATCTTCCGTCAGCATGACTAACTGTGAACCGAGATTCATCGGTGAACAAAACTCGGTTCCAGTCAGCCCTTCTCCAGTTCAGATGACGTCGCGCCCATAACAGTCTGGCAGCACGGTGACGTTGGGTCATTATCTGACCAGTGTACGGACGGCGTGCCCGGATTGGTTGGGCGTTACGACGTAACCGGTTGCGAATGGTCTGCCCTGAGACACCGTATCGCCTAGCAGTGGACTGTGGCTGCCAATCGACGTTGACGTAAGTGCGTCAACGTAATGTAACGATCGGCTCTAGCCGTCGTTAACACGAGGCCTACCAGGTCGCTGCCGGTCGTGAACAGCCCCAGTTTGCTGGTACCGGGCTGCAAGACGATCAATCGTCTTCCGACAGCAACCAAACCGAGGCGCGACCGCCCTGGCGGCCATCCCACCCGCAAGCATCCCAATTGCCTGATTTCGCTCGTTTTCGGAAAGCCGTGGCATATCGAAAACAGTGAAAAATTAAAAAAGTTTTTTAATTTTCCGAATAGCCCCTATCGCATGAATGGTACGACATGAACTGAATCACCTTATCGATGACAAGTATAGCGTGCACGTGCAAAAAGTGGAAATCAACGTTCCGGTCACTGGCCGCTATGTAAACCGTGTGTATCGGCTAAACTCTACACGATCGTATTCTGAACATCGCCACGGTTTAAAATACATGTACTTTGAACATGTGGTACATACATAGACAGAGCTACACCGGCTATAAAACAGGGACGTTTCTAGTTTTGTTGAGTATATATCACATAGATCTCATTTGCATATCTCACATATACTTGGCATATAAGTTATATGGCATGTATCTCATTTGCATTTAAAATAAGTATAGCCGCATATAACTACATATACTTGGCATATATGTGAATTCTGTATGGGAAGTGCCATAATTCTGCGAATACTGGATGAATCTACATCTAAACTCCAAGTCCCGGTTGTTCAAAACCACTGTTAGCTTAACAGATGTTAAATCCTTAACATTGTTAAGGATTTAACAGTCTGTTAAGCTAACAGAACTTTTGAGCAACTGGGCCCTGGTGCACAACTTCACATGATGAATATTCCTGTAAAATTTCACGACTCTCACTCAATTACTTTTGGAGAAAAGTGTGACACAAAGTTTGGAATGTACGGATGGACAGACAACCATGCCAAAA
The DNA here is from genome assembly GCA_029237695.1 of Conchocele bisecta. Lineage (NCBI taxonomy): Eukaryota > Metazoa > Mollusca > Bivalvia > Lucinida > Thyasiridae > Conchocele > Conchocele bisecta. The sequence continues at coordinate 14,395,910 of CM055270.1, read as the reverse complement.
ACAATACGTCTCCTAATAATGGGAGAGACATAATTCGCTGAGAGGCCAAGAAACAGAGTCAAACGCACAAAGTAGTCCAGATTCTAATTCATGCAAGTGGAATTCATGCAAGTGGAAAAGTAGATCAAGGTCATATCAACGTCCAACCTTATAGGTCAGATTCTGATGTAGAGCCGTAGCCAATTATTGTGTGCAGGTTTGGAACCCGTATGTATTATAGTGACCGAGAAACGTACTTAACTCTTTGCATGCTGGGAAATTTGTGGGCTATAAACAGTTCACAAACAGCAGACGAAATTCATTATGTTTTCTTTTATTTCTCCCTATAAACTAGAAATGGACGCTTGTCGACAAGCGCATGTGTATCCTCCTCCCCAGATACACAAGTAGTTTGAAAAAAGGGTGTTCGAGTTATGCTCCGGAGACAAAATCAGTGACGGAAAAAACAAAGGGAGATAACTAAAGAATTAGTGATGCAAGAGTTGTCATTTTTGCGTGACACACCTTTAGGGTTGTGGTCTATGCATGTGTGAAGTTTCATGAAAATATTCCAAAGGGTGTTCGAGTTATGCTCCAGACACGAAATCAGTGCACGAAACAACAAAGGGAGATATAAGAAATTAACTAAGAAAGACGCAAGAGTTGTCATTCTTACGTGCGACACACCTTTGGGTCGTCTTCTATGCATGTGTGAAGTTTAATAAACTAGAAAATGAGTTCATAGAACACGGATGTCCTACATATCGCTTTGATAATAAATGAGGCCAAATTCCAAGTCAAAATTTTCTTTTACCTGAGCGTTAAAGTTTTTGAAGCACCAAGTATGTGACCTTGACCCTGGGCTTGGCGGGGGCAGGACAAACGTGGATTTGGCACAGGGCGGTAGAGGACCATTAGAGCAATGCATATATGAAATATGAAGCTGATCCGTGAAAGAAAACAGAAATTATAAGATATTAACCCGAGCGTTAAAGTTTTTGAAGCACCAAGTATGTGACCTTGACCCTGGGATTGGCGGGGCAGGACGAACGTGGCTTTGGCACAGGGCGGTAGAGGACCATTAGAGCAATGCGTATATGAAATATGAAGATGATCCATGAAAGAAACCAGAAAGTATAAGATATTTACCCGAGTGTTAAAGTTTTTGAAGCACTAAGTATGTGACCTTGACCCTGGGCTTGGCGGGGGCAGAATCAACGTGGATTTGGCACAGGGCGGTAGAGGACCATTAGAGCAATGTGTATATGAAATATGAAGCTGATCCGTGAAAGAAAACAGAAATTATAAGATATTAACCCGAGCGTTAAAGTTTTTGAAGCACCAAGTATGTGACCTTGACCCTGGGATTGGCGGGGCAGGACGAACGTGGATTTGGCACAGGGCGGTAGTGAACCATCAGAGCAATGTGTATATGAAATATGAAGCAGATCGGTCGAAGGATGAAGAAATTATGAGACATTTACCCGAGTGTTAAAGTTTTGTGATGGACGGACGGACGGACGGAAGGACGGGACGCACGTTCCTACGAATGAATACTTGTTGGTTTTTTACTGTATAAAAATACCCAACAAGAGTACCCAACACTATCCTAACCCTACCAAATAAGATCCCCGTACGCTTACAACAAGTACCCATTCGTGTGTGCGGACGGACGGACGGACGGACGGACGTTCTTACTTTCAGGTAACTATGTGGCTTATCGCATGTTAAATATTAGCCACATAAAACCACTTTTAGCCACATAAAACGATAGCTTAGGTGGCTAATTGTAACCAACCCTATCCTTTAACAAGTCCATAACCCTGTGGGGCTAGCCACATAAGTACCTGAATGTCTGCCCGGACGGACGGACGGACGGACGGACGGACAAGGGTAACACTAAATGCCCCCTCCACTATCGTGGTGGGGCATAAAAATATTCCAAAGGGTGTTCGAGTTATGCTCTGGATACAAAATCAGAGCACGAAACAACAAAGGGAGATAAGTAAACAAGAATTCCGCGGAATCAGATGCCTCGCCTTGTCCCGCCTTGACCTCGAGCCTGCGCCCGAAAGCAATTTTCACTGGCCCGAACATATTATACAATTATTGACTAGTGAGCCATAGAATATCAGATTATATTCTATGGCTCACTAGTCAATAATTGTTTTATTATATGATAATAGTCTGTATATAGCACTTACGACCTTATGCTACTAGACAAAATTGAAAAAGAATTTGAAAAAAAAAATGAAGAAAAAAAAATGGAAAAAAAATGTTTAAAAATTAAAAATAATAATGCTTGCTACTGGAGCCCAGAATTTTTTTTTAATAGTCCTATATTTATCTACATATATCTGCACAGGTCCACATAATGCCACAATATTTTCAACACAGTTTACGGAAATGTATTAAATATACAAAAAAAAATAAAATAATAATGCTCGCTACTGGAGCCTAGAATTTTTGTTAATAGTCCTATATTTATCTACATATATCTGCACAGGTCCACATACTGCCACAATATTGTCAACACTAGTTTACGGAATGATGTAATAATGTACCTGTATAAATTACCTGTAATAAGTTAGTGGTCAGTTAAAAAATTGAAAAAGAATGTAAAAAAAAAAATGGAAAAATAAAATTAAATTTAAAAAAAATAAAAGAATAATGCTCCCTACTGGAGCCCAGAATGTTTTTTAATAGTCCTATATTTATCTACATATCATATATACACAGGTCCACATATTGCCATAATATTTTCAACACAGTTTACGGAAATGTAATATAATCATTTACCTGTATAAATTACCTGTAAGTGGTCAGTGGTCAGTTGCACATGCTAGCACATGCAAAGGTGAATAGTCTGTATATAGCACTTTAATACGACCTTATGCTACTAGACAAAAATTGAAAAATAATTTGAAAAAAAAAATGAAAAAAAAAAAATGGAAAAAAAAAGTTTAAAAATAATAATGCTTGCTACTGGAGCCCAGCATTTTTTTTTAATAGTCCTATATTTATCTACATATATCTGCACAGGTCCACATAATGCCACAATATTTTCAACACAGTTTACGGAAATGTAATATCCAATGTAGTAATTTACCTGTATAAATTACCTGTGGTCAACAGTGGTCAAGCACTGGACACTTGCACATGCTAGCCCATGCTAGCACATGGTTCTCCCAGTCTCTATTGTTCTCTCTACAGGTAAGGTGTACAGAGCACACAAGAAAAGGTGTACAGAGCAGACGAGAAAACAGGTCTTCATGCATTATTGTCCAGTTTGTAGAGTGCGCAAAACAAAAAAGGGAGATAACTCAAAAATTAGCTACGCAAGAGTTGTCATTCTTGTGCGCGACACACCTCCGGGTCGTGGTCTATGCATGTGTGAAGTTTCATGAAAATATTCCAAAGGGTGGTCGAGTTATGCTCCGGACAGGAAATCAGTGTGCGAAAACAAAAAAAGGGAGATAACTAAAAAATTAGCTATGCAAGAGTTGTCATTCTTGTGCACGACACACCTTCGGTTCGTGGTCTAATTGAATGTGTTAAGTTTCATAAAAATATTCCAAAGGGTGGTCGAGTTATGGTCAATCAGTGCGCAAAACAAAAAAGGGAGATAACTAAAAAATTAGCTATGCAAGAGTTGTCATTCTTGTGCGCGACACACCTTCGGGTCGTGGTCTATGCATGTGTAAAGTTTCATGAAAATATTCCAAAGGGTGGTGGAGTTATGCTCCGGACACGAAATCATTGCGAGAAAAAAAAAAGGGAGATAACTCAAAAATTAGCTATGCAAGAGTTGTCATTCTTGTGCGTGACACACCTTCGGGTCGTGGTCTATGCATGTGTGAAGTTTCATGAAAATATTCCAAAGGGTGTTCGAGTTATGCTCCGGACAAGAAGTGTCTGCGGCGGACGCGGACGTGGCGCGCTGTCAAATCCATAGTATCCCCCGACGGAGTCCGGGGGATACAAATATCATGAGTATGTCTTGGAATTTCATTTCATTTCTAATGAAATTCCAAGACATATTTACAGAGAGAAACTCTTAATTTGTTGGATGTCATTTTCACCGCTAGCATGCAAAGAGTTAAATGCACAAAGTGGTCCGAAATGCTACAGAAAGACGGACAGACAAGAGTAAATTGAAATCCACGCAAATAAATTTGTGTGTCATAAACAAATGTCAACCTACAAGTGTATGTTTGGTTCCTGCATAATCACACTTACCGCCTGTAGCCATCTTATATGTCGCCCGGAATCCAGTTCCGGTCACAGAGGAGTCACTTTTGAAGCGGAGAAACATAGTATTTCCCGTGGACGTCAGGGTCTGTGGGCTGGTCTGGGTGTGACAGAGCTGTGCCAGTCTGGGCGACGTGTCGTCTCCACCTCCGTACACCTGCATGCAGGAAATGTGTCGTCGTCGTGTGAAACACATTTAATTTATATAAACTTTCCGGAGCTCCAGATAAGGTGCGTATTTGCGTAAATACCCAATTCAAATTGCCAACAAGAGTACCGCAAGTCACAAAATACGCCCGTTGAATATGGGCCAGACAGCGAAGATGCAGAAATGTGAAGCTGTCACCAAGGCAAGAAACATTAATGAGAATTTGAAAGTCTATAGCATTATTTCTTCATCTCGTTGTGCTAAACATGTATACTAATTTAGGCAGAGATAGAAAAGTAGAGTGTAAAGTAGAAATGATAGGGAATTGAATACAATAATGTAGAAAAAATGGCTATGTTAAAAAGGTGATATTTTTGTTAAAAAATATTTTTTCGGCATAAAAACACCAAGGTGCACATCTTCAATATGTGTAGAAGACGTGTGTATAGTTTCAGAACGATCGACTGAACGGTTTCGGAGGAGTTGTGTACACAAACTCTGTACCGTATATAGAATTGCATAGAAAAATGTAGAAAAAATGGCTAAGTTAAAAAGGCGATATTTTTGTTAAAAAATATTTTTTCGCCATAAAAACACCAAGGTGCACATCTTCAATATGTGTAGAAGACGTGTGTATAGTTACAGAACGATCGACTGAACGGTTTCGGAGGAGTTGTGTACACAAACTCTGTACCGTATATAGAATTGTATAGAAAAATGTAGAAAAAATGGCTAAGTTAAAAAGGTGATATTTTTGTTAATTTTTTCGACATAAAAACACCAAGGTGCACATCTTCAATATGTGTAGAAGACGTGTGTATAATTTCAGAACGATTGACTGAACGGTTTCAGAGGAGTTGTGTACACAAACTCTGTACCGTATATAGAATTGTATAGAAAAATGTAGAAAAAATGGCTAAGTTAAAAAGGTGATATTTTTGTTAAAAAATATTTTTTCGACATAAAAACACCAAGGTGCACATCTTCAATATGTGTAGAAGACGTGTGTATAGTTTCAGAACGATCGACTGAACGGTTTCGGAGGAGTTGTGTACACAAACTCTGTACCGTATATAGAATTGCATAGAAAAATGTAGAAAAAATGGCTAAGTTAAAAAGGCGATATTTTTGTTTAAAAAAATATTTTTTTCGCCATAAAAACACCAAGGTGCACATCTTCAATATGTGTAGAAGACGTGTGTATAGTTTCAGAACGATCGACTGAACGGTTTCGGAGGAGTTGTGTACACAAACTCTGTACCGTATATAGAATTGTATAGAAAAATGTAGAAAAAAATGGCTAAGTTAAAAAGGTGATATTTTTGTTAATTTTTTCGACATAAAAAACACCAAGGTGCACATCTTCAATATGTGTAGAAGACGTGTGTATAATTTCAGAACGATCGACTGAACGGTTTCAGAGGAGTTGTGTACACAAACTCTGTACCGTATATAGAATTGTATAGAAAAATGTAGAAAAAATGGCTAAGTTAAAAAGGTGATATTTTTGTTAAAAAATATTTTTTCGACATAAAAACACCAAGGTGCACATCTTCAATATGTGTAGAAGACGTGTGTATAATTTCAGAACGATCGACTGAACGGTTCCAGAGGAGTTGTGTACACAAACTCTGTACCGTATATAGAATTGTATAGAAAAATGTAGAAAAAATGGCTAAGTTAAAAAGTTGATATTTTTGTTAAAAAATATTTTTCCGCCATAAAAACACCAAGGTGCACATCTTCAATATGTGTAGAAGACGTGTGTATAGTTTCAGAACGATCGACTGAACGGTTTCGGAGGAGTTGTGTACACAAACTCTGTACCGTATATAGAATTGTATAGAAAAATGTAGAAAAAATGGCTAAGTTAAAAAGGTGATATTTTTGTTAATTTTTTCGACATAAAAACACCAAGGTGCACATCTTCAATATGTGTAGAAGACGTGTGTATAATTTCAGAACGATCGACTGAACGGTTTCAGAGGAGTTGTGTACACAAACTCTGTACCGTATATAGAATTGTATAGAAAAATGTAGAAAAAATGGCTAAGTTAAAAAGGCGATATTTTTGTTACAAAAATATTTTTTCAGCATAAAAACACTAAGGTGCACATCTTCAATATGTGTAGAAGACGTGTGTATAGTTTCAGAACGATCGACTGAACGGTTTCGGAGGAGTTGTGTACACAAACTATGCGCTTTTTCTTCAGCCGCCGCCCGCCATGCGGTAAAACATAATACGTACCGTTTTTTAAAAACGGTCGTATAAAAACCCAATTGAAATCTGAAGTAGTGAGTATCAAAAGCAATGAAAAATTTGTGGTATCTTTATCATGCTACAGAAAACAATAAACAGACCACAAATATAGCATATTTTCTTATTTTTCCATGAAAACACATCTTGGTATTTCATTAATGAAATACCAAGATGTGTTTTCATTTAGAAGCAAACTATACAATAAGTGCGGTCTGTTGATGTGTAAACAGTAGTGTGATTCTATTTTACACAATTAAACTTTTGAAATACCCAATTGCTTCAGAAATGATGGAGTGACAATACTCAATTACTAATTCCTTATCTGGAGCCTGCTTTCTGTATTTTACAAAGATTACAAACAAGCACAAGAGCACTTATACAAATGCCTTCAGCCAGTATTGTTGGACTTTTCAAAGTTTATTTAAGGAATAAAACCATGGGTTGTTGCGTTTACTGGGGTTACAATACATTTGGTCTGTTTAAAGTGTGTGAAGTGCGAAGAACAGACCAAATGTATTGTTCACCCCAGAAAACGCAGTAGCCCATGGTTTTATTACTTACCGGGTATATTTACACTGCATTCTCTGATAGTGTCAAATATGTAAATAACCAAAAATGGTGTTAAAAGTAACAATAATCTTGTTTTACTTCATTTTGTCAACAACATCGTGCGACGTCACGTGGGTCTAATGTATTGTATTGGGATGTAAACGCATTATGTCGAAATAGTCTAGTTGCCAAAATGTTGACCCTGCAATGTTAATTACTGCAAACTTTTTTCATGGAAATGTGTTCTATATGGTTATGTGAGCAAAATTAGCTTGGTTGCTACTTGTGCAATGTTGAGAAATTCTCAGAATTCAAGATGGCCGCCGCCGCCATTTTGGAAATTGACTGATTTTCAACGTTTCATCTCGATGGCCTAGAGAGTCTTGTAATACAACTTTTCAGGGGTTTTCATGATTGGGGAATCTATTTTTGATGATATGTCTTTGATTAAGTGCCAGTAGGCATATATATAATTGCATATTTAATTACCCCACCCACTTTATTTAAATTGAAATGCATATGTTACAATGTGTGTCTTCATACATATGTTGTAACTCACTTAGCCGTGGATAATACACATCTGTGTACTTACGAAACGCATACTAACACTAGTTGATGTTTTTATATCAATATCACAATAAACAACTATTCAATGAATATAAAAGTATACATACATACATTTACCCCACCCACACAGATTACAGTCGTTTGAGCTCACATGTCTTCATTTCCACGTTAGATCGGCATGCTAATAATATACATGATTTATAATCATGAATTATATGTGTGTATATATACGTTACTGATTGTCCGCATAAGCCACCATACACAAGTAATCACGATGAACGATTGGACGAAGACGACAACAACAACAACAACAACAATATCAACAAGTATCTACCCCGGTTTCTGTGGGTCAGGTCACTCAGGTGGCGTATTTATTACAGAGAAATAAGACATCATGATGAGAATTGTTATTATTAATCACATTGGTCTGCTCAGGTTGCGTTTTTCTTTGTAGATATATCAAAATAGCAACATTGCAGACGATATATTTCTGTGCCATGTGTTTCCGTGGTTATTAATAATAACTCTGAAAAATACATTATTTTCATTTAAAATGTGCCTAAACAGAAACAAAGGTTTTAAATTTGATAATGCAATATATTGGCGTTGTGCAGCTGAAGATCCCTCGACTCAAAAAACACGAGATATCCTCTAAACATCACACCCACCAGGCTATACACCTGGAACACTACACAGGACCATACAAGCTGAAGCCACCCGTACTTCTACCGAAAGAGCTGTCTGCTGAAGAGATGCAGCTTCAGTCCTCTGCCATCAGGTTCAGTCAGGATCGAGACGCGGCGTGGCTGTTGCAAGTCCACGAGAATGAAAAGCCAATAAGAGTGCTCAGCAGGACAGAATAGTGGACCACCCTACCCAGAAGCTCAAGACACTGGTAGTTTTCGGACAAATGATAGACTCACCACCCGCTCATTCTGATACCGTTCTGACTACGCTTGTGTATCTCGAAAAGACACAAAATACATTTGGGATGCAGTACATCCACCTCTCAGTCGACCTCTAACTGTACCAGAATGCATGCCTAATCCAGTGGAACAACCTTCAGCGCTGGAACAGACTCATACTTCACCCTGTCATGATGCACACTCTCATAAGTTTCATGGGTTGTATAGGGACACTGATGAAGGCAACTGGCGTTGAAGTTCTCACCAGTGCAGCGTTTGGTGGTATCAACAGCATCGTCAATGGAAAGGCCTGGACCAATGCTCTACGAGCATACCGTCTCATCATCGCAGTGTTGTTGCAGAGCTTCTACTCAAAAGGCGCCAAAACATACCAAGAGCTGATCAACTACCTTGATGCATGTAGAAAAGATCCGAAACCTACGCTGCTGGCGCTGATGATCCTGTGCGGAGAGCTTAATGGTGACTTTCTTCTCCAGCAGCACTGTCTCAATGCGATGCTACAGTATTTCTTCGCCACATGTCACCACAATTATGCCCACTACATGACCTGGTATGTATGACATATGGAGCGCCTTCCCAAGCATGCCAAAGAGGACCTACTAGCAGGTGCCCATGTCTGTCGACACTCGGACGGCGGAACCGCGGTGCCAGCCGATCAGTTTGGCGATCAGACATACATCAAGCGAGGGAAGGGTGCTGGAGGCATGAAGGGCATTTCAACGAGCGCCGAGCAAGTTGCCGTGTGGGTCAACAGTTTCAGTGTATGCACCCATCTCGATATCGCCATTGAAGATATGTACAGCGAAACTGGAGAGGAAGAGAAGCCACATGGTGGAGCGGACGAAGAGAAGAACAAGCACAAGGAGGAAGGAGATGGAAGAAGGAGACTGGACGAGACCGATCGGAGGAACATCGCGTCAGAGCTGGAGAAATATACTCATCCCCTCAAGGAAAAGCATCCAGCTGTATATAATGGCCAAGTGGCGCCCCATACAGTGAATGTTCAGGATGCACTGGCTATCGGAAGTGAGCAGAGCGAACAGTTCTCAGCTTCGTAAAGCAATGACTTCCACACAACCATAAAGAGAAATGTCAAAACCATGGAGGTGCTCAAGAAGGCAGTCACCGTCAAGGGAAAGGCCATATACGACATTGAGACACTGTTCAGTCGGCTGTTGGTTGTGGGAGAGCAGCGCAGCATGGAGTTAGCAGATGTTTTACAGTTCGAGCTGAGTCCAGTCCCTCCCGCCCCGATGAGTACGGCTGCCTTAGGAAGGGTGTCAATGCCGGCTCCTCAAGGGTATGAGTGTCACTGTCACAAATCCACCTGATCCAGACGTGATACTAGTTGACACCGGACAATTGCTGTACCACGTCGTCTGGCCAGTCGCCGGCACCGCAGGATATTTGGCTGCCAGCATCGGAGCTCGAATGGCCCACTAACTACCCTCCTGAAAATCGTCCTGTTTGATAGGTAAGAAGCTCCTAGCGCAAAGGACCATGAGCGGACAAGAAGATGAAGAGCTAAGGAAGTCCGGCTGACCCCGAACACCCCTCTTCCATGTCGAGAAGCTATTCTTCATAATGCCACGAACAAGGGTATGTTGAACAATATATTATGTGGCTATACGTTTCCACAAAACATCCAGCTTGTCAACAAGTTAGAATGTGACGTCACTCATGCGGAGGCGGACATTACCCTTTGCAGATACATGCTGACCGTGGCGGCAGATGGCTCCCAGACCATCCGCATCCTCAGTGATCACGAGGGAGCGCATCGTTTCCAGGGTTCAACTTGAAAAGTGGAATGGTGATGTCCTGGACGTCAACAAAACTGTTGAGCGGTTGGGCCCCAGACAATACAGCCAGCTTCTCGGTGTCCACGCGTTGTCAGGCTGCGATACGGTGTCATATCCCTTTGGAAAAGGAAAGCAGTCAGCGCTCAAGCTCCTAGAGCTAGCTAGAAATACCCGGCCTCGATAAAGTACTCGGTCAACCTGACGCAACCCATGCTAAACTGAAGGCGACAGCAGACAGCTTCTTCCTACACCTCTACGGATAAAAGAGTTGTATGTCAATGAATGAAGCACGTGCCCGCTTCTATCGTGCTCGTAAGAAGCCTCCGCCACTGAAAAAAACTGCCACCGACTGATGCCAACCTGCAGCTGCATGTGCTTAGAGCTCCTCAAGCATTGCTGGATGTAGTGAGCTGCAGATGCAGCTGCACTGCACAGGGAAAGATATGCAGCAGCGCACGCTGTAGTTGCAACAGTGCAGGACTTTCATGCACGGACTACTGCAAGTGTGAAGGGGGAGTCACATTTTGTTTTCCGTTCACCAGCAAGCAGGTACACATTGAATAGGACGAAGGGTGGCTTGTTGTAGACGACGATGATGAAGACCAGTAGGTGGTTGTGATTGTTTACCAGTAATACTGTGGTATTATAGTGTGTCTCCATATAAGTCATGGTGCTGTACATCAGCTGTTTTGGTTCATGTATAACTGTTATTACATTTACAACTACATTTCGTTTTCTAAACAGAGATGTGGGTGCCATTGTGTCATCCACAAGCCAGTTATTGCATTTTGTTTGTTAATCCATGCACATGTATATGTCTAGTCACTGAACAGAGTTATGAGTGTCACTATGGTATCCATAGGCCAGTTCTTTTTATACCGTTTGTTATTTCATGCCACTATATGTCTAGTCACTGAACAGAGCTATGAGTGTCACTATGGCATCTATATGACAGTTCTTGCTATACCGTTTGTTATTTAATGCCAATATATATGTCTAGTCACTGAACAGAGCTATGAGTGTCACTATGGCATCTATATGCCAGTTCTTGCTATACCGTTTGTTATTTAATGCCAATAGATATGTCTAGTCACTGAACAGAGCTATGAGTGGCACTATGGTATCTATATGCCCAGTTCTTGCTATACCGTATTTGTTATTTGATACCAATATATATGTCTAATCACTGAACAGAGATATGAGGTGTCACTATGCCATCCATAGACCAGTTCTTGCTATACAACCGTTCGTTATTTCATGGCAATATATATGAATGCCACTATGTCATCCATAGATCAGTTCTTGCTTTATTATTTGTTAATACATGCATAGTTCAATATCTAGTCACTGAACAGAGCAGAGCTATGAGTATCACTGTCATTTCATTGTTTTCCTTCTAAAATGAGTGACCTACTTGTGTCGTGCTATATATGTATCGCACCAGTAGGCCTGTCATTTATACCACATTTTCAATGTTAGGCAAGCCTGTAAATGTAAAGTTTATCTTTATTTATACGTATCTGTGTTATGGGCAGGAAGCCTAAAGATATTAAACTTTGTAATATTATATATTGTGTTTCATATTGTGGTTCCGTCTTCCATTCTTGGGAATAATGACAATATTATTACCTCTGACCTCTGATTTTACATCGACACTGTCCCTATATCGGAAAGTTAACACCAACAATTGACTGCCCACCCTTTACAACCCCTAAAAGGAGGTATTACACGACTGGATAGGCCATCAAGATCAAAAGTTGAAAATTTGTCAAAATCCAAGATGACGGCGGCGGCCATCTTGAATTCTGATAATTGCTCAACATTACACAAGTAGCAACCAAGCTGAATTTTCTCCCCTAACCATATGGAACACATTTACATGAAAAACGTTTACAGTAATTACCATTGCAGGGTCTCGTATAGTTCATATAGGGCCGGCAACTCGACTAAAAGGGCGTTTGCATTATGAATTTATAGAAGGTGTAAATATATCCCGATAAATTCTCCCAAAATGTTGTTCATTCCATACAATCCAAGCCAATTAGTCTACACTTGTTACCTCAAACTCTCTTAACCCTTTCACCCCTAAGTAACTGGAATGGATTTTGATATGTTAATTTTGCAACCAATCCAACTGTCACAAAATGGTTTTCAGATCAGTCCATTTATGAAAAGGGGGTGTTTTTGTTCTCAAAAATATGAAAATTACTTGCAACAAGAAATGCGTCTGTCGAACGCGGATGCCACCTGCAGCATATTTGAGAAACTGTGACAAAGTGGTTAACCGAAAAGTGTGACGGACGGACGGACAGACGGACGGACGGTCCAAACACTATATGCCACCCGTTTCTTCGAAACCCTGTGGCATAAAAAGTGCAGATCCTGATGAGACGGCTCGTTACGAGCTGGCTCATCTGGATCTACACTGTTTGCCAATACCACTGTACAGGCCTATTGGTTTGAAAGGGTTAAGTCGATCAAACTACTGATAACTCAAAAGTTAAATTTGTGGTCCTAAGTACATGTTTTCCTATATACTAACTCTCAATAACTCAATTTTCATTAACTCAAAGTATTTTCCTCAGTCCCCTGGAGTTTGAGAAAACGAGTGTGGACTGTATATTTGAAAGTGATTAAAAGGAGTTTTAAATTCTTTTTTCCCACAGTTTTTCCAAATTTCCAACAAACATATACACCAATACTCATGTGCATTCATTTTACGACAATTTGCCTAAACAAGAGCTCCGCGGAGCAAAATATCCCGCCTCGCGTAGTTTGATAGTATATATGGAGCTTGTAATAACCTTGGGGTTAGTGAGTAACATGGGCTTTTTGTAGAATGATGCGGGATGTTGTTACAAAGGCATGTATGGAATATTAAAGCATAAACTGAGCGTTAATTTGTAAGTCATTTGGGGTTAGCGGGCACCATGGGCTTTCTGTAGAATGATGCGGGATGTTGTTACAAATGCATATATGGAATATTAAAGCATAAACTGAGCGTTGACTTTTCCAAACATGGAAATTTCTAATTCAGTGACCTTGACCTTTGAGGTTAGCGGGCACCATGGGCTTTCTGTAGAATGATGCGGGATGTTGTTACAAAAGCATGTATGGAATATTAAAGCATAAACTGAGCGTTAACTTTGCAAACACGCAAATTTCTAATTCAGTGACCTTGACCTTTGGGGTTAGCAGCCACCATGGGATTTCTGTAGAATGATGCGGGATGTTGTTACAAATGTATGTATGGAATATTAAAGCATAAACTGAGCGTTAACTTTTGCAAAGACGGAAATTTCTAAGTCAGTGACCTTGACCTTTGGGGTTAGCGGGCACCATGGGCTTTCTGCAGAATGATGCGGGATGTTGTTACAAATGCATGTATGGAATATTAAAGCATAAACTGAGCGTTAACTTTTCCAAACACGGAAATTTCTAAGTCGGTGACCTTGACCTTTGCGGTTTGCGGGCACCATGGGCTTTCTGTAGAATGATGCGGGATGTTGTTACAAATGCATGTATGGAATATTAAAGCATACATAAATTGAGCATCCAAACACGGAAAGTTCTAAGTCAGCGACCTTGACCTTTGGCGTTAGCGGGCATCATGGGCTTTCTGTAGAATGATGCAGGATGTTGTTACAAATGCATGTATGGAATATTAAAGCATAAACTGAGCGTTAACTTTTCCAAACATGGAAATTTCTAAGTCAATGACCTTGACCTTTTGGGTTAGCGGGCAACATGGGCTTTCTGTAGAATGATGCGGGATGTTGTTACAAATGCATGTATGGAATATCAAAGCATAAACTGAGCTTTAACTTTTCCAAACACGGAAATTTCTAAGTCAGAGACCTTGACCTTTGGGGTTAGCGGGCACCATGGACTTTCTGTAGAATGATGCAGGATGTTGTTTACAAATGCAGTATGGAATATTAAATAGCATTAAACTGAGCATTAACTTTTCCAAACACGGAAAGTTCTAAGTCAGTGACTTTGACCTTTGGCGTTAGCGGGCATCATGGGCTTTCTGTAGAATGATGCGGGATGTTGTTACAAATGCATGTATGGAATATTAAAGCATACATAAATTGAGCGTTAACTTTTCCAAACACGGAAATTTCTAAGTCAGTGACCTTGACCTTTGGCGTTAGCGGGCAACATGGGCTTTCTGTAGAATGATGCGGGATGTTGTTACAAATGTATGTATGGAATATTAAAGCATAAACTGAGCGTTAACTTTTCCAAACACGGAAATTTCTAAGTCAGTGACCTTGACCTTTGGGATTAGCGGGCACCATGGTTTTCTGGAGAATGATGCGGGATGTTGTTACAAATGCATGTATGGAATATTAAAGCATTCCATTGAGGGAAACAGAAGTTACAATGAATTAACCTGAGCGTTAAGTTTTAGAAACAGAGCTAAACGCAAAAACTTAACGTTGAATGCATGTGAAAAGTAGGTCAATCAACCATGAAAACTAGGTCAAGGTCACATGGGCTCCCTCTGTGTGAGATGGTTACACCACAGTGTTGATGTATACCAAGTATGGAGGTCGTAGGTGTTATAGTTTTCTGGAAACTGACCTAAACGCAAAAACTTAATGTGAAATGTTGACGCCGCCGCCGACGCCGCCGACGCCGCCGACGCCGCCGACGCCGGAAAAGCTATACCTATGTCCCGCTTCTGCTAAAGCAGGCGGGACAAAAATCGGTGAAGTAAAGCCGAATACAGTAAAACTTGCACAAGCGACCACGTGCATTAAGCGACTTGTCTTATGCGACCACTTTCAATTCCCCCCGACCATTTGGTCTATATAATGACAGTGTATTCAACGACTTTTCCTTAACGCGACCAGCAGCCAACTATGTTGTATGGTCGTTTGTATTAAACGTCCATTAATTGACAGGATGTCACTTTCTCCGGGTGAAATTAGCCTCAAGCGTGTGACAAACAAAGGAAACAAATCCCCTGTCACTGTCAAGGTGTGAATGTTCCATTGTTTATGATTGTTGACCTGAAACCTCGTTCTGATTCGTTAGTTTCCAAGCGAGTTCGGGTTTGTACTATAATTGAACGATAGTAGATGCATTGCACATGTCTAGTAGAGAATTTCCATGTAAATTTCCCGCTCTCTAGAACGTTTTACCTATTCACCGCCATTTTGAAACTCGAGGAACAGGCGTCTTTTGACTAGTCGAACTATAGTAGATGTACGACGTCACTGGTCGAACCAGTCTGTGTTCGCGGTTGTTTTAGTTTAACTATAGTTCAACTATAGTAACCATATTTTCAACTTGAACTTGCTCTTAGTGATTACTAAAGGGAATTAACTCATGCCTATTTGCGATTTCAGCTGGGCGATTTTATTTCGCAATAACATTCAAATTCTTTTGATGAAATAAAGTCTGAATAATTCAGAAAAGTGCACAGTAAACATTTAATACCGGTAGTATTCTAATGTATTTATTTTTATGTTAATGTTTAATATTCGCTATTTCCCGATTTCGAATATTAAACCATATAACCGGACATACCAATACCCGGATTTCCATTTTTTTTTCGTTTTTGTGTTAAAGAGACCATTGTTCTAAGTGACCATTTTTGGTGTCTTCCTTGGGTGGTCACTTAATGCAAGTTTGACTGTAACAATATGGTGGATAACATAACTCAAAGCAAAGTTAACAAATGTAAATATTTCTTGTCAATCTGTGTTTTTCGCATTTGAAATTTTGAATCGATGTAAATTTTTGACAGTCCTTAAATTTATTGATGTATGAACGCTTGCCATATATCTGGATATAGCTACTTACGGCCAACGAAAAAGGCATAGAATCGTGTAAAAAAATTAATGGAAAGCCAGGAAATGAATGGGTTTAACATCTCAGTAACAATTAAGGTCATATAGAGACGGGATCACAGTTTAAAGTCTCATCTTCGTGTTCCTGACCAGTGGGATGGACCTACTATGTAAGCATTTTTCACGCCTAGGGTGAGGATTGAACTCACAATCTCCCATATTGAAGTCCTACGCCTACGCCACGGCCCATCCTCAGAATTGTGTAATCATTTGGAGTTGAAATTATCACCTTGTAATGTGTTACCTCCAGAACGTCAAGTGAACTATACAATCAAAATCAGAATTTTTCAATGTAAAATTAGTTTCTGCGAGTACTTACCTGTTATATGTTGCTATATAGCTTCTATTGGGGCTACCCATTCCGAATACAATTTATTGACCTGCACCTAGTCCGCACTTATACCTGTCCCATCCCATATCGACCGCGCATGCGCGCACGGGATACTTCCTCTTTGCGATAGAACAAATCTCTCACCTTGCGGGGTGGGAGGCGGGTGTTAAATACATATAACAGGTAAGTACTCACAGAAACTAATTTTACATTGAAAAATTCTGATTTCTGTATCATACTTCCCTGTTATATGTTCTAACCCACATTACTTACAAATAGTAATGCTAACATAAAATACCCTATGTATATGGACAACCACATACTATCAATAATTACAATACATAATATTCATGACCCTGGATGAATGATTATGTGTTTTCGAGTGTCATGATACCTAGTACAGTTAGCACCCCGGAGCACAGGGAACTCACCGTTACCCTCTCCGGACCTCACAATCATTGGTAACCACACACAACTGCACACATTATAGTAAAATATGTATCCAGACTGGCATAACCAGTCATGTGTAATCAAGAAAACAATCTACGAAAACTTTCCAGGAACAAAACTTGAACTAGCTGATAACTAGAACGTTTTGTACTGCCAATGTGAATATACCAGTAACCACCAATTTGTTATCCTGGACTAGATCCACTGGCCCAGAATAACAACAGGCTCAAAAAGTGAGCCTTTTACACATGCTTTGCACCCGCGACAATCCTGCCAGCCGCGACTAGGGGATCCAATGTGTAAATATCTGCGCTCTGCGCCGTCAGTGTACGTATGTAAAACTGATAAAAGTGGAATGAGACTTCCCGGATGCCGCTTCCATTATCGTATCCAGGATCACTCCATAGAGGAACTCCGAGGAGGTAGATACTGCTCCGACCTCATGGGCATCGATTATAACCTTATGAGCCCTTAACCGAATTGGATCGATATGCTCTGCGTGTTGCGAGAGATATCCATCTGTAAACTGACGCTTTGGATAGAACCCGATTACCCACGCATGGAATAAAAAATCCAGTGCCTACCTCTCATTGGTTAGTCATTGAGATGTAGTACCTAATTCACCTGCCAGGGCATAGCGTGTTTTCCGACTCGGTTAAATTTGGTAGGTTCGTGCTGAGCGAGAGATAAACTCATATTCTGGATCAGTGCGAATTAATTTAATCTATTAACATTGTTGTTGTTATTAACCGGAAGCATGTGATTTTACCAAGTTAAGCTACGACAAGTGTACATTATAGAATACGTATATAATGTCACAGATAACCGACTCGATTTGGACAGGCCTGGGATCACGAACGGTCGGGTACAGTCGTTTCTGTCAAAATGTTCCGGGTTTATACGTGTACAAAGTGTTGTGCGTTGCGTATCCGTGGAGTTTCCGTTAGTTGCGTTTCAAACCGTGTGTCGTCTACGTGTAATACGTTTTCGGCCATGCGTTGCGTTTCCCCACTCTTGCGAATGCACGAAAGTCGAACAAACCGTGTTCAACGCATTGAGTTTCAAAAGCGTGTAATCCGTGTACAACGGTTGTAAATGTATACAACGGTTGTAAACGTATACAACGCTAAGGTAAACCGTGTAAACGATTTAACGCTTTCTTTGACGAACGGTTACATGCTTCTACATATACACAGCACCGTACAGATGAAACCGTGTTATACGTATAACACATTTCCACGGGTTTTAAACGCATTACACGTTTTGGTATGCCAACCGTGTATCGCGTAGAATGCGCATGCTCAGATCGTTCTTCGTGTGTGTATATATACTTCTAGACTGCAGGGCTTCTAAAATTTTCAGTTTTCCAGTTCTGGACCGATTTTTTAACTCTCAGACCGATTGAGATTTGAAAACTAGTCTTAAAAATCGGTCCGAGAAAAATTGCCAGTCGGCTGCTATTTCGTTATAAACCTTGTAAATTTACCGGTTTTCACCACCAAGTAATTTATGACAAATATCCGCGGGCCATATCCGTGTTAAACCAGTGTGCAGCTCGCTGTGTATTCAGTTTCTCCAAATATCGAGTTTTCTTAACACACGCGTGGGACAGGTGTATAGCGGATTAGTGACTGAAATAGACTGGCTTCAGCGTAAAGATACGAGAGTTCCTAGACTCGCCATTTCTGATGATGTTAAAATAAAATAAAGAAACCATGCACTGTGTTTATCTGTGTTCGTAATATTTAACCCCAAGTAACTGACACGGACTATCGGCCCGGGCTATTCCATATTAAGTTAGGAACTGTTACATTACGCTGTATTAGGGGTAATTTTTGTGTATATAAAATGTACATGTACGTAGGAATGCCGCAGATCCTGATGAGCCGGCTCACGTGATCTACAATTCGCAAACATTTTGATAAACGACAAGGTACATCTGTCGTGTTAAAAGCGTGACTAATTAGGCAACAGGGATTAGGGATCAATTGAAGTGCTAAATCACACCGCCGATGTACTTTGAACTCGATCTGAGGGTATGTATTTGCGATATTTTAAAAGGGACGAAACAAGGACGCCTCGAAGCGATCGGGGCCGAACAGGTATTCGCGTTAAAACGTGTAACCGTTGTACACGTTTCAACGCTTTCATATAGCTACACGCTTCCAGGTAAAGTGTTGTACACGTTTCAACTCTTTCACCTCGCTACATATGTATACGCCAAAGCGTGTTATACACCTTGAAGCTAAACGTATTACACGCTTTAAAACTAAACGGTTTGACAAAGTGTATTACACGTGTACGAACCGTATTATACGTTTAAACAACGTATACAACGCTTTTAAACTAAACGGTTTGACAATGTGTATTACACGTGTACGAACCGTATTATACGTTTAAACAACGTATACAACGCTACAGCAAACCGTTGCGTTCGCGTTGCGTTCGCGTTGCGTTCGCGTTGAGTTTGTAAGTGTTGTCTACGGTGGAACAAAAATGGAGACTGCACTGTATGCCTACCTGGGACCCGAGCCTTAGCAAGGAACCCAGCTTCGCAACCATAGTAACGGAATCATTATCCAAGCCAGATTCTGGTCGCCCATGTACAGGCCGCGTAATTCCAACCGCCTTTTCGCCGAAGCGAAAACGAGGAGTAACCCATTCTTGACTGATCAATCAAAAGAGGGAAGCTGTCACATGGGCTCATACTGATCTTTCGTTAAAGCCCATATAACCATGGTTAGATACCCTTTAGGTTAACTATTCTAGCTACTGGTCTTTCTCTAGTGAAGAATGAAATCATCGCCTATAATTGGGGTCGGAACCTATGATACATATCGGCACTGAAGTGAACTTGAAACAGCTGGCCAATGCCTACATGTAGCCCTTCCTAGTCGACGCTGACGATTTCTTTTCATCGAACAATTACTAAGGAAATCGCCCATTTCGCCTACAGCTGGACTGACTGGATTAATTTTCCTTAACCTACAGCAATTAACACAGACCTCCCATTCGCGTCTTAGCATGCAGTAGCAAAAGGACTTTGCCTGTGCAATGATTGCTGCAGCTAGCCGCGAAAATTTGTCCTTTCTGATTCCCTTCCTGATAGCCTCCAGACATGAAGAATCAGAACGAGCGTATTCGCATGAAGTGTTCCCCCTGCATGCTGTGACAGAAGCTTGGGAAACACTGGAATGCCCACCGGATGGTACACTAGACGTTCCAGTATGCTGGAGAACCAACTTGTCATTGGCCAGCATGGTGCCACTAGTGTGACCCGAATTTACTGATTGTGGAAATGCTTACCAGTATACTCATTTCCATGAGATGGACATGCGCCCACCGCCTATGCCCTCGAGTCCAGAACTGGAGACACATACATTGGGATCTGATTGTCCATCATGGTCGCTAGCAGACCCAACCAGGGGTGGCTCTACCTGTTGATAACCGCGTTGGTCACTGTCCTTGACAGTGACCCCTCGGTAAGGACTTTCGAACCCCCCTCGACAGGTAGTCCACAGTACATAGGTAGACGACCTACACCACATATCTGCCTCTGAATTGAATACCCCTAGCAGCTAAAATAGCCCCCTGGCTGGTAGTTGAAGTGGATACACAGCTTTGAAGATCACTCTCAACATCATGTCTATTCTGTACATATCGGCATTGTCCAATTGTACCCTGACTATCCCCAGCATGGTAAGGAAACTCATCCCTACGTAGCAGATGTCCTGTTTCGGTACTAGTTCCGACATCTCTATGTTCGGCATGAGACCCAACCCCGTGATAAGATCCCAGAACACACGCAGCTTGAGTAGCAGTGTGTCTTTGGACTGATCGTGCAGGAGCCAGTCGTCCAAGTATTGAAGTATACAATAACACACGGTCTGGACTCTGCCGAGATTACCTCTATTAGTTTTGTGAACACCCTAGGAGCCGTGGCTATTCTGAAGGGTAGGACACAAAACTGCTATACCATGCCTTGCGACTGAAAGCTTAGAAAGTTTCTGGACGCATGGCATATCGGTATATGAAGATAACCTTCCTGTCGTTCGATGCAGACTGCCCAATTGTTGACTCTAATAGTCCGACGTATCGATCGAGCCGTCTCTATCTAGAAATGATCTGTTTGTTGGTACAGCAGCCCGCTGTAGAAGCTCGGAGATTGCCAATCTCTGATGCGTGTAGCACCCCTCTGGGAGCCCAACCCTATTGGGGCTGTATAGGTGTTATGGGTTGCTTAAAGCTATCCGTTACCTCACTCGCTGGATTAGGAGAAGGGGATGTTGAAGCTTGCTTATGTATCCCTTTCCAGCCCGAGTTGCGCTTCTATAAGCGAACCGCTTGGCTAAAGAGGCCACTGATAGTCTCGCTAACTGCTGACTCTGTCTTACTGCAGCGTCAGCAGCAGTCACCTGAGAACATCTGTTTCCAAACAGATTCGTGGCCTGAAGGGATGCTTCCGTAAGAAATGCTTCGTAAGAATGGACGCCGTGGCTAACGTGGCGTCGCTCCTCAACAGAACCATGTCTGCCGACATAGTCATAGACGTAGCCATGATATGCCTCGTCGCTCTGACTGACTACTGAAACAGCGACTCCAATGCTCTGTCGTCATTCACCTCAATGGTCGCTCTGGCCTTGCACAAAACAAGTCCATGCCTTATGGAACTAAGCCTTGGATACTCCGATCTCTGAGCATCCTTTTCCAAGGCCGAATACTCTAGGAGCCAAGTTTATGTAAGCATAACCTAATACTTGAGCCCCTGATGTGCCAGAAAAGTATTGGGCTTAAGAAATCCAACTTAGTTTTGGGGTCAAACCCTGTGCCAGATCAATTCCTCTAACAGAGCTCAACCAGTGTGGGGCTGAGGCAGTCTAGGCCTACCCTTGAAAGCAGTAACCTAGTCTGCTTCACACAGAGACTTAGCCCTCGGCACCTGTGCAGGTTAAACGGGACCACTATCCTGAGACAGATACTGGTATACCGAAGCTACTGCCTCCGGATAAGAAGGGGCACTGTTCTCCACAGCTACACTAGCTGCTGAGACCAGTCCTGAGTCCTCTATCACTAGATGACTCCCAGTGTGCATCCTGTCTTCCCCACCTGACGCCATCAGAGGATTTTAACATTCACCCGTACCGGTGAAGTGCCCTTTTCCTCTGACAAGCCTGGTGCATTTTGTCTTATGAAATTCACCATCATCTAGCCGAATGTCTTAACCGATTGCGCCACGAAGCCCACATTATCATCTGATCGTGACCTTGATCTATGTCTGCTATGCCTATGACAACGTCTATGATCGTACCTTAGACACGACCTAGAATGTCGTTTGTGTTTCATGGATATACAAGCCCGCGGCCTAGTAGAAGAGCTACTGGAAGATGACCTAGACCTATACCTAGCTCTCTTCCTACTAGACCCGGATCTACCCGCCTGATCGACGAGTCTGTGCGCCCCTGTCTGACGTCATCAGACTCACCTCAGGACTAATACAGTGTGTCGGTAGGCCAATGTCCTATACCGTTACCCTGTTGTATGTCCATAATCTTGAACAGATATTCCGCTGAAAACGGCGTGGTCAAGGCCAGCGTCGCCGTTATCAGTGGCTATATTTGACACTTCTGTTGACCGGAGGAATACGCTTGCATTCCACCGAGGCGCGCCCAATTGGATTTGCGTGTACTACACCCACATCGCCTATCCCCTTGAATCTACCTGTCCCGTGTCCGGTGTTCTTGCTCAGTGGTTAGCTAATAACCCAGAGCAGAACTAGTGTCCGGTGTCCGGCGTTCTTGCTCAGCGGTTAGCGTATAACCCAGAGCAGAACTGGTGTCCGGT
This sequence comes from Conchocele bisecta, assembly GCA_029237695.1. Classification (NCBI taxonomy): domain Eukaryota; kingdom Metazoa; phylum Mollusca; class Bivalvia; order Lucinida; family Thyasiridae; genus Conchocele; species Conchocele bisecta. Next base: position 14,372,945 of record CM055270.1, on the reverse strand, counting down.
GTCCGGTGTCCGGTGGCCGGTGGCCGGTGTCCTTACTCAGTGGGTAGTGGACCACCCAGAGCAGAACTAGCGACGTTGGATGTCTCAGTCATAAGAGATACCCTGCCACTATTCGGACTCGGACTTGGCATAGACTCAGAAACAGTCTTTAGTTTCTGAATCTTGCTGAACACAGACTGGCGTCCGGTGTCCTTACTCAGTGGGTGAGCAGAACTAGCGACGTTGGATGTCTCAGTCATAAGAGACACCCTGCCACTATTCGGACTCGGACTTGGCTCAGACTCCGAAACAACTGTAGTTTCTGAATCTCACTTATTGATACTTACCCTGATACTTACCCTGATAGTACCTAATGGTCAGGCCCCTCCATAGAGGCCCCCAAGTCCTGAGACAAGCCCGGTTTCTCCTTAGAGCAACCGTTATGTCTCTAGCAACAACGGAAACAAATTATCTCATGAGAATCACAAGTTCCCGTTTTGTGACCACCACCAAATTTCCTGACCCGAACTGGGTTTAGGTTTCCCTTAGCCCATTAGTGAACGTGATACGGAAAACATATTCAAATATCGAAAGAGACAAAGTCGAAAAAAAATAAAAAAATTCTTTGTCGAAAATAGGAACGTCCGACAATAGGAAAATCGCGAAGTTCGCGCCCTGTGGCCACACTAAGAAAAAACTTGAAATACTTTCAAAATGAAATATTTTCGACTAGCAACTTATAGAAATGAATAGCCCACACCCTATTACAGAAGATATTGCCTACTTACGGACAATAACCATGAATAGAGTGTATAAAACAGCCAAACGAAAATGAGCACCAAAAAGGATACTTTCACGTCAGCCGTCCGAAGCAAAGAGGAAGTCTCCCGTGCGTGCATGCGCGGTCGATATGGGATGGGACAGGTGTAAGTGCGGACTAGGTGCGGGTCAATAAATTGTATTCGGAATGGGTAGCCCCAATAGAAGCTATATAGCAACACATAACAGGGAAGTATGATACAGAACCAAATTTACAATGAAACGTTTCGGGTCATCGTGTTCAGCAATTATCACGGATCTCCTGATGTTGCCTCGCAATGTTTTACCTCGAGAACATCCCACAGACAGCTAGAGTGAGATTCCAGATCGAACGTCTCTATAATCAGCTGGATCGCCTGTCCCGTACCGCCAACGATGGTCCACTCACACTGTCGTCGTGTTGGGTAGGGATTCGGGTAGTTGGGACTCGTAAACGAACCAGATGGTTGTGTCAGGTAGCCGCCGCAGCCTGAAATGAACCCAGGTTTGGTGATGGTCTCGTTTTTATGTGTTGAAACGTCCAAGACATCCCAGAAGTATTGTAGCTAGCGATGCAAGGAAGTTCGGACTTGTAAACGAACCAGATGGTTCTGACTTTGCTATGTCAGTTATCCTCCGCAGCCTGAAATGCAACTGACTAAGGAAATGGGGCTATGGGATTTGCGACTAGTGAAAAGTGAATAGGTTTGACGTTCCGACAACAGCTAAGGTCATATAGATCGTTCGGCTTATATTTATGGGTGGGAATTGGCTCGACCACCTTCCATTCCCGGACGGAGATGGGACCTCAGTTTAAAGTCTCATCCGACAAACCAGTGGGATGGACATACTATGTAAGGATTTTTCACACTCACAACCTCCAGTATTGAAGTCCAATGACATATCCCCTAGGCCTTGGCCCATCTCTCAGATTTGCTACTAGTGTAGATCCAGATCAGCATGTGCACAGGCTGATCTGGATCTACACTGTTCGCTGTTCCATCAATGAAACACCGATCATGCTTCTAAGACAGGGGTGTGCAATTTGATCAGGAACTACACTGGTCAAAAATCCCTAGCCCAATTCTCCAGTCACCTAAAAACAAATGTATCCAGGTTTGTCAGAATGTGTTGAAAAGTCCAAGACATCGCAGAAATATTGTAGCTATGGATGTTTATTAATTTTTATTATACTGAATTTATTACATTATCACAGCCATTTTGGCTGTGATAATGCAATAAATTCAGTATAATAATTCTGCATACTTTCAATCATCAAATATATGCAGTTGTTAGTTCTATATGAAATAATGCTTTTCGGGAAAAATAAATGATTACTCCCTCAAAGTATACTTTGGTAGATAAGTATACTTTGCAATTTTGATGAAAAATCAGCTACAGACGCAAATTGCTAGAAGTGAAATAATACCCTATTGTGAAACATTCTAAGAATGGTAAAGGTACATGCCTACCATAGGCACAAACTGTTCTTTACAGGAATTCAATAAGTGTATTATTGTGTCACTATTCCACCAGTTCTAAAAATTGTGAGTGCCCGCTATACAGATATAAACATTTAGTAATATTTATTTTACTGATAGTGACTCGCAGTGGCAACAGGCTATTTTCATATGCACATGAGGCATGATATTTTTTAATTATTTATACTAATTACATGTGTCACCTGAAAAAATAATATTTTCGACAGATTATAAAGTATGATCATTGCACATCAAAAAGTAAATACAGAGAATAAATAGTAAATGTCGGTTAACATTTTAAGGAAACACGGTTATCACCCCTGATATCAGCTAGTGTGGAAATTTACTTTGGATATAAAATGTATAATAATGCCAATTAATATGTGGGGTAATGGTGAATGAATGTTTATTTTGCCAGAAAATGTCTCTGATATAAAGAGCAGTTTGTGCCTGCTGAGTGGGCTTGTACCTTTAACCCTTCCTACGCTGTTGACAGAAATTGCCGTCTGTTGTTTTTCATTTTTGCTTTAATTCTTAACAAACAAGAGCTGTAGGAGAACTGCATAGCTCGACTACGAGGGTTGTCGATGTACACATAGCTTGACAAACAAGGTGGCTGCGGCCTGCATAAAAACCTTAACCAAGGTTGACTAAAAAACTTGAACCAAGGGAAATTAAGTAAGTAATTCAAGGTTAAATGTAGGTCAATGACAGATATAGGTCAGGGGTTATTGATGTACATCGCTAGGAGATGAAGTTTTCCAAGTATGGTTGCTGTAGGCCCAGGAGTATTCCATATACAAGCTTGACTAAAAACCTTAACCAAGGGGAAATAACTAAGTAATCCAAGGATAAAAGTAGGTCAAGGTCAAATATAGGTCAGGGATTATTGATGTACATCACTAGGAGATGAAGTTGTCCAAGTATGGTTGATGTAGGCCCAGGTAGTATTCCTATACAAGCTTGACTATAAACATTAACCAAGTAATTCAAGGTTAAATGTAGGTGAAGGTAAAATATAGGTCAGGGGTTGTTGATGTACATCACTAGGAGATGAAGTTTTCCAAGTGGTTTATGGTTGGTGTAGGGCCAGGAGTATTCCATCTACAAGGTTGACTAAAAATCCTTAATTACCAGAGAACATTAACTAAGTAATTCAAGAGGAAATGTAGGTGAAGGTCAAATATAGATCAGGGGTTATTGATGTACATCCCTATGAGAAAAAGTTATCCAAGTATGGTGTCTGTATGCACAATAGTATTCCATATACAAGCTTGACTAAAACCTTAACCAAGGTTGACTAAAAACCTTAACCAAGGGGGATTAACTAATTAATTCAAGGTTAAATGTAGGTCAAGGTGAAATATAGGTCAGGGGTTGTTGATGTACATCACTAGGAGATGAAGTTTTCCAAGTATGGTTGGTGTAGGGCCAGGAGTATTCCATCTACAAGGTTGACTAAAAACCTTAACCAAAGAGAATTAACTAAGTAATTCAAGAGGAAATGTAGGTGAAGGTCAAATATAGATCAGGGGTTATTGATGTACATCCCTATGAGAAAAGGTTGTCCAAGTATGGTGTCTGTATGCACAATAGTATTCCATGTACAAGCTTGAGTAACAAGAGCTGTAGGAGAACAGCATAGCTCGACTACGAGGGTTGTCGATGTACACATAGCTTGACAAAGAAGGTGGCTGCGGCCTGCATAAAAACCTTAACCAAGGTTGACTAAAAACATTAACCAAGGGATTATTGATGTACGTCACTAGGAGATAAAGTTTTCCAAGTATGGTTGCTGTAGGCCCAGGAGTATTCCATATACAAGCTTGACTAAAAACCGTAACCAAGGGAGATAACTAAGTAATCCAAGGATAAAAGTAGGTCAAGGTCAAATGTAGGTCGGGGATTATTGATGTATATCATTAGGAGATGAAGTTGTCCAAGTATGGTTGATGTAGGCCCAAAAGTATTCCATATACAAGCTTGACTATAAACATTAACCAAGTAATTGAAGGTAACATAAAGGTCAGGGGTTATTGATGTACTGATAAAGTTATCCAAGTATGGTGTCTGTATTACAATAGTATTCCATCTACAAGCTTGACTAAAAACCTTAACCAAGGTTGAGTAACTAGATGGCCGCGGCCTGCATGTCGCGCCTTGTGGCGAGGCATGGACACTAAAAAAAATGATATAGTATAACGAAAAACTTTAACCAAAAAACTTAAGCAAAAACTTTAAGCGGACACACGTACGTACGACAAAGTGCAGACTATATCGCGCTTTCCGCAAGCGGAGGCGAAAAAAACTTTAACCAAAAACTTCAAAGTAATTTGACCTTGACATTGGGCACAGGGGCCACACGGGAGGGGGGTAGAATGAAAATATAGATGATGATAAACACCCATGTGAAATTTCAAGGTAATGGGCAAAGCAGTTGCAGAGATATAGTATAACGAAAAAATTTAACCAAAAAACTTAACCAAAAACTTTTAACCAAAAAACTTAACCAAAAACTTCAAAGTAATTTGACCTTGACATTGGGCACAGGGGCCGCGACGGGAGGGGGGTTAGAATGAAATATAGATGATGATAAACACCCATGTGAAGTTTTCAAGGTAATGGGCAAAGCAGTTGCAGAGATATAGTATAACGAAAAATTTTAACCAAAAAACTTAACCAAAAACTTTAACCAAAAAACTTAACCAAAAACTTTTAACCAAAAAACTTAAAAAATTACCAAAAACTTCAAAGTAATTTGACCTTGACATTGGGCACAGGGGCCGCACGGGAAGGGGGTAGAATGAAAATATAGATGATGATAAGCACCCATGTGAAGTTTTAAGGTAAGGGAAAAATGGGCAAACAGTGCAGAGATATAGTATAACGAAAAATTTTAACCAAAAAAACTTAACCAAAAAACTTTAACCAAAAAACTGAACCAAAAAACTTAACCAAAAACTTTTAACCAAAAAACTTAACCAAAAACTTCAAAGAAATTTGACCTTAACATTGGGTACAGGGGCCGCACGGGAGGGGGTAGATGAAAATATAGATGAATGATAACACCATGTGAAGTTTTCAAGGTAATGGGCAAAGCAGTTGCAGAGATATAGTATAACGAAAAACTTTAACCAAACAAGAGGGCCATGATGGCCCTAATTCGCTCACCTGACTCCATGAACACCAGAGGAGAATGTGACATTGAGTTCATGTGTTTTTAAAAAAATTGTGCTATTTTTAGATGGCGGTCATCTTGGATTAAGCGATGACTCATTTTACAAAATCTGAAAATGCTTCACCCAAGGATCTTAACTTCCTATGAAGTTTGGCCAGCATCGGCCATGTGGTTCCTGAGAAAAAGACGTTCAAAATCTTGAATAAATGGACCTTTTGGTGGCCATCATGGATGACATAATCATCCGATTCCGACAAATATTGCACGAGAGCAATCGCTTCATCGATACCTTCGATTTGATATATGGCATGAGCATATTCGGTCAAAAATAAAATTTGACCCCAATTTGACCCCACGGGCCATGCCCATTTTTGACCCCGGGGTCACCATTTTAACAACTTTGAAAAAGCATTGTAAATCCGGCAAGCGGTTCATGAGAAGAAGATTTTTTAAGAATTTATGCTATTTTTAGACGGCGGCCATCTTGGATTAGCGATGACCTCCATTTTAACAAATCTGAAAAGGCTTCACCCATGGACCATAACTTTTAAGTTTGGCTACCATGGGCCAAGCGGTTCATGTGAAGAAGAATTTTGAAATCTTTAATAAAAGAACGACCTTTTGACATTTCGGCGGCCATCTTGGATGACATAACAATCCGATTTCGACAAAAAAATGCACCAGAGTGATCGCCTCATTGATACCTTCAATTTGATATATGACATGACCATATTCAGTCAAAAATAAAATTTGACCCCACGGGCCACGCCCATTTTTGACCCCGGGGTCACCATTTTAACAACTTTGAAAGAGCAATGTACATCGATCATTCCTACCAAGTTTCGTCGAAATCCGGCTAGCGGTTCAAGAGAAGAAGATTTTTTAAGAATTTATGCTATTTTTAGACGGCGGCCATCTTGGATTAGCGATGACCTCCATTTTAACAAAAACTTTTAACCAAAAAACTTAACCAAAAACTTCAAAGTAATTTGACCTTCACATTGGGCACAGGGGCTGCATGGGAGGGGGGTAGAATGAAAATATAGATGATGACCCACCCATAAACACCCACTAAAAAACCAAAAACTTTAACCAAAAAACTTAACCAAAAACTTAACCAAAAACTTTAACCAAAAGAACTTAACCAAAAAACTTCAAAGTAATTTGACCTTGACTTGGGCACAGGGGCCGCACGGGGGAGGGGGGTTTAGAATGAAAAAAGATGATGATAAACCAAACCCATATGAAGTTTCAAGGTTAATGGGCCAAAGCAGTTGCAAAGAGTAATTTAGTATAACGAAAAACTTAACCAAAAACTGAACAAAAAACTAACCAAAACTTTAAAAAAAAAAAAAATTAACCAAAAACTTAAAGTAATTTGACCTTGACATTGGGCACAGCGGCCGCACGGGAGGGGGGTGTGATAAGAATGATGATACCCATATGAAGTTTTCAAGTAATGCAAGCATGCAAAGAGATATAGTATAACGACCCTTTAACCAAAAAAACTTACCAAAAACTTTAACCAAAAAAAGAACTTAACCGAAAAAAATTTAACCAACTTTTACCAAACGCTTAACCAAAAACTTGGGAAATAATTGACCTTGAAACATTGCACAGTTGCACGGGAGGGGGGGAGTGATATAGATGATGATAAACACCCATATGAAGTTTCAAAGGTAATGGGCAAAGCAAAAAGTTGCAGAGATATAGAATAACGAAAAACTTTAACCAGAAAACTGAACCAAAAAACTGAACCAAAAACTTTTAACCAAAAAACTTAACCAAAAACTTCAAAGAAATTTGACCTTGACATTGGGTACAGGGGCCGCACGGGAGGGGGGTAGAATGAAAATATAGATGATGATAAACACCCATGTGAAGTTTACAAGGTAATGGGCAAAGCAGTTGCAGAGATATAGTATAACGAAAAACTTTAACCAAACAAGAGGGCCATGATGGCCCTAATTCGCTCACCTGACTCCATGAACACCAGAGGAGAATGTGACATTGAGTTCATGTGTTTTAAAAAAATTGTGCTATTTTTAGATGGCGGTCATCTTGGATTAAGCGATGACTCATTTTACAAAATCTGAAATGCTTACACCCAAGGATCTTAACTTCCTCCCATGAAGTTTGGCCAGCATCGGCCATGTGGTTCCTGAGAAAAAGACGTTCAAAATCTTGAATAAATGGACCTTTTGGTGGCCATCATGGATGACATAATCATCCGATTCCGACAAATATTGCACGAGAGCAATTGCTTCATCGATACCTTCGATTTGATATATGGCATGAGCATATTCGGTCAAAAATAAAATTTGACCCCAATTTGACCCCACGGGCCATGCCCATTTTTGACCCCGGGGTCACCATTTTAACAACTTTGAAAAAGCATTGTAAATCCGGCAAGCGGTTCATGAGAAGAAGATTTTTTAAGAATTTATGCTATTTTTAGACGGCGGCCATCTTGGATTAGCGATGACCTCCATTTTAATAAATCTGAAAAGGCTTCACCCATGGACCATAACTTTTAAGTTTGGCTACCATGGGCCAAGCGGTTCATGTGAAGAAGAATTTTGAAATCTTTAATAAAAGAACGACCTTTTGACATTTCGGCGGCCATCTTGGATGACATAACAATCCGATTTCGACAAAAAATGCACCAGAAAAGGTTGTCCAAGTATGGTGTCTGTATGCACAATAGTATTCCATGTACAAGTTTGACTAAAAACCTTAACCAAGGTTGACTAAAAACTTAACCAAGGGGAATTAACTAAGTAATTGAAGAGGAAATGTAGGTCAATGTCAAATACAGACCAGGGGTTATTGATGTACATCCCTATGAGAAAAGGTTGTCCAAGTATGGTGTCTGTATGCACAATAGTATTCCATGTACAAGCTTGACTAAAAACCTTAACCAAGGTTGACTAAAAACTTAACCAAGGGGAATTAACTAAGTAATTCAAGAGGAAATGTAGGTCAAGGTCAAATATAGATCAGGGGTTATTGATGTACATCACTAGGAGATGAAGTTGTCTAAGTATGGTGGGTGTAGGGCCAATAGTATTCCATATACAAGGTTGACTAAAAACCTTAACCAAGGCGTGACGGTGACGCCGACGCCGACGCCGACGCGACAACATAAGCTCTACTTATTCTTCGAATAGTCGAGCTAAAAACTGGTTTTGAAAGCACATGAGAATCGTCTCCACTGAGACAATTCTCATGTGCTGTTAAAACCAGGTTTTTGTCGAGAAATATTGAAAATAAAACATTACCAGCAGACGACAACATTTAATTCAGCGTAGTAAGGGTTAAGCCCCTTACCATTAGTAATATACTCAAGCCTGAATCCATTATGAGCGACGCTGGAGTCGGACACAAACTGTATGTACACGTGTTCTCCCGTCGAGGCCAGGGGCGGGGGTAGTGTTGACCCGCAGTAATTACCATCGCCCAGTAGGGGGGAGGTGGCTTCCGCCCCATCTCGAATCTGTAAATATCGGAGTCATGCCATGAATGGTTCATTAAAATCTACACTATTTTCAAACACCGCTATAGAGGTCAGCAGTGTTGAAAGGGTTAACCCTTACAATGCTGAATTAAATTTTGCCGTCTGTTGTATATTTTTCAACTTTTCGCAACAAAAACATGGTTTAGCAGAAACCATTTGAAATGATTCTAAAGTGCTGTCAAACAATGTTTTTCTGGAGAAAAATGAGAAAATATGACAACAGCAGACAACAATGTTGAGCGACATCTCGAATCTGTAAATATCGGGGTACAGTAGGTCTTTAAAGTGGACACCCTGGGTGGTCCTCATATAATTAATTCAATGCTGTGTGTGTTCGCGTCGATTAGAAAATTAGATTTTTGCTGCCTCACAGCTTCTATTTCGTGTTATTCACAATGCATCATGCATTGTAAAACGCTCATGTCGATTGGCCAACAAAATGACACTTCCAAAGTAGCGTCCAGTGAAAACTGCCGATAGATAATTACGTCCGGAAGCTGCAATTCGTACCAAGCGTTGTTTGTTCGCTTCCATTTCGCCACCGACGAATAAGACAAACACTTTCGGCGCGCCCGCATTTTCATGCGTCGTTCACGATCTTTTTGACAAATTGTTACATACGCAAGGGCGCGTTTCGGCAGAACACGGCAGCATCACATGTACATACCAGTGGCGGATTCAGGGGGGGGGCCCCTTCAGAAATTCAGATTGTTTTTTTGTTTTTTTTAACACACAGCGCGTCACACTACCAGCTTACAGGTCATCCTTCACGACGAGGAAACATAATTTAAGTAATCGACGGAAATCGAGCGACCATACATATTTAAAATAACAGCCGACATAACGGCCTACGTGACAATTGACATTTTCTTCCAAGATGTTCGTGTTGTAATCGATCGCATTTCCCATCCACCATATGGAACCCGATACCAACAACACAAATATTTGTGTTTCGAATTTCTGTTTGAAACCGTGACACCGATCTGTTGAATCGCATCCATTCAAAAACTAATACTTAAAACACACCAACACATATTTCACGGAAATTGAGAGGATTAACATCTGCTACCAAACCTATTTTATTAAGGAATAAAACAAATATAAAAGCATCAATATTTAGTTTTAGTAGACGATTCTAGTGTGCTGCCAATATAGTTTTATTAAGAAATTAAAAATATGAAAAAAATATCTTTCAATTTCCTACAAGAACATGTTTTAACAAAACTTGAGAATCATCATAGGAGACGATTCTCATATGCACAGTGCAGTAAAAACATGTTTTGTTAAGACTATGTCGCGTTTTCGTTTTGAGCTCTCAAGACCACGACCATTTTCGCGATCTCGACCCCTGCGCGAGATCGCGAAAACGCGAGATTGTAGCATGTCCCAAACACGACATGTATAAATCAAGACGATTCTCATCTGCTACCAAACATGTTTTATTGAGGAATAAAACGAATATAAAAGCATCAATATTTCTTCTATCAATATATCTCTTGGGAGACGATTCTCGTGTGCTGTCAAAATCCAAGAAATCAAAGACATGTGACAACAACTTTTTTTATTTTTTACAAAACATTAAAATCGTCTACATAGACGATTCTCATGTGTTGCCAAAGCATGTTTTATTAAGACATCGACAAATGTGAAAAGAATACATTGGTATTTCTTTACAAAAACATTTTTACAAACTATGAGAATCGTCTTAGGAGACGATTCTCATGTGCTGCCAAATCTTGCTTTTATAAAGATCTTGAACATAGGTGAAAATGCACAAGCTAATGCGTAAGACGCATCGATGACGTGAGCGACTAGAAAAAAAATACATAGCGTGGTTTTGGTATGTTGTGTTTCCGCTGAATTCTAAAGGTCATTCACACTTTGCACGTGAAACTGGATTACCGACTGATGATTGTAAACACCATCAGGTGTGCAGCTAGACCGAAAATGATATGTCGCAAATGTGCTAGTTTGGGATGGGCGGTATATTTGATTTTATGTTACAACTCTCGCTTTTTTTTTGCGATCTCGATCTCGCCTTCCGCTTTTGGAAATACGATTTGCCCATGCATGTGTAATATATCATATTACTGTTGGACTTGCGTTCTACGAACGTACATGCATATAAACATGCTAGTTCGAAATGCGTTCTACGTACGTACGTGCAGGGTTAGCGCAAAACTCAATTTCAACTGTACACACACATAATGACATGAACAAACGTATTTCAAAAAGCGGAAGGCGACATCATGAAAAGGCCTAGGCGAAAACGCGGCATCGCGGTCTCGAAAACACGAGATAGCCAGGCGAAAACGCGAAAATTAATAAAATAGAATCTCACATTTTCGCCTCGCGATTTGGTCTTCGCGATCTTGTGTATATATATATATATGTTGACGATGCGATCCAGTAATCAATAACACGTATCGAAATGTGTTGGTTTTTTTTTGCTCAATAAACGTGTATTGGCAGCACATTAGAATCGTCTCTTAAGACGATTATCATGTTTTGTCAAATTATGTTTTTGTTGTCAAGAAATATAAATGTTTGTCCACATTTGTTCTATTAATTAATAAAAACATGTTTTTGCAGCACATGAGAATCGTCTCCTAAGACAATGTTTACGTGTCCTATACCTCGCGATTTCGAGCTTTGGTGGAGACGAAGACGCGAAATTCTATCATATTCAATCTCGCGTTTTGCAACCTTGCCGCGCGTGTTTTTGCTTCGCGATCTTTCATGCGTGTTGGAATTGCGTTCTACATGCATGAGCAAAACGAATCCGAATGTTCTGTCTGTAACGCAGTGATAGTCGCCCCAAGTTACAGACAGAACATTTGGGTTAGAGCAAAACTTATTTTCAAAAGCGGAAGGCGAGATCGCGAAAACGCGAGACGATTCTCATTATTTTAGAAAACGATTCTTATTTTGTTTTATTGTTGATAAATGTGTTTCGGGTATGCTGCACCCCCTGCATACGGGCCTTTAGTAACCTGTGTCGGTTGTCGTATTATTTTGAGTGGCTGACGGGGACGAGTTGGTCGAAGGGCGAAACGGAGGCCGGTCATTAAATTAACGAATACTAACGGGACCGATACGATTTCTAATTACTTCTAATAATGACACTTTCCATTTACTGATCGGTTGGCAATGGATGCTTATGACCGTATTTACATGTACAGTTCAGGCCCGTAGCCAGACCTGTTTGAAGTGGGGGGGTCGTTTCGAAGGGGCCAATGGACCTGAGGTATCTAGGGGGGTCTAAAAAAGTGGACCTCAAGGCGGGGGGGGAGGGGGGGGGTCATCCGACCGCTCCGACCCACCCCTCCCCCCCTCCTGGCTACGGGCCTGCAGTTACAGTACATTTAGATTGGGAATACAATAGTTATCATATCTAAATAATGATCGTGTTGTCTGTAAACCGCGTATTTCTGGATGCGCCGGTGCATAACGACATGGTAAATAATTCAGTACTGGTGGTAGGGGGGTTTTACCTAAATTCAGTGCTGTTGGTAGTGGGGAACAGCTAAATATCAGTGCTGTTGGTTGTGGGGACGAGACATAATTCAATTCTGCGGGTGCGGGTGTAAAAAAAAAAAGTGTGGTCCGACCCCCCCAGAGAATTTTTCCTGGAATAGCCCTAAGTAAGAAATATAAAATTTATCACACTAGGAAACAGTAGGAATTTCTCGGCAAGCATCATAATTCCTACATGATTCCTAGCCTAGCCTACTGTCTGTCTCACGAAACCTGCCCAAATTTTACGGCTATATAAACAATGCAAAAACAATATTTTTTTTATAATATTAAATTATAGAACTTTAAGAATGAGCACATGTCTTATGTCAGGGCTGTACAAATTGATTTTTTAGCCACTTGTCCCGGACAAGTGACTTGACAAAAGTGACTTGCCCTGACTTGTCCTGGAAATTATAATTTACGTATACATATTCCGGGGAGTCCACACATTTGACCGTCTCGAAAATGAAATCATGTCTATATTTACAATATTTAATGTCTATCAGTATGTTCGCGGAACGGTAAATAATAAACTTTTTGAAATTTCAGGTTTTTTTTGTTGGCAACAGCTGTTAATTCGCTAATTACACTGCAGCTCCATTATAACGCGATCGCGTATAGCGCAATCTCCATTATAACGCGGGTCTCTCGTGGATCCCAAACAAATATTAAAACAAGAAACAAGGCAAAGCCACGAAGGCCAGGTTTTTTCCAAGCATGGACACTTGGATAACATAATTATACCCACTTTTTGTAGACTAGATGGCCGTGGCCTGCATGTCGCGCCTTGGGGCGAGGCATGGACACTAAAAAAATAGATATAGTAGATGGAAAAACTTTAACGAAAAAACTTTAACCGGACACACGGACGTACAGACGGATGGACGGACGTATGCGAAAATGCCGACGATATCACGCTTTCCGCAAGCGGGTGCGACAATGATGATAAACACCCATGTGAAGTATGAAGGTAATGGGTGAAGCAGTTGCAGAGATATAGTACACGAAAAAACTTTAACAAATAAATTCAAAGTAATTTGACCTTGACATTGCGCACAGGGGCCGCACGGTTGGGGGTTAGAATGAAAATATGGACGATGATAAACACCCATGTGAAGTTTCAAGGTAATGGGCGAAGCAGTTGCATAGATATAGTATAACGAAAAAGAAAAAATTTAACCAGACGTACGTTAAAAAGTTAACGTTGAAAATGGCTAAGTCAATTACGTAGAAATAATAGGTGAAGGTAAAAAAATGGTCACATGTTGGATAGTTGTATGTGGTAGGCACCCCTTGGTTATGAAGCTGAGAAAGTTTGGTGGTCCTAGGTGGTACAGTACCAAAGAAATGGACTTAAACACGAAAACTTAACATTGTAAAAGCGAAAACTTAACATTGAAAATGGCTAAGTCGACTGCGCGGAAAAAATGGGTCAAGTTAAAAAAAAAGTAACATGTTGGATAGTGATATGTGGTGGGCACCCCTTGATTATGAAGCTGTGAAAGTTTGGTGGTCGTAGGTGGTACAGTACCAAAGAAATGGACTCGAACACGAAAACTTAACATTGATTGTGGACGCCGCCCGCCGCCGCCCCCTCCCGCCCGCCCGCCCGCGCCCGCCCTCCCGCCCGGCTTTCGCCAATCCAATAGCCTGGATTTTTTTTCAAAAAACCTGGCTAAAAATAGAGAAGAAAAAGGAAAACAAAGAAAAAAAATTTAACAAAAAATCATCGGACGTAGTAGTCATCGTGTAATTAGTTGATTCGTGATTTCTGTAAGTTTATTCAAACAACGACATTCAAAGTACATGAAATAATTATTATTAGTATGTTAGCAAATGTAATACCTTTAATCAGGTAATCATGTTAATATGCATACAGTGCAGTATCCGTGCCAGGGGATATATGAATTCCAAATCCAGATGCGATTACACCCGACACATATTACACAGACGCATGGCTGAAAGTATGAAAATCTGTCAATACTGAAAAGTGCCAACGGCACGTAACGAGTGCCGTAGGCACGACCGGGGGGAGAGCACGAGAGGGGGTGCTAACCCCTTCTCGTAAGGGGGGTACGGGTGATGTCCCCCGAAAATTTTGAACATTCAGAGTTGCTTAGACAGCATTTGATGATATTTGTGACTTGTCAAATTGCAGGATTATAGCAATTAAAACTGCTTTAAACCCAATAAAATTGAAGCAATATTCATAATTTTGCAGCGAGAAATATTCACTGGCATGCTCTATGTTACATTATTCATGGTGCATCTATATCAATTCAATATGGCTAAGTCAATGAAGCAGAAAAAGTAGGTCCAGGTCAAAAGTAGGTTACATGGATTATGTCATTATGCCTTTAGTACATATGGGAATTGATTTTGGACTGTAGGTGTAACAGGTAGTGCGAAATGGTTGAAGGTCGAAGTGTCACAGGGCCGTGTACCCGAGATGTCACGTTACCGTTTAAACAGATTTGGAAGAAAATAACCATGTCTATTTCCATTTAATTATAAGCATGTAGTACCCTCTACACCATTCTACCCAATGTATACTCTGTATTTACTAATTTAGCATGATTATATAGGCCACGGGTGTGAATTTCCATGTTTTGGAAAAAACGTTTGTTGTTAGGTCGTAAAGCGGCACATTTTACGACATATTAAATTACCAAAATAATTGTTGATCACAGTTCATATATTGAAAATATTGCTGGTAGCATGTACTAAATTTGAATAGTGGGCAGATGTGTGAAAATAAACTATATATCATCTAGACCAATTTATTCGGTATTTCCGAGCGGCCGTCTCCGAGCTGTTGTTAGCTTCGGTACGGTGCGGTAAGGCGACTGACTGAATAATTGGTGCCCGGTTTCTAAGCGCCGCTCTAAAGTGGAAGGTGCATATTATCATATGAATATATATAGCAGGTGGACCGAATGAGACACCCTCACCCCTACCCCCCCCCCCCCCCCCCCCCCCCCCCCCCCCCCCTCAAATCTCAACGGATTTACACGAATTGGAAAAATGGTCCCGGGAAATGTCTCCAATACGGAATTCCGTATCAATACGGAAAACTTTCAGCCATGCAGACGAGATTTGTGTGATGCTTTGTGCAAAAAATCGATACACCCAGCTGTGTGTACAGGTGTTTATTGTATGACCTCATTCAGCACGAGGCTGTAAACTGTGTGACCTTTAGGCTATGTTTTGAAATGTTACTGATTGATCAACACGCCTTTTGATGTGCCACACACATCGCGAACGTGCGACTTTCATCATTGCATCACGGGGCAATCATGCAGTAACCCATTTCATGCTGAGGATACGCTTATGTTTGCGGACAAATATTTTCCGTCTATGCACTCAGAAGTATATGCCGTGACCACCATTTAATCCGTCTCGTCGAGACGGTTCAAATGAGTGGTCACATCGTATACTTTCATGGAGAAATAACAAAAATAAATTTATTTTTTTTAATAATTTCATACCCGTAAATGTGTATTCCGAAAGGAATGGATTAAAAAAAAATCTGGATTATACGCAGATCTGTCGCCATATTTCGCCGATATTGATTTCGAAAATATTTTCCGTAAATGGTGTTGAAAAGTTGACACAAAATTCAGAGTTCATGCGGAATTGTCGGTGGGATTATGCTTTAAAATTCGAATAAATTAATCTAATCAGGGTCACAGCTAGTATATCACTTTTCTTGCTATATACACAGTATAGCAGCTTCTGTGTAAGTGTGTATCGCCACAGGGAAGCCGACACACGCCCTAGGTGTTATCGATCGATGAAATGTTACAATTTAGGATTAGTCTAGTGAAGAAAACAGGCTTGTGGCGGGACGTTTCAACGGAAAATAGTGACTTGCCCGGGACTAACTTTCAGCATAGTCACTTGCCCGAGACCAAAACCGACTTGTCCCGGGCGTCGGGCGTGCCGATTTGTACAGCCCTGCTTATGTACAGAAATATTTAACTAATCCTTAGAGCCTAATCCATGTACATGTATATAGAAGTTACGACAGAATTGAGAAACTCCAGAAAACTTCTTAATGTGTGAAAAAGTTCAAAGTTGTGAAGGTCAAGGCCATATTAAGGGCAGCATGAATGCATGGCATTTGTGCACAAGTATGATGTATTGAAATATTAGTACTCCTTCAAGGGATATAGAAGTCATAACATAATTGAGAAACTCCAGCAAACTTCTTAATAAAAATTCCAAGTGTTTAAGCAAAGTTGTGAAGGTCAAGGGAAAGCATGGATGTGTGGCATTTGTGCACATGTATGATTAATGAAATCTTCAAGGGATGCAGAAGTTGAGACAGAATTGAGAAACTCCGGCAAACTTCTTAATGTGTGAACAAGTTCAAAATCATGAAGGTCACACGGTCAATGTCATATTAAAGGCAGCATGGATGGGTGGTATTTGTACACTAGTATGATGTATTGAAAGAGATATAGAAGTTAAGACAGAATTGAGAAACTCTGGCAAACTTCTTAATCTGTCAGACACAGCCCAAACACTATATATACATGCCTTCGGCTCTATCAAGACAGTGGGCATAAACAGACGACCGGACAGCAAGACAAAAACTATATACGGTACTCATAATGCTGGGGGTATAACTGGTGATATGCACAAGTTTCTTTATAGGCTTTACAAAACTTCTAGAGGAATAAACTCTATATATTACATGCTACCCAGTGATTTACTGTAATTCTGGAGGGTTTAATTTCCTTCAAGGAAATATTTCCTCCTAGATGTTTGCAAGACGTAATTGATGTCACGTTTTGACGTCATTTCCGGCGAAGAAACAATTCATACGGTACCATCAAAATTGTCAATTTTGACAATGTTATAAGCAGATCTAAGAGCAAATTTCATATTTTTCGAAGAGCATGTAATATATAATTTGTTCCACTACCATTTTGAAATACCAGATTTATTTTCCTTGACATCTGTAAATCCATGACATCTGTAAATCCAACAAAGAAACTTGTGCTCCCCACTCGTTTCTTTATCTGATTTCGAGATGTCTCGGGAAATAAATCTGGTATTTCAAAACAGTAGTTGAATAAAGTCTATATTACCTATGCCTCAACCAATGTCTTACCTGGATATAGTCGAAGCGGCAGCTGCTGTGCGACTCGATGTCGAAGTGCGAGAAGGAGATATTGACGGCGTTGCCCGTCGACGTCGCTATCACCCACGTACAGTTTCTGTTGTGGGGGTAGGGCGCGGGGAAGTTGGGACTCTCTATTACACCGCTGTAGGCCGTCAGGCGGGAGTTACATACTGGAATTGGACCGGGAATTACTGTAACGAGTGTCCCCCTTTTGATGGTGATACAACACACTCCTGTAGCCTGATAAGTGTTATAGTGTACCAATTTGATGGACTGAATGGCAAACAGTATAAACCCTGACTGAACCATGCGGATGCATTGACCAATCTGGGACTAGACTGGTTGCAAATGTAGTTGATTTGTTTATGCATTGAGAACACATTGGTTGAATAGGTTAATGGTCAGAGATGCTTTCTATAGTGTCCACGTTGCTTAGTATAAAGGGCATTGCTTGGGTTGCCAGGGAGCTCTTGGGAATATTACATTATAGAATCAGCATGCGTCTTGACTTTTAATCTTTTGATCAAATTGAGCCTAATTCCCCGAGTCTAAAATAAGTAAAAGTAAATTAATAAATAGTAACATATACAAACACCAGCCAGCAATAACATAAGGACATTTCTGAGTTGTTCAAAATTCGACTGTCAGATCAGAATCAGCACTGATCGCCATTCAGTTAATGAACGACCTGCCATACTGTATATATCCTTAACATTTAGCCGGACTGTGCTGGAAGACCAGAAGCCAGACTGGCCTCAAATGCCTTCAGCCCCATTTTGCCAATACCAGCCACATATGAGATCCGCCATAAGAGACCTGCCTAAGAAAAAGTGTGTTTTTCATGAAAACTATTTACAGAAACTGTGATATTTTCTGTAAATGACGTTGAATGTTGACAAAATAGGAATCCGCATTTGCTATGCAAATTTTGTTATCTTCCGACATCGTTTGCAGAAAATATCGTACATTCTGTAAAACGCATATATCGCATGTAGATACAAAGTCTCATATGTGGCTGTGACTGGAGAAATGGGACTTATGAGTTTTGCAACCAGTGTAGATCCAGATCAGCCTGTGCATCCGATGATCAAGATCTGCACTGCTTGCCATTCAATCAGTGAAACACCTGTCACGCTTCTAACAAGCACTATACAGTCAAACCTGTATTAAGCAGCCACCCAAGGGAAGTGACAAAACTGGCTGCTTAACAGAAGTGACCTCTTAATAGAGGGTTGTGTTTTCAGGTACATTTCAGGTAAATTTTGAAAATTGAAATGAAGATAAAGATAACATAGACATGTATGCACATGTTGACTTGATAATACAAATGTAATAAATAATATTAATGATTAATTTAGAGTACCATATTGATTAAATATGTATGTTTTAATGCAATATAAATGTGTATCTTTATATTTATTTAATATTTTCAAAATTGAACCTGAACATGTAATGAGTGGATTATATCATTTAATGAAATAAAAAATCTGTCAACAAATAAAAACACCAATGTTCACGTTTTTGTTGTTATTTTACAGCCTACTGCAACTGCTAATCTGCAAGATTCATATTGTAGACAATTTATTGTACTAGATAATAGGGCATAATGTGGTATAATCGGAAATGGTGTGGGATAAGTTGTGCGATTTTTTTTAATTTTTTTTGTCGGGTATTGGTCAAGTCGAATTTGGATTCATTTCCAATTGTGTATGTAAATAATGCATAGGCGATGTCAGCAAAAGCAGTCAATAAGTGTGACATTCGGCTCATATTCGACATATGAGGCCATTTGCTTAAATTATATTTGAGCCGGTTACACTCCGTCCTGGGCAATACACACCAATTATATCAGCTATTCGTGTTTTGTCAATTTGGTAACTGGCAATCGGCTGTTCCTTTTTACAAAATTTGTGTCGGTAACCTATAGAAATTACGAATCGACGGACAAGGGTGCAAGAACCCGGATGCGATAGGCTGTTCTTTCAATAATGCGCCGACAATTCGGGCAACACAATTTGCAGCTGTGAAACACCCTCTCAATATCGCCGACGCGGCGACGTGTTAGGTGTTTTAATTACCCGCATTGACTGCTGACATCATTGTTAATTCGCGCTTCGGTAATGACCGCCGCAGGGTACATTGAAATCGAGATTAATGAAATTGGATCACTAGTTTGGGACGATAATTAATGACCGCTGGCCGCGTTAGACGAGTGACCGTTGAATGAAAGCGTTTTATATAGCAAAAATGCGCGGGAGGAATTTGAAGTGGCCGCTTAACGGCGGTGACCGCTGATTAAAGGTGACCGCCCGAGCAGGTTCGACTGTATATCGTTTGCAGGCTACAGGAGTGTGATATTTATTTGAACAGGAGCTGCACTCATCACAAATCCCATAAGCCCCATTTCTCCAGTCGCAGCCACATACATGGACTTACAGCTGGTGTAGAAGGCATGGAATCCGCGGCCAGAGATGGACGAGTCGGTGCGATATTTCACCCACACCACGTTACCGGCGGACATGACTGGGTCCGGCAACGTCGCACCACAGAATCTACCGAGCAGGCTCCCACTGGCGTCTGTATCCCTCAACTGCGAGTAAGTAAGTAAGCAAGCAAACAAGCAAGCAAGCAACGTCTTTATTTATAAAAGAAGCTCAGTAGGCCTAGCCAATCTTCCCTGAGATCATCTATCTATCTACAAGTACATGTATATTTAACAAATACTAATGATACAAGTATTAACATGTAAACATGAGTCACAAGGTAACACTTGCATGAATATGGTGTTCATATATATATATGAAGAACCGTACACGAGTACTTGCAATTAAAATCTTCACTTGTCATTCCATATTTTGGCTCCAGAATAGACCTGCAAAGTTAACGTTATAGACCAGTCTTATAACTAGATTACCAAACTTGGACAAATTACCAGTACCAGGATTTCACTAAACTTTGTACGACTATAAAATGTTCGCAAGTGCAAATTTAGGATGGCCAGTAAATTGTAATTGATGGATTTACATTTATTGAACAAATGTAAATCCAATAATTGTCTACAAAAAATAATTGTTAATGTGAAATCATAATTTTGCACTTACAAACATTTTAGTCATACAAAGTTTAGTGAAACAGCCGACCCCCAGTAGATTTCCTTAGATCGACTATCCTCGATGACAGGATTTATGATTTATTTTTCAGTTATGACGTCATCTTGCTTAGTTTTACAATTAAAAAAGCTACCAAAACATAACTCAATTCTAATGTCGTGGATGTCTTCAAATGGAACTCTCTCCTGATTTTCTAAGTTCGACATCATAGAGTAAAAGCACGCAGAAGGCTCGCTCAATTCTCCATTTATATGCGGAATATTCCCTACCGGACATGAAAAAAATATATTCTAATTTTCAATCCAAATTATGTTGTAACCACTCATTTGGAACATCTTAACCCTTAGACCGCTACTCACAACAATTGTCGTCTGCTGTGACTTTTATATCTTGCCTTATTTCTCAATAAAAACATGGTTTGACAGCACTTCAGAATCATTTCCAATGGAAATGATTCTGAAGTGCTGTCAAAGCATGTTTTTAATGATAAAAATGGAAAATAGAAAATAAACAGCAGACGACAAAAAAATTAAGATAGCGGTCTAAGGGTTAATGAGGGTAGGCATGTTTAAAGTAATGTGACGATACAAACCAGATATAAAGGTTATGAAATGTCTTAAAATCTCAATACATACGGACGCAAAGTAATTTGACCTTGACCATGGACATGAAGGCCGCATAAGTGTGGTATGGAATGAAAATATGGATGATGATAAGAAAGTATATGCAGTTTGAGGTAAATCCGACATACCGTTACAGAGATAATGGGTACCCAAAAACTTTGACAAAATTACGAAAACTATATACTCCTCGACATACTTTGTATGCCAGGGGTATAATAATCGTATCAGGTATGAAATATCCGGGTTAGAACCAATTGAAAGCACAGGTGGAAGACTCGGACCTATGACACCAAAAAAATGCCTATTAAAACAAATCCCATTACCCCACCCACTTGGTCTCGTACAGTACTATACGCTATATCAAGGTGAGCATAAATAGCGCTATTATAGAAAGAGCCCTCTTTTTTCCGGCTCGCAAACACAATAAACATCGATTAAATGTATGAAATATGTCTCTGGCAATCGATAAAGGTATTAGGTGTGTGAATATACTCACTTCAAATCGCTGTTTCAAGTATTTATTGAATTATTCGCGTTTTGATTACCCCATCCAAAGCGAAAGTTGCGTGTACGAAAGAATCTCACACAGAATCGGAGGCCTTCCGGCTGGATTATCGGTCATATTTGGCCGATAGCTGATCGCCAGCTCAAACTAAAGTCGTGCACCATGATCATATACATTAGAGACTCCAACCATACAAAGTTCGTCCAATTGTGATCGTTCGCCGATCTAAAAAACACTTTTTTTCTAATTTTATTGACTTTCATTCATGATTCGCGTACTATCAGATTATGTCTTCCGGAAACCCTGAAAAGGGAAAGTCCTCGCGTATATTTTTAGGTTTAACCAATCAGAGATGTTCTTACATAGACGCTTCGGTGGTTGTATTATGGAAGATAGTGCATTGACCCAGTTCCAGATAATGAACGAAATTATAGAAAAGTGTTTTTTAGATCGGCGAACGATCACAATTGGACGAACTTTGTATGGTTGGAGTCTCTAATGTATATGATCATGGTGCATGACTTCAGTTTGAGCTGGCGATCAGCTATCGGCCAAATATGACCGATAATCCAGCCGGACGGCCTCCGATTCTGTGTGAGATTCTTTCGTACACGCAACTTTCGCTTTGGATGGGGTAATCAAAACGCGAATAACTAAATAAATACTTGAAACAGCGATTTGAAGTGAGTATATTCACACACCTAATACCTTTATCGATTGCCAGAGACATATTTCATACATTTAATCGATGTTTATTGTGTTTGTGCGAGTCGGAAAAAAGAGGGCTGTTTCTATAATAGCGCTATTTATGCTCACCTTGATATAGCGTATAGTACTGTACGAGACCAAGTGGGTGGGGTAATGGGATGTTTTTTAATAGGCATTTTTTTGGTGTCATAGGTCCGAGTCTTCCACCTGTGATTGAAAGTGGATGTTTCATTGGTCGAACGGTGTCATGTGACGTTACCAAATGACGTTCGTGTAATGATGCAACATAAACAAGTCCGCGTTCTTTTCACCAAAATAAAAAAGTATAGTTATCTTGCTAAGTGCACTTTGACGGACAAATTTTCAATATAAGGATAAATTTATAAATTTTTATTATACTGAATTTATTACATTATTACAGCCATTTTGGCTGTGATAATGTAATATATTCAGTATAATAATTCTGCATACTTTTAATCATCAAATATATGCAGTCAAATATATAACGATCGGGTTTCATTGTTACCGGTGTCCCGAATAAGCTCCATTTCCCCAGGTTTATTGCATGGTGGATATTCAAACTTCAGTAGCCTATTTCACCAACATTGCAAAGTATACTTATCTAGCAAAGTATACTTTGAGGGAGAAATTTTCAATTTTATCATAAATTTATTAATTTTTATTATACTGAATTTATTACATTATCAGTCATTTTGGCTGTGATAATGTAATAAATTCAGTATAATAATTCTGCATACTTTTACTCATGAAATATATGCATTTGTTAGTTCTATATGAAATAATGCATTTCGGGAAAAATAAATTATTACTCCCTCAAAGTATACTTAGCTATATAAGTATGCTTAGCAATTTTGGTAAAATCGGTTACTGGTATTCTCTACGTATCTTTATGGCCGCCATACCTCGAGATAGTCGTAAACACATCTGACATGGGCCTCGATATCGATGTCCACCAAGCTGAACTGTATCGTGCTGCCCCGTGACGTAGTTATCGTCCAGAAACATTCCGCATTGTGACCGTACGGCGTGGGATAGTTGGGAGATACAAAACTCCCTGTGGGTGTGGTTAGGTCCGCTCCACAACCTGAAATTTCAGTTGTGCCGATACTACATTATGCATACAAGGTATGGGGATATTGTGGGTAGGACGAAACATGAATTGATGTGTATCAGAAATGCCGGTACACGATTATATATGAGACAAGCCATGTGATTTTGTATCTAAGATGTTTGATTTTTCATGAAAACATTTACAGAAATTGTGATATTTTCTGGAAATATTGTCGAAAGATAATAAACGGATTTCGTTAAATTTTGGCACAATTTCCAGAAAATATTGTAACTATTTTTCATGAGATATCACACACCTTCTTAATAGGCAAAAAATTAATTATGACAGGGCCACCAACATAAATAAGTTATGGAGATGCATTGATATGATGTGATCTGTGATTTAATATCCATTGTGAAATGAATGTCATTTTAATAGCTGTTGGTAGCAAGATAATTCCTTGACAAATACGTTGGGAGTATTGGGTTTGCCGTCTATCCTGCATCACACACCATGTTGTAGAGTAGTATCAATATCATTCTAAGCGATAATCAAATAAGCAGCAACGACCAAGTGCTCTAGAAATGAATAAATGCGAACCTGTTGCCGTGGCATCATACATAATGCGGAACCCCGGGGCGGAGTACGAGTTGTCCGTCTTTAGTTTCAGGTACATTCTGTTGCTATGGGAAACGATAATCCGGTCGATCGTGGTTCCGCAATATACGCCGACTAACGGGGAACTCAGGAATCCTCCATTCCTGTAACAGCCAGCACAGAATTGAAGAGTCAAGACACGGTGACGTGATAAATGAACAGATCAGGCCAGTACGCAGGAATTGTTTTTGGGGGGTGCAGAAAATTCTCGCATACCCAGAGTCCATTTCAATGTTATTTCCGAAGCCACGCCCATGTGGGATTTTTCTGTCTCACACGGCTATCTCACACGGCTAACCTGTCACACACTGCCGGAACTACTTTTTGTGTATTGGCTTCCAAATGTCGTCTGCATTGTTTACAAACACGCGCTCTCTACACAGTACTGTCAGTAGACAACAATGTCAATACATGGGCGTAGCTAATGATGCGACTGGTGCGACATTGTCGCACCAATAATTCAAAATAGGTCAAAATGTCGCACCAATAATTTCTGCCAAAACCCGTTTTTGACGACATGTCGCACCAATATTTCAGCCGGGAATTGTTTCATTGTTTAGAATTGTATATTTCATATTATATAAAACAGGCAGTTAGATTTGGAAACGAAAGTAACCGTTTTATACACCGTTCCCCGAATTCCAGATATTCATATGACCACCGTCACGTACATGTACACTTGATGATTCGGACTTCGGTTTAACCCTGCCTACCAGACTGATCATTGTTATGCACACGCTTTGCATCCGCTTACATGACACAGACGAAACCGAAAGTAAACAGACGCTACATGTTTTAAAGTATCAAGTTATCATGGGTGACTTCGTGTTTAGAGCAGCTGATCGTCAGCAAAAATGCAGAGCAAATAAAGTACATGTTCCAGAATCGGCAGGATAAGCTAATGAAAACTGTCACTGCGAACAATTTGACATTCGACGGTACTAAACTTGAGGTGGACCAGTTGTCGGACGTGCTACTACCGTCAAAATACGAACACTTATCTGCATTCAAAGCGAAGGGAGACGGGAATTGTTTGTACAACGCCGCTTCTCTATGTGCTGTTGGTGAGAATCCATTCTATGTTTGCAAATAGTGTTGATCCAGTTTCAGCCTGGCTGTTCGAAACGAGACGTCATATCCGGGACTGGTTTGAATTTGAGTAATAAAGAGTCCGTATGCATATGCCCGATTTTTCATATTGGATATTCGACTTTTTGTGTTTTTACTGATATTTTTAAACCAAAACATCCTCTAAAAATGTTACAATAGCAATATAATAAGGCAAATATATGCCCGATTTTTCATGATATGCGACAAGCGAGAGATCGTTCAGTGGCCTTAGACGGATACAAACGTATTTACGGTCAACCATGAAGCAAAATAGGTTAAACGGCTTGATGATGTTATATGTACAAAAAGACTTAGCTCTGACTGACATTGCCACTGAATTCTGCTTCACGGCTAGCCGGAGCATTAAATTTGGGAAGTTTAAGTAGTTGTTACGCGAGGACGCAAGTTAAAGCTAGAACGGTCTACGTCAACAAATTACAACTCTGTCAGTGTGTGAAGCGTTTTACGAGGCCCTGGTGGTCAGAATGTAGCCGCGGTGTCATTGCACCTACTTAGTCATCTTCTATACATATCTATCTTCTATCCATAAGAGATCATACGTGTGCGGCCGGTTGAATTAATATGACTCTGACACAGACACATTGGGACTTGGTTATTACTGTCTTCTTATCTTCACATGATTGTGTGCCCACGGTCGACAAAATGTGCATGAATCTTAAAGGTACATGCCCACTCAGTAGGCACAAACTGTTGTTTATAGGAATTAAATAAGTGTATAATTGTGTCACTATTCCACCAGTTCTAAAAATTACGAGTGCCCAATATACAGAAAAATCATATAGTAAAAAACATCTTACTGATAGTGACGCGCGGTGGTATCAGGCTATTTTCATATGCAAATGAGGCACACCATTTTTTTATTATTTATACTAATTAAATGCGTCACCTGAAAAAATAATATGTTCGACAGATTATAAAGTATGATCATTGCACATCAGAAAATAAATACAGAGAAT
The DNA here is from genome assembly GCA_029237695.1 of Conchocele bisecta. Lineage (NCBI taxonomy): Eukaryota > Metazoa > Mollusca > Bivalvia > Lucinida > Thyasiridae > Conchocele > Conchocele bisecta. The sequence goes on along the minus strand of CM055270.1, from coordinate 14,346,580 downwards.
ACATAGTAATGTCTGTTAATATTTTAAGGACACACGGTTATCACCCCTGATATCAGTGTGTAAATTTGCGTCTGATATAAAATGTATAATAATGCCAATCAATACGCGGGGTAATGGTGAATTCATGTTTATTTTGCCAGAAAATGTCTCAGATGATGTCTCTGATATAAAGAGCATTTTGTGCCTGCTGAGTGGGCATGCACCTTTAACACGTTAGCTACCTTCCTAGTTCAAGATCACCATGCACAATCTTACATGTTACTGGCATACACTGTTCGTTATTCAGTCAGCAAATTGTTATTATCGCCACTACATATATGAAAACAACCTACTTGTGTGACACCCGGCCACAAACGTTTTATTAAGGTCCCTTGCCCATCGGCAGCCCATAATTACAATGTACTACGGTATTGCAAATGTTCACATAAATGGTGGATTTGCCACCGTGACTCGGTAGGTCTACCAGTTGTTACTTATACATCCACCAATTAGTGTCATAATTATCATTGTGATAGCATGACTATTAGTAACGGAGACATATCGACAATGACACTGTGAAGTCAGCATATGTGTATCATGTAGTTGGTCTAAGTGCCGAGTTCATTGTGTCGTTGTCGACAGGCCAGATCTTGACTCGCCAGCTATGTCGCACCAACATGAAGAAATTGGTAGCTACGCCCCTGCAATAACGTCGCTCTGGATTTGTTATGTAGGCTATTATTTATTTCATGTTTTATCCAGTTTTATCAAATTTGCGTAAATTTGTGGGACGAGTTGTGTAAGGGGCGTCTGTAAATCAGATGGCCGAATACTGAATACATGAATTATTATTAAAAAAAAACACATGTAATTGACAGCAAAATATTTACCTCGTATGTTGTTGATTCTTCCCCAAACATATGTATAGTGACAGTTGATAGTGATTGGAATATTTGTTTAATAATCCAGTGAGCAAGAATTTCTTGAAAACAGCAACGTGTTGAAATGACAAATGTCCGTCGGAGTGAAACTTTCGGCGGACTGATATTTTGATATTTGCGTAATTAAAGACAGCGTCTCGGAATTGCAATAAATACTCAAAATAAAAACATGAAATGATTCTGTAAACATTACTGTACAAATTTGAATTGAGGATATATGGTCTATTTTCAATATTTATATGAGTTTGTCTCGTACTGCGTCCTATTTATTTTGTGTATGTAGTAATTGGGTTTACGCATGATGTCATGGGCGTCTCCAGGCCGTATTTTTATTGGGCCGTTATGTGTTAAATGTTTCGATCCAATGTAGGAGACTCTAATTTGTTCTTTGTTTACACCCATTTGTTGATACGGGTAATGCGATCGAGTGGTTGTATTGGAGATGGCATATAAAGAAAAAAAGTTAGTATTATACCATGGTGGTTAGTTGATGGCATACTATGGCTAAACATGATTCTGGACTTAGTAGGTATGCGAGAAAAAGTATTCCAGATATACTCCGGTGTGTGACTAAGGATATGCCACCCTCGTGGTCAGAATATGTTGTCAGAAACTCGGCAAAGCCTCGTTTCTGACAACATATTCTGACCACTCAGGTGGAATATCCTTTTTCTCGCATACCCATGCAGAGTCCATTTCAATGTTATTTCCGAAGCCACGCCCATGTGGGATTTTTCTGTCTCACATGGCTATCTCACACGGCTGACCTGTGACACACTGCCGGAATTACTTTTTGTGTATTGGCTTCCAAACGTCGTCTGCATTGTTTACAAACACACGCTCTCTACACAGTACTGTCAGTAGACAACAATGTCAACAACGTCGCTCTGGATTTGTTATGTAGGCTATTATTTATTTCATGTTTTATCCAGTTTTATCAAATTTGCGTAAATTTGTGGGACGAGTTGTGTAAGGTGCGTCTGTAAATCAGTTGGCCGAATACTGAATACATGATTATTATTAAAGAAGAAACATGTAATTTACAGCAAAATATTTACCTCGTATGTTGTTGATTCTTCACCAAACATATGTATAGTGACAGTTGATAGTGATTGGAATATTTGTTTAATAATCCAGTGAGCAATTTGAATTTCTTGAAAACGGCAACGGTCCGTCGGAGTGAAACTTTCGGCGGACTGATATTTGCGTAATTGAAGACAGCGTCTCGGAATTGCAATAAATACTCAAAATAAAAACATCAAATGATTCTGTAAACATTATTGTACAAATTTGAATTGAGGATATATGGTCTATTTTCAATATTTATATGAGTTTGTCTCGTACTGCGTCCTATTTATTTTGTGTATGTAGTAATTGGGTTCACACATCTGTCATGGGCGTCTCCAGGCCGTATTTTTATTGGGCCGTTATGTGTTAAAAGTTTCGATCCAATGTAGGAGACTCTAATTTGTTGGTGTAAACTTTGTTTACACCCATTTGTTGATACGGGTAATGCGATTGAGTGGTTGTATTGGAGATAGCATATAAAGAAAAAAAGTTAGTATTATACTATCATGGTGGTTCGTTGATGGCGTACTATGGCTAAACATGATTCTGGATTTAGTAGGTATGCGAGAAAAAGTATTCCAGATATACTCCGGTGTGTGACAAAGGATATTCCACCCTCGTGGTCAGAATATGTTGTCAGAAACTCGGCAAAGCCTCGTTTCTGACAACATATTCTGACCACTCGGGTGGAATATCCTTTTCTCGCATACCCAGAGTCCATTTCAATGTTATTTCCGAAGCCACGCCCATGTGGGATTTTTCTGTCTCACACGGCTATCTCACACGGCTGACATGTCACACACTGCCGGAACTACTTTTTTTGTGTATTGGCTTCCAGACGTCGTCTGCATTGTTTACAGACACACGCTCTCTACACAGTACTGTCAGTAGACAACAATGTCAACAACGTCGCTCTGGATTTGTTATGTAGGCTATTATTTATTTCAGGTTTTATCCAGTTTTATCAAATTTGCGTAAATTTATGGGACGAGCTGTGTAAGGGGCGTCTGTAAATCAGTTGGCCGAACATTATTATTAAAAAAAAACACATGTAATTGACAGCAAACTATTTACCTCGTATGTTGTTGATTCTTCCCCAAACATATGTATAGTGACAGTTGATAGTGATTGGAATATTTGTTTAATAATCCAGTGATCAAGAATTTCTTGAAAACGGCAACGTGTTGAAATGACAAATGTCCGTCGGAGAGAAACTTTCGACGGACTGATATTTGCGTAATTGAAGACAGCGTCTCGGAATTGCAATACAAACTCAAAATAAAAACATAAAATGATTCTGTAAACATTATTGTACAAATTTGAATCGAGGATATATGGTCTATTTTCAATATTTATATGAGTTTGTCTCGTACTACGTCCTATTTATTTTGTGTATGTAGTAATTGGGTTTACACATGATGTCATGGGCGTCTTCAGACCGTATTTTTATTGGGCCGTTATGTGTTAAATGTTTCGATCCAATGTAGGAGACTCTAATTTGTTGGTGTAAATTTTGTGTTTACACACATTTCTTGATACGGGTAATGCGATTGAGTGGTTGTATTGGAGATGGCATATAAAGAAAAAAAGTTAGTATTATACTATGGTGGTTCGTTGATGGCGTATTATGTCTAAACATGATTCTGGACTTAGTATGTATGCGAGAAAAAGTATTCCAGATATACTCCGGTGTGTGACTAAGGATATTCCACCCTCGTGGTCAGAATATGTCGTCAGAAACTCGGCAAAGCCTCGTTTCTGACAACATATTCTGACCACTCGGGTGGAATATCCATTGTCACACACCGGTATTATGGAATACTTTGTCACACGGGTATATGGAATACTCTTAATCCCACATGGGTGTGGCTTCGGAAATAACATTGAAATGGACACTGGGTATGCGAGAAAATGATATTCCACCCAAGTGTCACAATATGTCGCTAGAGACTTGTTGCCTCGGAGAACATGTTGGATGTATCGAAAGTCACAGAAATTTAGCAAATATAAAGTTTAAGTCTTATTTGGATGGAACCTGGATGGATCATCCTAGTCCCACACCATTGACTAAAACGGATACTCTTAACTCTTACAATGCTGAATTAATTTGTGCCGTCTGCTGAATATTTTTTATTTTTCCATTTTTCTCATCAAAAACTTGGTTTGGCAGTACTTTAGAATCATTTCCAATGGAAATGATTCTAAAATGCTGCCAAACCATGTTTTTACTGATAGAAAAGACAAAATATGAATTATCAGCAGACGACTATTTTCGGTTCCCGCATTCTAAGGGTTAATCTCATATGGGCAGAACTTTTCAGATAAATCTGTCTCAGCCAGTTGGTGGGTGAGAAATTACAGTACATACCTTATTTCCAGGAAATCGTACTGACAACGGAGATGGTTTTCTAGAACAATGTCTATATAAGGTTGCAGTAAACCATGCCATATTATAAGCAGATATTACAGTACATACCTTATTTCCAGGAAATCGTACTGACAATGGGGATGGTTTATGTCTATATGTCTATATATGGTTGACACAAAGCAACGTCCCATTGTAAGGAGATATTACAGTACAGTTGAACCTGCCCTTATGACCACCTGAACTAAGCGACTTCCTGTGCTTAGCGACCGGTCTCAGCTCCTCTCGTGACATTTTGAGCGTTAATATAACTTGACTAAGCGACCACCTCTGTAACGTGACCAGCGACCATGAAAATCCGATCCCAAAATATTAAAATCCTTAACTCAGCGACCATTTCTGTATTGTTGTTGTTTTTCAACTTGAAATGTCTGCCGTTTATTTTTCACGGACTACCACTCAACTCGCCCATTGATCAACTCGTCCACCATACGTCACAGCTTGCAGACTCGTGCGATCTGCACATTCGGAACACCTCAATTTCAAGGTGTTCCCCTGTGATTTGTACAGGTAATGAATGGCTAATACCCGTAGGCAAGAACTTCTCACTTGCCAAGCGCTTTCAATTACGCTGCCACTCAATTACGCGTGGATGACAAATGAATCCAAATCGTCAGTCATGCCTATTTTGTCAAACCATATTTGACTCCCGACCTTTGTCCGAAATAAATAATAGAGCTTACTATGGATTGTTTTGAATTGATCGGACGGTGATTCGTGCAAATACCTTGTTCTATTAATACATTTCCGGTATCACATTACGCAAACTGATACAATTAATAGACATGATTTGATGACGTCGGAGAAAATCCTACGGTCATGTGATTTGTGTTACAAATGGACTGGTTCCCTGTGTTTTGGTTGATGCGCTATCCTAAAGCAGAATGTATTCAAGGGAAATATATAAACAGGAACCAGTTGATGTCACTTAATTTGTTATTGTTTACACTTCAGTGTTACACACTTTTTTAGCCTTGGGCTGAAATTTACTCGCTAACAACAATTAACATTATGGGTGACAGGTGACGAAGAGCTTATGTTATCTTCAGTGCACCTATAGAGACGGTCAATACAGAAAAATGAAGGGGTTCAAATTTAATATGGAATTGTATTCATTGTGTACATGTCTACATATTGCCATATTAGTTCATATTATGTACATACAGGTACATATATATGGTATACACTGAAATATATTTAAAAAAAAAAAAATACAATTTTATATAGCACCTCTCCTAAGTGACCACCTGTCTTAAGAGATCAAAAAGTTATTCTCCGCTGAGTGGTCTCTTAAGACAGGTTCGACTGTACATACCTTATTTCCAGGAAATCGTACTGACAACACGGATGGTTTTCTAGGGTGAATACCTTATTTCCAGGAAATCGTACTGAAGATGGGGATGGTTTTCTAGAATAATGGCTATATATGGTTGACACAAAGCAACGTCCCATTATAAGGAGATATTACAGTACATACCTTATTTCCAGGAAATCGTACCGACAATGCATATGGTTTTCTAGGGAGAATTCTGTGATGTTCAGGAGGATCTGGTTTCCTTGTGGGGCCGTGATTGTCCACACACACTCACGCTGGTGGGGGTAGTTGTCTGGCCAGTTGGGGCTCACGATCAAACCCGTGGGCTCCGTCAACACCGCCCCACACACTGCAATATGGTTGATTGGTTGGTTGGTTGATAGATTGTGTGATTTCTTCATTGGTTTTTCATTGATTAATTGTTGATTAATTGGTTGATTGATTGCTTGATTGGTTTTATAGATTGTTTGCTCGATTGTGTGATTGATTTATTGGTGTATTGATTGATTGAATGGCTGTGTAATTGATTAAGTGGTTGATTGCTTGTGTGATTGGTTTATTGATTTATATTTTGCTTGATTTAATTGTTGATTAATTGGTTGATTGATTGATTGTGTGATTTATTGGTTTATTGATTACATGGTTGCTTGATTGTGTGATGGATTGATTGGTTTATTGAGTGATTGAATGGCTGTTTAATTGATTGATTGGTTGATTGATTAATTGGTTGATGTATTGCTTGATTGTGTGATTGATTGATTGATATGTTACTTAATTAGTAGATTTAAAGCTTGATTGTGTGGTTGATTGGTTTATTGATTAAATGAATGGTTGTTTAATTGATTAATTGGTAGATTGTTTGATTGTGTGATTGATTAGTTTAGTGAATGATTGCGATGTGGATGAAGGGATACACCGGAATATGATTTATTGTCTCGACTGATTGATTGATTCTCTCTGTAAATAAATCTTGGAATTTCATTAGAATTATGTCCTCTGGACTCAGAGGACTCAATCCTAATTAAATTCCAAGACATATTTATGATATTTACAGGGAAATATAATGAATTACCGTTCGCTATGTTTTAACTAATTATAACCCACAAGTTTCCCAGCATGCAAAGAGTTAGATAATGATATACCAGGGTTACTATTGCTTATTGATTTTGAAAAAGCATTTGACTCGGTTTCGTGGAATTTCATCAGGAACACACTATCTTTTTTCCAATTTGGGAACTCATTAAGAAAATGGGTAGATGTCTTATACAGAAACTCTAAACTAGCGGTACTTCAGTGTGGCCACCTGTCTTCCTTTTTTAATGTCGGTCGTGGGTGTAGACAAGGAGATCCTCTATCACCTTACATATTCATTCTATGTGCAGAAATATTAGCAATCAGAAATAATAGTCACATTAAGGGAATTATGGTAAATAATACAGAAATCAAAATTTCAAGCTTCGCAGACGACACTTCACTCGCACTAGATGGCACTGAATCCTCATTGAATAATACATTAATGGAAATAAAAAAAATTGAAAACATATCTGGATTGAAAGGAAACTTTGAGAAGACACATGTTATATGGATCGGTAAAAAGAAATTCAGCTCTGACACAATTAAAACAAAATTAAAAATAGCCTGGGGACAAACTGACTTCAAACTTTTTGGCATACATGTTGATTTAAATAAAATGATGGACCTTAACTTTAACCCGAAAATAATCAAACTTCAAAAATCAATTAACCACTGGAAACGTAGAATACTTACACCATTAGGTAGACTTACAGTAATTAAAACCTTATAAGTACCAACATTAAACCACATGTTCATATCATTACCGAACCCAAACGACAAAATCTTAAAGAAAATAAATAGTATGTTATATCAGTTCTTATGGCTAGGCCCTGCAAGAATTAAAAGTTCAGTAGTTACAAAAAGCTATATAGAAGGAGGACTAAGAATGATAAATCTTTCCGCATTTGTTAAATCATTAAAACTAAGTTGGATTAGAAGGATAATAGTGAACAATGGCAAATGGATAGATACACTAAAAAAAATGTTGATGTTGGGCGATTATTTTCCATGGGAACAAAATATATTGAAGAAAAGTATGTAAACAATAATCCATTTTGGAAAGATGTTTTTAGAGCATATACAGAATTAAACTCAAAAACAGATTTAACAAATCAAGATAATTTATTAGCCAACAGTCTATTTTACAACACAAACATCAAAATGGGTGGCACAACAATTTATTTCAAAAATTTATATGAAAAAGGAATTAGATTCATAAATGACATGTTAGATGGAGACAATAAGATTTTTACATTGGAACAGATTAAACAGAATACAGGCATAAACATTAACTAGAAATGGACGCTTGTCGACAAGCGCATGTGTATCCCCCTCCCCAGATACACAAGTAGTTTGAAAAAAGGGTGATCGAGTTATGCTCCGGAGACAAAATCGGTGACGGACAAAGGGAGATAACTAAACAATTAGTGATGCAAGAGTTGTCATTCTTGCGCGACACACCTTTGTGAAGCATGTGTGAAGCTACTGGAGCGCAGAATTATTTGTTAATAGTCCTATATTTATGTACATATATCTGCACAGGTGCACATAATGCCACAATATTTCAACACAGTTGACGGAAATGTAATATAGAATGTAAATAAAAAAAAAATGCTCGCTACTGGAGCCGAGAATTTTTTTTAATAGTCCTATATTTATCTACATATATCTGCACAGGTCCACATACTGCCACAATATTGTCAACACAGTTTAGGTAAATGTAATAATTTAGCTGTATAAATTACCTGTAATAAGTTAGTGGTCAGTTAAATTTTTTAAAAAGAATGTAAAAAAAAAAATAAAAAAAAAATTGAAAAAAAAAGTTGAAAAATAAAAAATAATAATACTTGCTACTGGAGCCCAGAATTTTTTTTTAATAGTCCTATATTTATCTACATATATCTGCACAGGTCCACATAATGCCACAATATTTTCAACACAGTTTACGGAAATGTAATATACAATTTTTTTTTTTTTAAATAATGCTCGCTACTGGATCCCAGAATTTTTGTTAATAGTCCTATATTTATCTACATATATCTGCACAGGTCCACATACTGCCACAATATTGTCAACACAGTTTACGGAAATGTAATAATGTACCTGTATAAATTACCTGTAATAAGTTAGTGGCCAGTTAAAAAATTGAAAAAGAATGTAAAAATAAAATGAAAAAAAAAATTAAATTAAAAAAAAGAAAAAGAATAATGCTCCCTACTGGAGCCCAGAATGTTTTTTAATAGTCCTATATTTATCTACATATCATATATACACAGGTCCACATATTCCCACAATATTTTCAACACAGTTTACGGAAATGTAATATAATCATTTACCTGTATAAATTACCTGTAAGTTGTCAGTGGTCAATTGCACATGCTAGCACATGCACAGGTGAATATTCTGTATATAGCACTTACCACCTTATGCTACTAGACAAAAATTGAAAAATAATTTGAAAAAACAAATGAAAAAAAAAAATGGAAAAAAAAAGTTTAAAAATAATAATGCTTGCTACTGGAGCACAGAATTTTTTTTTAATAGTCCTATATTTATCTACATATATCTGCACAGGTCCACATAATGCCACAATATTTTCAACACAGTTTACGGAAATGTAATATACAATTTTTTTTTTTTTAAATAATGCTCGCTACTGGAGCCCAGAATTTTTGTTAATAGTCCTATATTTATCTACATATATCTGCACAGGTCCACATACTGCCACAATATTGTCAACACAGTTTACGGAAATGTAATAATGTACCTGTATAATTACCTGTAATAAGTTAGTGGCCAGTTAAAAAATTGAAAAAGAATGTAAAAAAAAAAATGGAAAAAAAAATAAAAAAAAAATAAAAAAAAATTAAATTAAAAAAAAGAAAAAGAATAATGCTCCCTACTGGAGCCCAGAATGTTTTTTAATAGTCCTATATTTATCTACATATCATATATACACAGGTCCACATATTCCCACAATATTTTCAACACAGTTTACGGAAATATAATATAATCATTTGCCTGTATAAATTACCTGTAAGTTGTCAGTGGTCAGTTGCACATGCTAGCACATGCACAGGTGAATAGTCTGTATATAGCACTTACCACCTTTATATGCTACTAGACAAAAATTGAAAAATAATTTGAAAAAACAAATGAAAAAAAAAAAATGGAAAAAAAAAGTTTAAAAATAATAATGCTTGCTACTGGAGCACAGAATTTTTTTTTAATAGTCCTATATTTATCTACATATATCTGCACAGGTCCACATAATGCCACAATATTTTCAACACAGTTTACGGAAATGTATCATTTACCTGTATAAATTACCTGTAAGTGGTCAGTGGTCAGTTGCACATGCTAGCACATGCACAGGTGAATAGTCTGTATAAAGCACTTACGACCTTATGCTACTAGACAAAAATTGAAAAATAATTTGAAAAAAATATATAAAAAAAATGAAAAATAAATGAAAAAGAAATGAAAAAAAAGAGAAAAAAAATGAAAAAAAAATAATAAATAAATAAAATGAAAAAAAAAAGGTTAAAAATAATAATGCTTGCTATTGGAGACCAGATTTTTTTTAATAGTCCTATATTTATCTACAAAAATCTGCACAGGTCCACATAATGCCACAATATTTTCAACACAGTACCCAATGTAGTGATTTACCTGTATAAATTACCTGGTCAGCAGTGGTCAAGCACTGGACATCTGCACATGCTAGCCCATGCTAGCACATGGTTCTCCCAGTTTCTATTGTTCTCTCTACAGGTAAGGTGTACAGAGCACACGAGAAAAGGTGTACAGAGCAGACGAGAAAACGGGTCTTCATGCATTATTGTCCAGTTTGTAGAGTGCGCAAAACAAAAAATGGAGATAACTCAAAAATTAGCTACGCAAGAGTTGTCATTCTTGTGCGCGACACACCTCCAGGGTCGTGGTCTATGCATGTGTGAAGTTTCATGAAAATATTCCAAAGGGTGGTCGAGTTATGCTCCGGACAGGAAATCAGTGAGCGAAAACAAAAAAGGGAGATAACTCAAAAATTAGCTATGCAAGAGTTGTCATTCTTGTGCACGACACACCTTCGGTTCGTGGTCTAATTGAATGTGTTAAGTTTCATAAAAATATTCCAAAGGGTGGTCGAGTTATGGTCAATCAGTGCGCAAAACAAAAAAGGGAGATAACTAAAAAATTAGCTATGCAAGAGTTGTCATTCTTGTGCGCGACACACCTTCGGGTCGTGGTCTATGCATGTGTAAAGTTTCATGAAAATATTCCAAAGGGTGGTGGAGTTATGCTCCGGACACGAAATCAGTGCGAGAAACAAAAAAGGGAGATAACTAAAAAATTAGCTATGCAAGAGTTGTCATTCTTGTGCGCGACACACCTTCGGGTCGTGGTCTATGCATGTGTGAAGTTTCATGAAAATATTCCAAAGGGTGTTCGAGTTATGCTCCGGACAAGAAGTGTCTGCGGCGGACGCGGACGCGGACGCGGCGCGCTGTCAAATCCATAGTATCCCCCGACGGAGTCCGGGGGACACAATTATCTTCATTACCACGGTATGTCATCTTCATTGAAATCACTATTCCAAAAACATCAAATATTAATATAACACAAAAGTTAGAACAACCTATCATACCAGCACCTTTGAGAACAATTCTAAGATCAGGCAAGGGGTCTAAGGACATGTATAGTATACTAAACAAAAACACAGAAACACCTACCAGCAAACAAAAATGGAATGCTATATACAAATTTAGTGCAAACAATTGGAAATCTATATACCAAGAACCATTTAGAACTACCAAAAGTACAAGGTTAAGATGGTTACAAGTTAGAATAAATCATAATATATTAGTGACAAATACCTTCTTATACAGGATAGGAGCTGTTAATAACAGTTTATGTAATCTATGTAGCTCGGATACAGAAACCATTAGACATATTTTTTGGCAGTGTCCCCAAACAGAAAAATTGCTAACTAATTTGACACAATTGCTAAGAAATAATAACATAACAATAGAACTAACAGAAAAATCTTTCCTATTTGGGATTTTCGAAAATACGACATCTGAAGTAGTTAAAATTATTTTTATGGAAACAAAAACATATATATACCGATCAAGAACAATAAAACAGAATTTATATTTCACTGCACTAAAATCAAGACTGACAGAAACATACAAAATTCATCGTCAAATTGCGCACGACAACAATACATTAGATAAATTTGACGCAATATGGGACAATAATTACAAAACTATATTCATGAATGCACAACACCCTTGATGAATAGCTAATAAACAATGATAATATTAAATAGAATTGCATGTCAACTTAACAATACCTTAATATAATCAACCAGCCACCAACCTTCCATGTCTTTTATTTGATTGATAATTGCATCACATTTTTTTTTTCCCTTGTATGTATGTTTGGACATGTTTTCATTATGTTAATTACATGTATATTGTATGATCTTGGTCGCCCTCTTTAACCCTTGCTGTGCTGTATTAAGTATTGTCGTCTGTTCTTTTTTTATTTTTTCGTTAATCCTTAACAAAGACACGTTTTGACAGCACACGATAATCGTCTCTATTGCAGGCGATTCTCATATGCTGTCACAACAAGTTTCTTCAGTAATAATAATGATGAAAGCAAAAATAGGCAGACGACAATTTTTGTTTAGCGCACAGTAAGGGTTAACTTGAATTGTAAGATAGATACACATGTATTATATTATTGTACGGTTTGTGGGGGATGGCTCCCCGACCTACCACAGACCTATTACGGGGAGAATAAAAATATGTCCAAAAAAAAAATAAAATAGTTAGGCAAGGATACTAAACTTGTTTAATAAATATCATATTAAATCATCACTCATGTAAGATCCTCTATATACATGTACATACTGTGCGAGGCATTCAGGGAGACGTACGAAGCGTGGAATCCCTCGCGGGCAATACTGGCGTCGGAGATCAGCTGGACGGTGAGCACATTGTTGGTGGACGTGAGGACAGGAGGCGGAGTCGAGCCACAATATCTGTAACATCCGAGGGTAATAGTGCATCGGGTTATCCACAGCACTGATGGGCAATATGTTTTGACTGTTCCTCGAATGACCATGAAATAACTTTTTTATTCCTCAACCTGTATTACACTGTATGTGATAAAATGTATGTTATACCAGAGTTTGTTTGTTTCTTTGTTGGGGTTTAACGGCCTATCAACAGCTAAGGTCATTTAAGGCTGGGTCAATGGGTTTAGTACTAAATCCCATATATTACCTGTACACGTACATGCACATGTTCAAGTACATGTACAAGTACAAATGGGGGGAAAATCCCAAAATCAGAACTGAATATTTACAATCAACAAAACTATATATTCAGCCCTGAAATCAGAATAATCCTGATCTAATGCCAGGTCTTTGCCACACCAGAATCACTTGGCCCCTCCCAAAAGCAGTAGGATCAGTAATAATCTTACTACTTTTATAATGGGCAATAACCCAATTCAACTCCCAGGTAACTAAAGAGCCAAAGATAAAAACGTACCTGAGGGCCAAACGAGGCAAATCGTGATTCCTATAAGGAGGAACCCATACCGTTAATTTACGCCGTCTCATTCGCCCGACCACCACCCACATGTTAGACCAGCGCTCCAGATAAGCTGCGTATTTGCGTAAATACCCAATTAATATTGCCAAAAAAAATAATTGAAATCAGAAGTACATGTAGTGAGTATCAAAAATTGTTGGTACCTTTATCATGTGGCAGAAAACAATAAACAGACCACAAATATAGCATATTTTTCTTATTTTCCCATGAAAAGAAATCTTGGTATTTCATTAGAATTGTCTCCACGGAGACAATTCTAATGAAATGCCAAGACATGTTTTCATTTAGAAGCAGCTATTCAATAATTGCTGTCTGCTGATGTAAACAACAGTGTGATTTTATTTTACCCAATTAAAATTTTGAAATACCCAATTGCTTCAGAAATGATGGAGTGACAATACTCAATTACTAATTCCTTATCTGGAGCCCTGTTAGACTATAAAACAAGAGGGCCATGATGGCCCTAATTCGCTCACCTGACTCCATGAACACCAGAGGAGAATGTGACATTGAGTTCATGTGTTTTAAAAAAAATTGTGCTATTTTTAGATGGCTGTCATCTTGGATTAAGCGATGACTCTCATTTTACCAAATCTGAAAATGCTTCACCCAAGGATCTTAACTTACTATGAAGTTTGGCCAGCATCGGCCATGTGGTTCCTGAGAAAAAGACGTTCAAAATCTCGAATAAATGGACCTTTTGGTGGCCATCATGGATGTTATAATCATCCGATTCCGACAAATATTGCACCAGAGCAATCGCCTCATCGATACCTTCAATTTGATATATGACATGAGCATATTCGGTCAAAAATAAAATTTAACCCCACGGGCCACGCCCATTTTTGACCCCGGGGTCACCATTTTCACAACTTTGAAAGAGCATTGTAAATCGATGATTTCTACCAAGTTTGGTCGAAATCTGGCTAGCGGTTCATGAGAAGAAGATTTTTTAAGAATTTATGCTATTTTTAGACGGCGGCCATCTTGGATTAGCGATGACCTCCATTTTACCAAATCTGAAAAGGCTTCACCCATGGACCATAACTTTTAAGTTTGGCGTTTGGCTACCATGGGCCAAGCGGTTCATGTGAAGAAGAATTTTGAAATCTCTAATAAAAGAAAGACCTTTTGACATTTCGGCGGCCATCTTGGATGACATAACAATCCGATTTCGACAAAAAAATGTACCAGAGTGATCGCCTCATTGATATCTTCGATTTGATATATAACATGACTATATTCGGTCAAAAATAAAATTTGACCCCAATTTGACCCCACGGGCCACGCCCATTTTTGACCCCGGGGTTACCATTTTAGCAACTTTGAAAGACCATTGTACATCGATCATTCCTACCAAGTTTCGTCGAAATCCGGCTAGCGGTTCATGAGAAGAAGATTTTTTAAGAATTTATGTTATTTTTAGATGGCGGCCATCTTGGATTAGCGATGACCTCCATTTTAACAAATCTGAAAAGGTTTCACCCATGGATCATAACTTTTAAGTTTGGTTACCATGGGCCAAGCGGTTCATGTGAAGAAGAATTTTGAAATCTCTAATAAAAGAATGACGTTTTTGACATTTCGGCGGCCATCTTGGATGACATAATCGTCCGATTTCGACAAAAAATGTACCAGAGTGATCGCCTCTTTGATACCTTCGATTTGATATATAACATGACCATATTCGGTCAAAAATAAAATTTGACCCCAATTTGACCCCACGGGCCACGCCCACTTTTGACCCCGGGGTCACCATTTTAACAACTTTGAAAGAGCATGGTACATCAATCATTCCTACCAAGTTTCGTCGAAATCCGGCTAGCGGTTAATGAGAAGAAGATTTTTTAAGAATTTATGCTAGTTTTAGACAGCGGCCATCTTGGATTAGCGATGACCTCCATTTTAACAAATTTGAAAAGGCTTCACACATGGACCATAATTTTTAAGTTTGGCTACCGTGGGCTAAGCGGTTCATGTGAAGAACAATTTTGAAATCTCTAATAAAAGAACAACCTTTTGACATTTCGGCGGCCATCTTGGATGACATAACCATCCGATTTTGACAAAAAAATGCACTAGAGTGATCGCCTCATTGACACCTTCAATTTGATATATGACATGACCATATTCGGTCAAAAATAAAATTTGACCCCAATTTGACCCCAATTTGACCCCACAGGTCACGCCCATTTTTGACCCCGGGGTCACCATTTTATCAACTTTGAAAGAGCATTGTACATCGATCATTCCTACCAAGTTTTGTCGAAATCCGGTTAGCGGTTCTTGAGAAGAAGATTTTTGAAGAATTTGTGCTATTTTTAGACGCGGCCATCTTGGATTACGTAATGACGTCATTTTAACAATTTTGTAATCCCCCTACCTAAGGACCATGACCATGAACCATGACGACGGACGACGGACGACGGACGACAGACGACGGACGACGCGGTAACAATAGCTCACCTGAGCTCTAAAAATCCTTTGGTTCTTACATGTATATAGGGGGTTTGCGGAATGTGACGAAGGAGGGCAGAATTTTTAAAGTTGTCAAATGCATATATGTTCTATAGTTACTATAACCCCTTTAGAAGTGAAACATCACCAGATTTTCATCAGACATGGTTGGATTTAACATAGTTCTGCATGGTGGTGTCTTGTATTGATCATGTGGCGAATTTACAGTACAATTTTATTTCTCCATGACAATAAAATGCTTGATGCCCAGGGATTATTCAGACGCAGCGATATCTGAGAACCAAAGTATTTTTTTTATGGCCTTTCTCTGGAGTTGGGTGCATCGACTGACCAATATAAATTGCTTTATGACAACAAACATCATGACGTCATAACTTTTAGGGATGAAATAGTTTTGACAATTCCACAGGCACGCGGAACAATTGCCCAATCACGTGAAACTATTTCCCACAGGTAAAAATCCAGGGAAATAGTCAAATATAATTTATTATGTAATATCAACTTGTATAGGGAGTTGGGTAATTATAGAAATTATTTTAAATAACACAGTGACTATTTAAATAAAATTTATGATCAGGATATGTACAACATTTAATACTGCAACCATTGCTCCATGTAGCATAATAAAGGTGGTTGAATAAATGCTGTGTATATCTGAAGTAACCTAATATACCTGAAATACCGGTAGCCTAATATACATGGAGTGCCGTTTTTTTTCCTTCATTTTTCACCTTTAACCCCTAATCGCGGCCTCGGATTGGTCAGTTTCAAAAGCAAATTAAAAATGGCAGAGAATTTTAAAATCAAAATCCCTGTCGATTCAGCTGAATTTTGTCCATTTTTACAGTATATGCGACGTAACCAACGACGCGGACATGTTCATTATGATGGTAATGCTTATTATGACAACTGTGGAGTCTAAAGCCAGCCAATGTTGAAGCTCACCACAAACAAAATCAGAGATTTAATCAGATACAATACCGAATCTACCTAGCGTGGACGCTGCCATTTTGCTTTGAATGACATCGCTAAATTTGTGACGTATGACAAGGGAATGACGTCAAAACATGACATCACGCACGTTCAAACAATTAAGTTTAGTATGCGGTATAAATTAAATACATGATTAGTATTACATGTATATATTCGGTTTTGCCCTGACGGCACTAATCATGTATTTACTATTTATCGTAAAAAATATTTTAAATCATTACTGCTACTTCACAGGTAACCCTTTAAAGGTGGGATCCAAAATTGTCATCTGCTGTCGTTTCATATTTTGTATTTTTTGTCGATAAAAACATGGTTTGATAGCACAAAAGAATAATTTAAATGTTTTTGATTAGTAAAATGGAAAATAAAATATAAACAGCAGACGACACAATCTAATTTACTTGCTTTACATGGGTCACAAGAAGAGTACAACAAACTTAACCTTTACAATGCTAAATTATATTTTGTCGTTGGTTGTTTGTTTTATATGCCATTTTACTAATCAAATACATGGTTTGACAGTACTTTAGAATCTTTTCCAATGGATACTGAATATTGCCGACACATACTGCAGATCCCAATGGGCCAGCTTATTATAGGCACATCTAGGTGGAAGACTCGGACCTATGACACAAAAAAAATGCCCATTACAAAAAAATAATTTTTTTTTGTAATGGGCATTTGTTTTGTGTCACAGACTCGGACCTGTCACACAAAAAACATGCCCATTACAAAAAAATCCATTTTTCTTTTGTACTGGCCATTTTTTTTGTGTCACAAGTCTGAGTCTTCCATCTGTGTAATTGGTGTGGCTGAAAGGATTAACAATGCGTGCCTAGGCTTGGAGTCATGACATGACACTTCACATTACACGAATGTGGAAAACATGTTCCAATTCGTAGTACCGTAATAACCCTAAATATTCAGACACACATTGTTTTAAAGTCACTCTTTTTATCAAATTTTCGACCACATGGTCTTTATCAAAATAGTGTGAAACCGTATATGTGACGTCACATAGGTCAGGACTGCCAATACAGTTTCACACTATTTTGATAAAGACCATGTGGTCGAAAATTTAATAAAAAGAGTGACTTTAAAACAATGTGTATTAAATGTGCTTCCCTTCGGAGGTTATTGGAAATTACTATTCAGACACAATTTGTTGTTTTTTTATTATATTTTATAGCAGTTTCCCAAAACATGTTGTATCCAAATACATTGTTATTGTGATAAGCCAGTACAACTATGCTAACCCTAAATATTGGGACATTTGTTGTTTGAAACCATATATTTATATATGTTTCATGGAACAAATGGTGTCCAAATATTTAGGGTTATTACGGTATCTAACTTTTCTCCGGTTCATGAGACACGCCATGCGATTTTGTACCCAAGAAAGTATGCAATATCTCATGAAAAATATTGACCAAAATTACGATATTTACGACGTCGAAAGTTGACAAAACTTTCATTGCAAATTGCCATGAAGATTTCAACTTTCTATGTCATTTACAGAAAATATCACAGTTTTTGTAAATAGTTTTCATGAGTTTATGGGGTTATCATATACAGATGAAGTCGAACACACAGATGGCATTGTACTCGATACTGAAGGTGAACTCAATGTACTGGGGGGATACCTACTTGCCAATGAGACTCCCAGCAAGGATGGTGGAGTGATCATACATAGAGACAGAGTCAAACACACAGTTGGCGTTGTGCTCAATACTGAAGGTGAACTCAATGTACTGGGGGTGATAACTACAATGCCAATGACATCCCCCCGGCAACGACGGTGGATTATCATACATAGAGACAGAGTCAAACACACCCAGTGGCGTTGTGCTCAATACTGAAGGTGAACTCAATTACTGGGGGGTGGATACTAACTGGTGCATGAAGAACTCAGGCGGGGGGACGCGATGTATGTCATACTAAGACAGAGTCAAACACACAGTTGGCGTTGTGCTCAATACTGAAGGTGAACTCAATACTGTACTACTGCCATGAGACTCCCACGATGGTGGAGTTATCATACATAGACAGAGTCAAACACACAGTTGGCTCTCAATACTGAAGGTGAACTCAATGTACTGGGGGGATACCTACTTGCCAATGAGACTCCCGGCAACGACGGTGGAGTTATCATACATAGAGACAGAGTCAAACACACAGTTGGCGTTGTGCTCAATACTGAAGGTGAACTCAATGTACTGGGGGGATACCTACTTGCCAAGAGACCCCGGCAACACGGTGTTATCATCAGAGACAAGTCAAACACACATACGTTGCTCAATACTGAAGGTGAACTCAATGTACTGGGGGGATACCTACTTGCCAATGAGACTCCCAGCAAGGATGGTGGAGTGATCATACATAGAGACAGAGTCAAACACACAGATGGCATTGTACTCGATACTGAAGGTGAACTCAATGTACTGGGGGGATACCTACTTGCCAATGAGACTCCCAGCAAGGATGGTGGAGTGATCATACATAGAGACAGAGTCAAACACACAGATGGCATTGTACTCGATACTGAAGGTGAACTCAATGTACTGGGGGGATACCTACTTGCCAATGAGACTCCCAGCAAGGATGTGGAGTGAATCATACATAGAGACAGAGTCAAACACACAGTTGGCGTTGTGCTCAATACTGAAGGTGAACTCGATGTACTGGGGGTGATACCTACTTGCCAATGAGACTCCCGGCAACGATGGTGGAGTTATCATACACAGAGACAGAGTCAAACACACAGTTGGCGTTGTGCTCAATACTGAAGGTGAACTCAATGTACTGGGGGGATACCTACTTGCCAATGAGATTCCCGGCAAGGATGGTGGAGTGATCATACATAGAGACAGAGTCAAACACACAGTTGGCGTTGTGCTCAATACTGAAGGTGAACTCAATGTACTGGGGGTGATACCTACTTGCCAATGAGACTCCCAGCAAGGATGGTGGAGTGATCATACATAGAGACAGAGTCAAACACACAGTTGGCGTTGTGCTCAATACTGAAGGTGAACTCAATGTACTGGGGGTGATACCTACTTGCCAATGAGACTCCCGGCAACGATGGTGGAGTTATCATACACAGAGACAGAGTCAAAAACACAGTTGGCGTTGTGCTCAATACTGAAGGTGATGAAGGTGAGTCGGATGACGAGGCCGGGCGGGGCGCGGAGGTACCATGTACAGTTCACCCCGTGGGGGTACACGTTCGGGTGTCCCGGGCTCTGGAAGCTGCCAGCCTCATCCGTCAACTGTCCCCCACAACCTGCAAGGAGAGATGGTGGTGATATCCGTGAATCACATTCAGCTAAAATCAGTTTACTAAATTTAAATGAAAGACATATGCTAAATGCACAATAAGTAGATGACCATATGTGAACATAACTATAAGAGCATAAAAATATGCCCCTTCATTCTACAAAATAGATATTTGGACACCATTTGTTTTGTGAAACCGCGTTTCCCAAAACAAACTGCATCCAAATGCAACGTGACGTCAAATCTCCCCCAATTACAACACTGATAAGTCTAGTTCTAGTTCTAAAGATAAGTTACTAATAATTTTTTGGTAAACCTATTATAAGACTTGTCTATTGAGAACACAATTTTCTTACATTTCAGCCAGTAGTTTACAGAAATCTAGCGGTGAATTACACCACTTGGCAGCAGTAGTTTACACCACTGTCATGCTTACCATATATGGAGAAATGACGTCAGTAACGTTGCAATGATGTAATGATGCAACAGGTTGCCTTTGGGCAATCAAATGCTGTTCTCAGACTTCACCTCAACCCCACCCCCCACATTGCGAGACGGTCGCCTTCACAACGACCCGCCTCCATAAATTAATTTGCACACATCTTGGCCATATTTTATGCTTGATTCGCTTTATATTTATAAAGTATCGTGCATGAAATGTAATAAAACGTTTTACGATTTATTTAACAAGGTGAGCTGATTGTCTTGCAATAATTCCCTCATGATGGGTCCTATCACTAAACAAACTCGATTCACTACGCTCACTCATTTGTTACGCGTAAGGACCCAATCACCCGTGCATTATTTCACGATAATCAGCTCACCTGGTTAAACAAGAATTCCGCCACGGAAGTGGTGTCGAGCCTGCCGAGGCATTTGACCGTAACATGATCATGGGCATGTGCTAATGTAAGCATCACAAAAACCGTCAGAGAAGTGCATGCATAAAACATGGAAAAGGCCATGGTTGAAGTAACTTGTGTTTCCACAACCATGTGAAGGTCAAAAAGGTCAAGGTCAGGTTAATGGTGGCATGAGTGTGTTCCAAAATGCTTACATGTATCAAGTGTCAAAATATTGAAGCTATCCATCAAGTAACATTAATGTTATACAATGATGAAGAAACTTGTACAAACTGTTTTACACAAAAAAATGTGTTTCCGCAAACAGTTGAAGATAAAAAAGATCAAGGTCACAATGGCTAAGTGTTTTCACGAAAAATTTAAGGTAAAAAAGGTCAAGGTCACGTTACTGGCAGCATGAGTGTGTTCCAAATGCTCGCATGTATCAAGTTTCCAAATATTGAAGCAATCTGTCAATTAATATTAAAGTTATACCATGATGACGAAACTTGTAAAAATTTAAGGTAAAAAACGTTATGGTCATGTTAATGGCGGCATGAGTGTGTTCCAAATGCTCATATATATCAAGTGTCCAAATATTGAAGCAATCCGTCAAGTAATATTGCTTTTTGACGACGGAAAAAGCGACTTCTACAAAAGCGGGCTCGACAATAAGCAGTATATCTTTCGGCTCCAAAAAATTAATGTTTAGATTCTCATCCAAATTTTGGGGGAAAATGAGGCGACACTTTTACATTTTATTTTTTATTTTCGGGCAATACTAAAACGAGGTGCTGAACAGCAAGGCGCAGTTGCAAGCAGTAGTGTTTTGTAATAACATGTTCATAATTATTGAAGTATTGCTAGTCATTTCTCTACATATTCTTCTACACAAATGACATTATCCATGCCTGGAACCAGGTAGTAGATCTACATTATCTGTATTCCACAATCAAACTCTCTTGGTCAGCAATAAGACCTGGACGCTTTTTTTTTTATCAGAAAAAGATGGCCGCGCCCCACATGTCGCGTGCTACGAGGCATTTATCAGCTACAGTCATGCGATCAAACTCCCCCGAAATAAAGTCATTATAGAGATCAACAAAATTTGAATCTGGAGGCGCTTTCACCCCCAACCAATCCTTCAACACTGTAGACCTGTAGCCGATTTCACCAACATTGCAAAGCATACTTATCTAGCAAAGTATACTTTGAGGGACTAATCATTTATCTTTCCCGAAATGCATTAGTTCATATAGAACTAACCACTGCATATATTTGATGATTAAAAGTATGCAGAATTATTATACTGAATTTATTACGTTATCACAGCCAAAATGGCTGTGATAATGTAATAAATTCAGTATACCTAATAAAAAATAATAAATTTATCCTAAAATTGAAAATTTCTCCCTCAAAGTATACTTTGCTACAAACTTTGCAATGTTGGTGAAATAGGCTACTGGCTTGCATGTATGGGTGCTGTATTGCGATACATAAAGCTCTCAGGTGAAAAGCTGTGGGAGCGGTATAATACGCGGACCGCATCATTTTCGTAAATTTTACCAACTTGTTTTTCAATTATTTTTTTTAACAAGAATTCCGTGGAATCAAATGTCTCGCCTTGTTCCGCCTTAACCTTGACCCTGTGACCCGAGAAAAAATAATTTAATAGTCGTATATCCATCTACATATCATAGTAAAGGTATGTATAAAGTTTGATGATTGTAGCTGATAAGGTGTTGAAGTAATGACCGTAACACGAAAACTAAACATTGAATGATGATGCCGCCGCCGACGACTCCGGAAAAGCAAAACCTATGTCTCGCTTTCCGCTTTCACGGGCGAAACAATAAACAAGAGCTGTAGGAGAACAGCATAGCTCGACTACGAGGGTTGTCGATGTACACATAGCTTGACAAACAAGGTGGCCGCGGCCTGAATAAAAACCTTAACCAAAGTTGACTAAAAACCTTAACCAAGGGGAAATAACTAAGTAATCCAAGGGTAAAAGTAGGTCAAGGTCAAATATAGGTCAGGGATTATTGATGTACATCACTAGGGGATGAAGTTGTCCAAGTATGGTTGCTGTAGGCCCAGGAGTATTCCATATACAAGCTTGACTATAAACCTTAACCAAGTTTGAGTACAAACCTTAACCAAGGGGAAATAACTAAGTAATGCATGGTTAAATGTAGGTAAAGGTAAAATATAGGTCAGGGGTTATTGATGTACATCCCTATGAGAAAAAGTTATCCAAGTATGGTGTCTGTATGCACAATAGTATTCCATCTACAAGCTGGACTAAAAACCTTAACCAAGGTTGACTAAAAAACTTAACCAAGGGGAATTAACTACCTTAACCAAGGGGAATTAACTAAGTAATTGAAGAGGAAATGTAGGTCAAGGTCAAATATAGATCAGGGGTTATTGATGTAAATCCCTATGAGAAAAGGTTGTCCAAGTATGGTGTCTGTATGCACAATAGTATTCCATGTACAAGCTTGACTAAAAACCTTAACCAAGGTTGACTAAAAACCTTAACCAAGGGGAATTAACTAAGTAATTCAAGGTTAAATGTAGGTCAAGGTCAAATATAGGTCAGGGGTTGTTGATGTACATCACTAGGAGATGAAGTTGTCCAAGTATGGTGGGTGTAGGGCCAGGAGTATTCCATATACAAGCTTGACTAAAAACCTTAACCAAGGCGTGACGGTGATGCCGACGCCGACGCAGGGGTGACTACATAAGCTCTCACTAAAAACCCTCATTAATTTTTTATAGCATTAAGTACCTCCCTGTTCCATCGTATACTGCGCCTGGAAGCCGAGGTTCTGTACGGAGCCGTCCGTGACAAACTTCAGGTACATCAGGTTGCCCCCGGACGTCTGGGGGTCGGGCACCTGGGTCCCACAGTACCGCCCCAGTACCGGTGACGTGTCACTGCCGCCATCGCGAACCTGTGGGGAGATTAGAGGTTCGTCAATGGCATTTTCTGGTCAACAACAAGGTTATAGGGAAGACGTGTCACTGCCACCATCGCGAATCTGTGGCGAGATTGACGGTTTCGTCGATGGAATTATATTTTCAATAAAAAGCTTAGAGGAGAGACGTGTTGGGAAGATTGGTTGTTTGAATAACAATGCTGAATTTGTTTGTTTGGGTTTAACGGCCTATCAACAGCTAAGGTCATTTAAGGCCGGGTCAATGGGTTTAGTACTAAATCCCATATATTATCTGTACAAGTACATGTACATGTTCAAGTACATGTACAAATGGGAGGAAAATTCAACTCCCAGGTATCAAAAGAGCCAAAGATGAGAAGAGATGTGTCAGCCAACCATGCATCTGCATATAGGTTCGCAAGTGCGAACCTATATGCAGATGCATGGTTGGCTGACTAACAGTACAGAAATAATGTTTGTCGTCTGCTGCTTAGCTTATTTTATCATGCTCGAACACATTACAAGTGATAGCATCTTAAAATCTAACTGACAGAAATGACGGGTGGATGAATGGACAGACAAATGGATGAACAGACGTACAGACAGACAGATCTTCAATAGTATTAGCAACATGCTCCCCTTGCTATTGCATAGGGAGCATACATAATTTGAAAACAATCCATTACCTCAAGATAATCGAACAAGCAGCCCCCAAATGAGCTCTCAATGTCAATGGAACTGAAGGTCAAGGTCACTCTGCTGTCTGGGAGAACGCTGATCAAGTATTCGCACTGCCGGTCGCTAGGATACGGCTCAGGCCAGTACGGTGAGTGGATAGTTCCGGATGGCGACGTAAATGTACCGCCACAAGCTGAAAATTAAAGAATACCGTGGATTTTATTGATTTATTGACGAGACGGTTCAAATGAGTCGTACATGTAACAACACATACTTTTATGGAGAAGTACACAAAATAATCTGATTTTTTCAGCAAACAGGATTGTATCTGTACACTTCGATGGGTTAATGAGGTTCCACTGTAACTCCTATAGGTGAAATGTTATACTGTTTTTCAATCATGAACAGACATGATAAATAGAGCAGATGTTCACAGATACTCCCAGCCGCCACCTGGACCGACAAACAAAAATGTTAACACAATTCTTACGGACGGACAGACTATATACCCCTCAACATACTTTGTATGAGCTGGGCGGGTGGGGAGTATAATAAACATACATGTACATTACCAGATACACAAAAAACATCCAAACAAGGTCATCGTTATCACTAAGCTAATCCCCTCACTGGCAGCCTTGATAGTAAAATAACAACATTTTTGCCTTACAAACAAGGTGAACATAAGTCCTCAGTGACATTGACCTTAGACCTTGTCATATGCAAAACAAAGCATTGTTCCTAGACACATATTGTGGCAAAATATTATAAAAATCGGTGTGAAGTGGTTTATGAGTTGTTGAACGTCAGAGGACAACAAAGCGCGCCCGGTGGCAGCAAAGGAACCGAGGGCACATTTGAAAACACAACGTGCTGGATAAGGGAAAACAAATTTATGAGCCATTTACCAGAGCGTGTTAAGGTTTCGAGCGTACAAAGTATTTGACCTAGACCCTGGGCTTAGCAGAGGTAGAGGAACCTTGGAGCAATGCGTGTGTGAAATATGAAGCAAATCCAAGCAAGGAAACAGAAAATATAGGCCATTTACCCGAGTGTTCAGGTTTCGGGATACACAAAGTATGTGACCTTGACCCTGGGCTTAGAAGGGGCGGGACGGATGTGGATTTGCCACAACGCAGTAGAGGACCATTGGAGCAATGCGTGTGTGAAATATGAAGCAAATCCAAGCAAGGAAACAGAAAATATAGGCCATTTACCCGAGCGTTAAGGTTTCGGGATGCACAATGTATGTGACCTTGACCCTGGGCTTAGAAGGGGCGGCACGGACGTGAATTTGCAACAGCGCAGTAGAGGACCCTTGGAGCAATGCGTGTGTGAAATATGAAGCAAATCCAAGCAAGGAAACAGAAAATATAGGCCATTTACCCGAGCGTCCGAGCATTAAGGTTTCGAGATGCACAAAGTATGTGACCTTGACCCTGGGCTTAGAAGGGGCGGCACGGACGTGGATTTTCCACAGCGCAGTAGAGGACCCTTGGAGCAATGTGTGTGTGAAATATGAAGCAAATCCAAGCAAGGAAACAGAAAATATAGGCCATTTACCCGAGCGTCCGAGCGGTAAGGTTTCGAGATGCTCAAAGTATGTGACCTTGACCCTGGGCTTAGAAGGGGCGGCACGGACGTGGATTTACCACAGCGCAGTAGAGGACCCTTGGAGCAATGCGTGTGTGAAATATGAAGCAAATCCAAGTAAGGAAATATAGGCCATTATAAGTTTTGAAGACAGACGGACAGACGGACGGATGGACAGACAGACAGACGCCTACGACGCCGAGGGAATGCCATAAGCACTTCCTCCTTCGGAAGGCGCGCTAAAAATGAAAGGGGTCACCAACGTTTGCACGTACGTCATTGCGGTATATTGGAGTTACAGTGTACAGAGTGGCGTGCGGTTCTCTTACATGTACCAGGCGAATTGCAATTCCTGGAGCGCAGGATTGCAATTCGCGTTCCCATTAATTGCAATTGGACCGCAATCGGACTGCAATCATGTGACTGCGGTCCAAAGAGTTGGTTGCGGAATTGCAATACTTATAGCGCAGTTAGCGCTGCGCTCCGCTTTTAATTGCAGTTTACTTTAAACTGCGAAAGAATGACCGCTTTACGCTGCGCTCTGCGGTCAAACCAGCAGACCGCTCTGCTTGACCAATGCAGCAATAAAATCGAAATAGTTTACAAACGTATCCGTGTTCCAATCCAAAATGTTATCCCATCTATTTCATTCAAAGTGGCTAGAAAGTTAGCGGTATTGGTGATCTGTTTTTTTGGTGCACAAATATAAAGCGGCGGGTTATTGCGAGACAAACAGTGAAACATTGACCTTGACAATTTCTTGGACAAAACAAAATGTCGTCACTGCTGTTCCGAATATCAAGAACACATTAATAGACACCACCATACTCACAATATATTTATTTTCATATAAAATCAAATTATAATGTGTGGTCTACGGTATAATATTGCAAAACTAAGCATCAATTTTGCGTTTTGTTTACTTTTTCGTCGGTATCAAATTACGTTTTCCTATTCTGTTAACATTATTTTGACGCGATCCTATAGTTGACATGACAATTTCTGAGATCAACACAACTTTTCATAATGTCTTTCAATTTCAAGCTGCAAGGAGACTGTGAATTGCATATTAACCATAATAACATGGTGAACATATTGCTAATAATTTTAAAAGAAAAGCATATTTTTATTTTCGAAACCTGATCATAAAAAAAAACAATTAAAATTTATTTATTTTGGAATTAGATTTCTATTACTGCAAACGTTCTGTTCTGGCTGTTGATTTCTATTGGCCCGAATCAAATTTTGTGAAGATAATATTTATAATGGTGATAGCCATTTCTTTAAAATTTGTGTTATTGTGTTACAGAGTGAGAAAGATAAATAATGGCCCGGAATCGAACCAGGGACCTCATATTTACCGTACCATGCCCATGGCTCTACCGAGCAAACTAACAAGGCACAGATCATACACACTTCATCCCCATAGTCAGTTGCGTACTGTGATATTCTTCTCCGCCAAATTGAAATTCGTCCTCTTAATTCCATGTTTAATTTTTGTCTCCGAATTCCATATGTTTGGGTACAATTTTGTGAGTATTTATCAGTCGCGGTCCTTCGTTGGGCAACAATTGTCACTGGGCAGAAATATTTCCACCCAGAATTCCATATTTGTGGAACATTTCTTCATCAGTCACGACTCCACATTGGGAGTAGTTGCGGCAAGTAACTGCAGAATTCTCAATTATCGTCCGTACCCAGAGTGCTCCATAGGTTTTTCCTGCAGAGTACCGCATCGGATCTCATTCGCGCTTTAGCTGTTAATTGTGACATATTTTTCAGTACTTATTACACAGAAATGAATAAGTATAATATTGACATTTCTTTCAATTGAAAAATACATATGTCGCAATTAACAGTTGAAGTGCAAATCAGATGTGATTTGGTACTTTGCAGGGGAAACCTAGGGAGAGCACCATAACTCTCGGTACGGACGATGCGGGAGTATTCTACAGAGTTACTTCCCGCAACTACGTTGGGCACTAAATGTCACAGGGTGAGAAAGATGCGCACCAGCCCGGAATAGAACCAGGGATCTCTGGTTTACCACACCATCGCTCTACCTGCTGAGCAAACCGGGCACAAATACACACTTATTCACCATAGTGATCACTTCATTCAACCAAAAATTCACAAGCTAGAAGTTACGCGAAATTATTACAGTCAACGTCACAGATTATGCTCTTGGGGACATTAGCGGACACAAATTTGTCCATCAATTTGATCAAATAAACAACGGAATCTGACAGATAACATTACGACGGCGCATGGAAACATCATTATTCTGGTACTTGGAATCAAAATGGTGGATATTAAGATCAAGATGTGAGGCGCTGACAGAACCTTTAACATTTTTTATCACGATAGCAGCTACAGGGATTGTTGGACGTATTTATTTAGAGAAACGAGAGATTACAACCCGCATTGGATAATATACTAAGTGACATTATGTTCTAACGTACACCAACACAGAGCATTAAATTTGCGACAATGTTGGATTCTGGATTTTGTGGACAGGTGACAGAAATCGGAGCTGGATAAGAACCGACAGACGTGATTCTGAATATGCGTGCTTGATCTGTGGTTATTCTTCCAGATCATGTTGTGCATGTTTTAATTTCACGTCATGTCAAAGCAGCACTATTGAACATAATGAATAACTTTAATATTCTACACCAGAATTAAAGTTCATTCATCGTCTGATGTGTAACTGATGAATTAAGGTAAGTTACTTGTATATGACAACTTTTGCCTCACTAATTTTTATGCCGCACCACGATAGTGGAGGGGGCATTTAGTGTTACCCTTGTCCATTCTTCCGTCCGTATTCAACCTAGTAACTCGTAAAACTTTTAAACCGTAATAGCTACAGACCTGAAACTTGGTACATGTACATGTATGTTTGATTCGACCCCATGGTCATGGATTATCTCCCCCTTTTCAAGTTAGAATTTTTCAATTTTGGCTTGTAGCTCGTAAAACTTTTAAACCCTAATAGCTACACACCTGAAACTTGGTATGTAGCTTCCTTATGATGAGTAGATTTGCAAAGTTTATTTTGATTCGACCCCCGAGTCATGGATTATCTCCCCCTTTTTTAATTAGAATTTGAAAATTTTGCCTTGTAACTCGTAAAACTTTTGTAATAGCTACAACACTGAAATTTGATATGTAGCTTCCTTATGATGAGTAGATGCGGAAAGTTTATTTTTATTTTTTATTCGAACCCCGTGACATGGATTATCATTCCCTTTTGGACACTGGAATTTTGCCTTGTTTACTATCAAAGTGATATGTGGGGTATCCGTGTTCTATGAACACATTTTCTAGTTTAGTTATCTCCCTTTGTTTTTTTGCACACTGATTTGTCCTGAGCATAACGCGAACACCCTTTGCAATATTTTTTATGAAACTTAACATGTGCATAGGTCTCACGAGACAGTGCGGAGCTAGCGTTAAAGGTACATGCCCACTCAGCAGGCACAAAATGTTCTTTATGTCAGAGACATCATCGGAGACATTTTCTGGCCAGATAAACAATCATTTACCATTACCCACGTATTGTTTGGCATTATTATACATTTTATATCAGAAGAAAATTTCCACATTGATATCAGGGACGATAACCGTGTTTCCTTAAAATGTTAACGGACATTACTATTTATTCTCTGTATTTATTGTTTGATGTGCAATGATCATACTTTTTAATCTGTCAATTTTTTTTTCAGTTGATGCATTTAATTAGTATAAATAATTATAAAATATCATGCCCCATTTGCACATGAAAATACCGATACCACCGCGCGTCACTATCAGTAAAATAAATATTACCAAATGATTATATCTGTATAGCGGGCACTCGTAATATTTATAACTAGTGGAATAGTGACAATTATACACTTATTTAATTCCCATAAAGAGCATTTTTAGCCTACTGAGTGGGCATGCACCTTTAAAAAGGGGTTGGACAATTTTTGTCGCGACCGCCTGCGGACAGTGCGATATAGTCTGCGCATTGACGTCCATCCATAGTTTTTTTGCCGAGCCTGCTTGCGGAAAGCGAGACTTAGTGATCACAATGACGTCCGTGCGTCAGTCCGTCCGAAATCGGTGTATGTTTTTAAATACCATATCCTAAGTCACATTGACTTGAAACATCAATGCTTATTAGTCATCATCCATATATTCATTCTGTGTCCCACTCATGCGGCCCCTGTGCCCCAAGGTCAAGGTCAAATGACTTTGAAATTTGTGTTAAAGTTTGTGCATACCTTATATCTCCACAACACTTACTCAGATTTGCTTCAAACTTCAGATAATTCTTTATTATCATCCATATTTTCATATTATAGCCCACGCATGCGACCCACATGCCCAAGATCAAGGTCAAATGACTTTCAAATTTGCGTTAAAGCTTTTACATACCTTAATTCAAACTTCAAATAAATATACTCCGAGACCATCAAATGCCTCGGTGGGCTCGACATGCGGGCCATGGCCATCTGGTTTTTAGCTCGACTATTCGAAGAATAGTTAGAGCTTATGTTGTCACCCCGGCATCGGCGTCACCGTCACGCCTTGGTTAAGGTTTTTAGTCAAGCTTGTATATGCAATACTACTGGCCCTACACCCACCATACTTGGACAACTTCATCTCCTAGTGATGCACATCAATAACCCCTGATCTATATTTGACCTTCACCTACATTTCCTCTTGAATTACTTAGTTAATTCCCCTTGGTTAAGGTTTTAGTCAACCTTGGTTAAGGTTTTTAGTCAAGCTTGTACATGGAATGCTATTGTGCATACATACACCATACTCGGACAACCTTTTCTCATAGGGATGTACATCAATAACCCCTGATCTATATTTGACCTTGACCTACATTTCCTCTTGAATTACTTAGTTAATTCCCCTTGGTTAAGGTTTTTAGTCAAGCTTGTAGATGGAATACTCCTGGCCCTACACCAACCATACTTGGAAAACTTCATCTCCTAGTGATGTACATCAATAACCCCTGACCTATATCTGACATTGACCTACATTTAACCTTGAATTACTTACTTAATTTCCCTTGGTTAAGGTTTTTCGTCAACCTTGGTTAAGGTTTTTATGCAGGCCGCGGCCACCTTGTTTGTCAAGCTATGTGTACATCGACAACCCTCGAGCTATGCTGTTCTCCTACAACTCTTGTTATTTACCATAGGATAATGTTTTTAAGAACACTATATCTCAGAAACAGCTTCGCCAATTCACTCAAAGTTTCACATGTGTGTTTATCATTATCCATATTTTAATTCTATGCTCAACCCCTGCAACCCCTGTGCCCAATATCAAGGTCAAATTACTTTGAAATTTACATTACGCAAACACGTCTTATTTGGAATTAATAAATCAGTGAACTACTTTCGGCAAGGGAGATAATCAATATCACGCGAACTATTTTCATACGAGCCAAGCGGATTGTTCTGTTTATTAGTATATATAGTTTTAATCTATCTCCTGTGATATATAATGATACATTACTTTGTTATGTTATGGGTACTAATACATGTTGTTTCAATAGCGTATCTCTGTAACGGTATCGTTGTAGATGGAGTTGCAAATAATTTAATAATTATTACGTTGAAATGGTTGCGTAATACTGATAGCACTTCTGTATAAATGTAATCGTCGTAAATGGCACAATAGTCGTGAGGTTAAGGTCGCCGACATCTATGATTCAATTACCGATTCCCGAAAGGGTCGAGGGTTCAAACCTCGACTTGGTATATTTCTTTTTTTCCATATATATTATTTTTGTGATTTTAATATTTTCACAATTTTATGATTTTAATAAAAATAGCTATAAATTGATAGAAACTTACCAACGATGAAAGCGTCTGTCTTTCAGTAATATATACACAGACAGTTTGTTACTGTTTTTTTAAGTTAAGTAAGATATACACAGACAGTTTGTTACTGTTTTTTTAAGTTTGAAGTACTGTCTATACCATATAATGTTTTACAGTCCCAAAATCTATTTTTTTGGCTGTCACAATTAATTAATTTTCGGACAGCAAACATTTTTTTATTAATTTGAAATAATTATTGTCCTCCATCTGATCACAACACTGTTCGAACTGCGCATGTGGCTACCACGACCAGAATTCACTGGCCGCAAACACAGTAGCCTTCGGCGTCCATTTATTAAATTATTATTTTTTTATTTTATTTGAATTCCGCGTGAACGCTGCATTTTGTGTCAACACCATTTACAGAAAATATTGGTGATTTTCTAAACGAATATCGGAGAAATGCGGCTATATATTTTGTCAATTTTCAACACCATTTACGGAAAATAATTACTGATTTTTTAAAACAATATCGGCACAACTAAATACGGTGATAGAATTTTTGTCAACTTTTCAACACCATTTACGGAAAATATTACGTTTTTTCTAAAAACAATATCGGCGAAGGTGTACTGAACTACTTTTTTTTTTAAATAACCAGCCGTCTAATAGATCTGTGTATAATAGAGAGTATATCGTTAATTGTCATGTTGTCTCCGACAGTGAGGTGTTGTGGCACACATCAAAACGACACGTCAATTTCAAAACATTGCCTCCAGGCTACAGCTGTGTGGTCAGATCAACACCTCGTCACACACGATTGTGCATTATCAATTTTTTCCCCCACACAAAGCGACGTGTATTTACAACTAGATCTGTGTAATGTGTCGGGTGTAGGCAAAGACCATACATAAATTCGTAATTAGTCACAGATGTAGCCTTAAAATATAATCGATTTCCTTAAATTACGTCCGCAAGTTGACAGATATTTTAGAGCAGACGTCATCGTAATTTGCCGTTATTTATTTCCAAAATTAGCCATATATTCTGTAAATGGCGTTGAAAGTTGACTATAAATTAAGACCAGATCAGTACGTTAAATCGCTATCGACGACAACTGACGATCAGATGAGACAGTAATACCATTTACGCGTATCCAATGTTAAATATACATCGTTATTTTTTATGACTTTCGTAGTTTTTACCGAGAAATTCAAACTGTTTCCAATTATTGGGGAACATAATATCATGATTAGCACACCGTTTCACTAAGCGGCGGCTACTCAGGGAATGGGATCACACGGTCTATTGTTTACATTGAATTAATGGCGTCTCGAGGTCTCGGGTAAATCTTATTTTTCAATAATACGACTGTGGTTTCTTCCTTTTAGTGATGACCATGTTCCAGCCGTTAACACTTTATTTAGCAGCATTACTTATGTAGTTAGTCTGAACATTCTGCAGAGAAATTTGAATTGGACTGAATCGAGCGTTGTTTAAACTTAGTCCGGTTCATATGCACAGGTCAAAATATGAACTGAAAATGGCGCTTTGCGTGACAGAAATCCGTACGCGGACGAATAAAAAAAATATTTTGTTATAAATATCACATATAGCGAAACAAAGGTAGCATCTACTGTTTTAATAATATGCATACATATTGTAATTAATGTTTAATAGTGATATACTTATGAATAATATACGATACTATGGGTTATACTCCAGCACTATGTTTTAAGGCTGTGTGATTTGCCTCAATATAAGCTGGATTAATTAATACTTATATTCATGCACTTCATGAGAACATCAATACATTTAAAATATACAAATATTACTTAAAGGGGTATCGATATGATACATTTTAATAATATAAATATTGAAAATACACATTACAATCGCTTACAACATAAGTTATTGATCGAAAATAGTCACTGCATCGTGACCTATTTGACCGCATTACCTATTGCGCGGGTACCTCATCATACCCTCTGTTTACATAGCTAACTGGGGGCATAGTGAGGTATGTTCGCTAATACAATGTTTGCGTAACGTACCTCAAAGTTTTTGACATGCCTGCATGTGGACAGTGCGATATAGTTGTCACATTGGCCTACATACGTACGTACATCCATATGTACATCACTTCGTGCGTCCGGTTAAAGTTTTTTTGATTTAAGGTTAAAGTTTTTAAAGGTACATGCCCACTCAGTAGGCACAAACTGTTCTTTATAGAAATTAAATAAGTGTATCATTGTGTCACTATTCCACCAGTTCTAAAAAATTACGTGTGCCCGCTATCCATATATAATCATTTAGTAATATTTATTTTACTAATAATGACTAGCGGTGGTATCAAGCTATTTTCATATTCAAATGAGGCATGATATTTTTTAATTATTTATGCTAATTAAAGGTACATACCCACTCAGTAGGCAAAACAATTAAAGTTATGTGTATTCTCAGTTATTTGTAGGAATTAAATAAGTGTATAATTTTGTCATTATTCCACCAGTTCTAAACATTACGTGTGCCCGTTATATGGATCATTTAGTAATGTTTATTTCACTGATAGCGACACGTGGTGATATCGGGCTATTTTCATAGGCAAATGGGGCATGATATTTTTTAATTACTTATACTAATTAAATGTGATTCCCTGAAAAAATAATGTTTTCGACAGATTATAAAGTATCATTGCACATCAAAAAATAAATAGTAATGTCTTGGTAACATTTTAAGGAAACACGGTTATCGCCCCTGATAGCAGTGTGGAAATTTACGTCTGATATAAAATGTATAATAATGCCAATCAATATGTGTATTAATGGTGAATTAATGTTTATTTTGCCCGAAAATGTCTCGGATGATGTCTCCGATATACAGAACATTTTGTGCCTACTGAGTGGGCATGTACCTTTAACACTATATCTCTGAAACCGCTTCACCAATTCACTCGAAACTTCACATACTGTGTATTTGTCACCCACATTTTCATTATTATTTATATGTGCCCAATGTCACGGTCAAATTACTTTGAAATTTCCCTTAAAGTTTTTGTTGGGCCCGTTTGCAGACAGAGCGATATAGTCAGCACATTGGTGTGCATTCAGGATGAAGTTTTTGATTAAAGTGCTTTTTCGTTAAAGTTTTTGGGTATACTATCAAATGCCTCGGCGGGCACGACATGCAGGCCATGGCCATCTAGTTATTATGGCATGCGATTTGATCAGTCGGCCATCGCACCATGACTAGTTTAGCACTTGATCAGTCGGCCATCGCACCAGGACTAGTTTAGCACTTGATCAGTAGGCCATCGCACCAGGACTAGTTTAGAACTTGATCAGTCGGCCATCGCACCAGGACTAGTTTAGCACTTGATCAGTCAGCCATCGCTCCAGGACTAGTTTAGAACTTGATCAGTCGGCCATCGCACCAGGATTAGTTTAGCACTTGATCAGTCGGCCATCGCACCAGGACTAGTTTAGCACTTGATCAGTCGGCCATCACTCCAGGACTAGTTTAGAACTTGATCAGTCGGCCATCACACCAGGACTAGTTTAGAACTTGATCAGTCGGCCATCGCACCAGGATTAGTTTAGCACTTGATCAGTCGGCCATCGCTCCAGGACTAGTTTAGAACTTGATCAGTCGGCCATCGCACCAGGACTAATTTAGAACTTGATCAGTCGACCATCTCACCAGGACTAGTATAGCACTTGATCAGTCGGCCATCGCACCAGGACTAGTTTAGAACTTGATCAGTCGGCCATCGCACCAGGACTAGTATAGCACTTGATCAGTCGGCCATCGCACCGGGACTAGTTTAGCCATTGATCAGTCCGCCATCGCACCTGGACAGGTATAGCACTCGATCAGTCGGCCATCGCATCAGGACTAGTTTAGAACTTGATCAGTCGGCCATCGCTCCAGGACTAGTTTAGAACTTGATCAGTCGACCATTGCTCCAGGACTAGTTTAGAACTTAATCAGTCGGCCATCGCACCAGGACTAGTTTAGCACTTGATCAATCGGCCATCTCACCATGACTAGTATAGAACTTGATCAGTCGGCCATCGCTCCAGGACTAGTTTAGCCCTTGATCAGTCGGCCATCGCTCCAGGACTAGTTTAGAACTTGATCAGTCGGCCATCGCACCAGGACTAGTTTAGAACTTCATCAGTCGGCCATTGCTCCAGAACTAGTGTAGAACTTAATCAGTCGACCATCGCACCAGGACTAGTTTAGCACTTGATCAGTCGGACATCTCACCATGACTAGTATAGAACTTGATCAGTCGGCCATCACACCAGGACTAGTTTAGCCCTTGATCAGTCGGCCATCGCACCAGGACTAGTGTAGCCCTTGATCAGTCAGCCATCGCACCAGGACTAGTATAGAACTTGATCAGTCGGCCATCGCACCATGACTAGTTTAGCCCTTGATCAGTCGGTCATCACACCAGGACTAGTAGAGCACTTGATTAGTCTGCCATCACTAGTATAGCGCTTGATTAGTCGCCCATTGCACCATGCCCAGTATAGCACTTGATCAGTTGGCCATCTCACCATGCCCAGTATTGCACGTGATCAGTCGGCCATGCCGAGTATAGCACTTGATCAGTCGGCCATCACACCAGGACTACTTTAGCACTTGATCAGTCGGCCATCGCACCAGGACTAGTATATCACTCAATCAGTCGGCCATCACACCAGGACTAGTTTAGAACTTGATCAGTCGGCCATCATCAACCAGGACTACTTTAGCACTGATTCAGTCGCCATCGCACCGGGACTAGTTTAGCCCTTGATCAGTCGGCCATCGCACCAGGACTACTATAGCACTCGATCAGTCGGCCATCGCACCAGGACTAGTTTAGAACTTGATCAGTCGGCCATCGCACCAGGACTAGTTTAGAACTTGATCAGTCGACCATCGCACCAGGAATAGTTTAGCCTCCCTTGATCAGGTCGGCCATCGCACCGAGACTATTTAGCCCTTGATCAGTCGGCCATCGCACCAGACTAGTATAGCACTCGATCAGTCGGCCATCGCGCGCAGGGACTAGTTTAGAACTTGATCAGTCGGCCATCGCACCAAGACTAGTTTAGCCCTTGATCAGTCAGCCATCGCACCAGGACTAGTATAGCACTCGATCAGTCGGCCATCGCACCAGGACTAGTTTAGAACTGATCAGTCGACCATCGCACCAGGAATAGTTTAGCCCTTGATCAGTCGGCCATCGCACCGAGACTAGTTTAGCCCTTGATCAGTCGGCCATCGCACCAGGACTAGTATAGCAACTCGATCAGTCGGCCATCGCACCATGACTAGTTTAGAACTTGATCAGTCGGCCATCGTACCAGGACTAGTTTAGCACTTGATAAGTCGGCCATCGCACCAGGACTAGTATAGCAGCCATGACTAGTTTAGAACTGGATCAGTCAGCCATCGCACCACAACTAGTTTAGAACTTGATCAGTCGGCCATCGCACCAAGACTAGTATAGCACTTGATCAGTCGGCCATCGCACCATGACTAGTTTAGCACTTGATCAGTCGGCTCACTCCAGACTAGTTTAGAACTTGATCAGTCGGCCTTCGCACCAGGACTAGTTTAGCACTTGATCATTCGGCCCATCGCTCCAGGACTATTTAGAACTTGATAGTCGGCCATCGCACCAGGATTAGTTTAGAACTGATTAGTCGACCATCTCACCAAGACTAGTATAGCACTTGATCAGTCGGCCATTGCACCAGGACTAGTTTAGAACTTGATCAGTTGGCCATTGCTCCAGGACTAGTTTAGAACTTAATCAGTCGGCCATCGCACCAGGAATAGTTTAGCACTTGATTAGTCGGCCACGTCATCCTGCGTTACAGACTTACAGACAGAAGTGGTTTGGGGGGGGGGGGGGGGGGCGTGTGTGTAGTGTAGTCATAGACAAAAACTGGTGGTGGTGGTGATACACATTGTTCCCACTGTGGGATATAGACCGGAACTTTTAGGACGTCAAATGTAGATAGATGGCTGGTGAGCATGGGGGATCATTGTTTTGTGTCCCCGGCGGTGGTGCGGAGTACAGTGATGAATTACTGATGAATTACTGTATATTGAACACACATGTATATGTACTATGATACAGTACTTCACAATCCACAGTTTTAAATATTGTGTAGTGTAGTCATAGGCAAAAATATAAATTTTCCTAATAGAAAATTAGTCTTTATTATACTTACCTGTGATGTTACTTTTGCTATCAGGGTGTCTAAAAAGACCCTTTCTGACGTTCTATTTCTTAATGAAATAAAGAATCAACACTGTGGTCTCCACTTTAGCCTTATCCCCTAGTCTCCCCTGGTGACGCGTCACTTCCGGAGGCCATATCTGTCATCCTAAGTATCCTGAAGCGGGGTGGGAGGATAAAGTAAAAACTTTATAAAGGGCACTCTATAAAGTAACATCACAGGTAAGTATAATAAAAACTAATTTTCTATTAGGAAAATTTATATTTTTATTCCTTACACTGTGATGTTACTTTTGCTACCGAATTCGTCTCCTCGGTGGGAGGTAAAGATCTATTATCCTTTCTTCATTATATAAGTATATGTGTAAACTGATTAAAGTTATTACACCAAAGTCAACCAGCTTTGTTTCAATTCTGAATAACTTCCATATACTTCAAAGGCTTGTGGAGAACCTACTTAACGACTTAACCTATTGGAATCCATCATCAAATACGCATAATCGAAATGCGCCCCCCCCCTTTTTTTTGTCCCCACAAAAGGAGTTTCCGACTTCTATCCCAGATCTATTATGTGTACCTCTATATATATGTGTGAAACATTGTTAACGGACTGGGCTGAAAAAAAGAGACAATTATACAGTAACGTTGCACTTACGTACTTTAGACAAATCGTGTCTTCTTGTCCTCTTCATCTGTGTACGTCGTACCACACTTCTTAGATGGGACGCGTAATCCGTTAATGAATGATACTCCAGCCCGTATACAATGTTTCACAATATTATCGTTCGAGCGTGGATACATAACATACATAATAGGTATATGACACTTTAACTAAGGAATATTATCGAGATAGAAATTAAACTGCCATGGAAGAATAGTCTATACCATTCCAACCATATACTCGGTAAAGTGTACTCTGTACCTGTGTGACCTTGAAAATTAAAGTCTGTGCACATTCAATTCACACGCGGTATTTTCACCAGTAAAGCGCACTAGTTACCTCCAATATGCTAATGAACAATTAACGTTTCTGAACAATTCACTAGCTAACACTTTACATTACAATTTATTTGTTAAAGTGCACTTTTTAAACCTCGCAACCACGATGGAAAAAAAAAATCAATGCACATCCTCGACGGTAACTGTAAAGTGCACATCTTTACTGAAGTCTCAATTATTGTTTCAAACTAGGTCCCGGTTCCTGCAGGAGTTGTCCTGCAGCAACTAAAGGGCCTAGCTTGTATAGGTCGCCACATTGTTCCGACATCGATCTGAGATAGAAGGTGGAGAAAGTGTTATTATTTCTCCAAGAAGCAG
Organism: Conchocele bisecta; assembly: GCA_029237695.1. Classification (NCBI taxonomy): domain Eukaryota; kingdom Metazoa; phylum Mollusca; class Bivalvia; order Lucinida; family Thyasiridae; genus Conchocele; species Conchocele bisecta. Next base: position 14,306,946 of record CM055270.1, on the reverse strand, counting down.
TTTCCATAATTCTTTTCACAGGAATTCTGTTTTTTGAAAGCCCATGAAGTAGAGATGGCTCTTACCTCATGGGCTGAGATCTTTAGATTTGGACTAATCTTTTCCGAGAAACCCTCGTATGCCCTTCTAATTGCCAACGTTATCCATTTTGATACAGTGGCCTTAGATACATCATGCTCACCTTGAATAGGGATGAAAAGTTTGACTCTTCTTGCTCTAGTCTTCTTTGTGAGTATAATGTAATGCCTTACTGCCCGTACAGGACAGAGAGTAGTGTCCGTGATCGATACTCCCTTGGCAGTCTGAATGGCTGGAATACGAATAGGGGGCATCACCTCATGAGGTGCCGCTGTCTTGGGTAAAAATCCCTGTTCATAGAGAGCGTCATGGATTCCTTACCAACCCTAAAACCAGGATCATTAATGACCAGCGCATGGAGTTCGCCTCTGCGCATAGCTGTTGCAAATGCTAATAAAAAAGCTGCTATACTTTGCTAGTCCCAACACGCTATAACTTGCCTGTTCCATAGGCTCATAAGGAGTCTTGTTAGTGCCCATAACACTGCTGACAAACTCCACTTTGGAATAATTGACCTACCTATTGGTCTTTCTCTTGCAAAACTTGCAACCATCTGAGAAAGTCTCTCATCCGACCCAATGGATCTGGCCTGGTGTTTGGTAAACTTAAGCGAACTTGCCAAAGCTGACCTATAACCTTTAATGGTAGGAACGGAAAGTTTCCTGTCCTGAAAAAGGTAGATCAAAAAATCTCCTACTTGTCCTAAAGCTGGTCTGCTAGGATCGATATTCCTCTTATCACACCAATTTGACCAGACACCCCACTTCTGGTCATAGCACTTGGATGTGGACACTCTCTTTGCCCTGGAGATGATCTCTGCAGCCTTGTCCGAAAACTTATCTGCTCGGATACCTCGCTTGATAACCTCCAGGCGTGTAAGTTGAGACTTCCCACGCCTGGATGAACAGTTCTTCCTTCGTGCTGTGTGAGAAGATTGTGGTACACTGGTAGCTTCACCGGTGACTCTATGAGTAGGTCCAGTAGTTCTGTAAACCAGCTCCTCGTTGGCCAACACGGAGCAATCAGGGTGACCTTGCACCTTGTTGCCCGAATCTTCTGGAGCACCTTCGGGAGAAGCACAAACGGTGGAAAGGCGTATGCGTCCATCTGGTTCCACTCTAATGATAGAGCGTCTACTGCCCAAGCGGGGACATCCGGCACCGGGGACACTCATAACATCCGAGCCTGTTGTTCATCCTCGTGGCGAACAGGTCCACCCAGGGATTGCCCCATCTTCCCAAAACAGTGTTGCACACTGTCTGTGATAATGTCCACTCTGTTAGTACTGGAGTCCCCTGACGAGACAGGTAATCCGCTATAATGTTTTTCTTGCCTGTGATGTGTCTGGCTGTCAACTGTATGTTGTGACTGTGACACCACATTAGCAGATCCCTTGTCTCTATGCAAAGGGACACAGAATGGGTGCCTCCCTGCCTGTTCAGGTACGCGACCACCGTAGTGTTGTCCGTTACTATCCGAACATGTTTTCCCTGAAGATGTTCTAAACATTGTTGAACTGATAGCACCACTGCTTTGAGTTCCAACATGTTTATGTGTTGGTTGCCCATCTCTGATGACCAGCAACCCTTCATCAGAATACCCAGCGGTTCGAGATGCGCTCCCCAGCCTGTGTTCGACGCGTCTGTGGTGAGAAACATCTTGGGCTCTGGATCTACCATGGGTACCCCCAGAAGGTAATGATTCTTCTGGGCCCACCATCGGAGATGTCTCTTGAAATCTCTGGATAGATGAATAATCATATCCAACGGGTACTGGTGTGGTCTCCAATGATAGAGTAAGTAGATTTGTAGGGGTCTCATGTGTAATCTCCCCAGGCAAATCAACTCCGCCGTTGCCCCCAGGACGCCCAGCAACGACAGGATATTCCTTGCGGACATGCAAACAGCATCCAGAGCGTTGAACACCGTCTTTAGTGCGCTCTGTATCCTGTCCGGTGGTACCCTCACCCTGCCTATGTCCGTTAGGAAATTCATTCCCACATAGCAGAAATCCTGAGATGGAATCAGTTCTGATTTCTCTATGTTGAGAATGAGATCTAGACTGGTCACCAGTTGCCAAACTCTGACCAAATCTTTCAAGAATCAGCCAGTGAATCAGCCAGTCGTCGAAGTATTGCAGCAGAGCAATACCTAGTCTCCTTGCTGCTGCTGCTACTACCTCCATCAGTTTGGTAACTACTCTTGGTGCTGTTGAAATTCCAAATGGGAGGACCATGAACTGGTAAACCTTTCCTCTCCATTGGAACCTCAGATACTTCTGTGACGCCTGTGAAATCGCGACATGGAAGTATGCGTCCTTCAGATCGATGGAGACTGACCAATCTTCCACCTTTAAGGCAATTCGGATAGACCGGGCAGTCTCCATCTTGAACCGGTCTATCTGAACCGATTTGTTCAGACTGGATAAATCTAACATGGGGCGTAGTTTGCCGTTCTTCTTGGGAACGACAAACAGTCTGCTGTAGAAGCCTGGAGTGGAAGTGTCCATGACCTCTTCTATCGCGTTCTTTCTCAAAAGATCTTGTATCTCCTTGTCTAAGGCCTGTCTTTTGAGCAAGTTCTTCGGGGGAATCCAATCCGGACAGCTCCTCCGAAGAGGGGGGGGTTGATTTGAAGGGGATAGAATATCCCCTTTTTATGATCCCCAACGTCCATGGACAGTTGGTGATCTCCTGCCATTCCCTCAGAAAGACCGTCAGTCTGCCTCCTACAGGCACGTAGGGTCTTGGAATGGTCAACACCCCCCCACACGAACCGCCCCTCGCGACATCAAAAACTGCCCCTTCGAGGCCTCCTACTGGAGAAACGTCCTCGAGGGGTCCTACCTCTTCTGCCACCCCTACCTCTTCCCCTAGCTGGAGGGGCAGGATGTGTAAAGTCTTCTGCAACATATTGCGGCTGATGAACAGTTTGTGTGTGCATAGGTGGAGGGCGAGACCTAGTCTTCCCCGATCTAGCCACACCTCTCGCTCTATATGCTCCTGTAGATGGCCGACTACCTCTCGTACTCGGTTTAGGTCCCGAAAACCCCTTAGCCAACTGTATCTCTGACGTTTCAGCGTTGGTCAGTATATGTACACCTGAGCAACGCCCTCCAAACAGCTGTTCGGATTGTAGAGGTGCCACTCTAAGAAACTGCCTACCCTGTCCCGGAAGCACTGAAACCCTTGACAAGGTAGGCATCTCTTCTAGCTAGAAGCAAATCAGCTGATGTTATCAAAGATGTCGTCAGGATGTGTTTGTTTGCTCTGGCTGCTGACTTTAGCAATGCCTGAACTGCTCTTGTATCCCCATTCTCCAGTGCTACCTTAGTAGCTGCCAAAGAAAGGTCTACCTGAGAGGCCATAGATACCATGGCTCGAGATCTAACATCAATCATGTCTGTCATTTTCTGAGATAGGATGGGTGTATCTACCTTAAGTATGCCCACTTTCTGCGCATTCTTATCCAAGGTAGGTGTAGCTTGTGACCACGTTGAAGTATGGTTCTTATAAAACTTCAACGAGGTCGCATGTACCGCATATTCTTTCGGTACAAAATCAGATGACTTTCCCATGTCCCAACCGGATGCCTCCTGCATCTCAGTCAGAATTCTTGCCACCGTTGGAGATTGTGGCAACATGGGCATCTCTTTAGGCGGTTCTCTGTCAGAATCTGCCTCAAATAGAGAAGTCACTCTTGGAGGTTTCACGGGTTGAGGAGGACAAATGTCTAGCGGTAAGTATTTATACACCGCCTGGATGGCTTCCATATAGGAGGGTGGGGTGTCAGTTGATTCAGATTCCCTCTGATTTACCTTCAGAGATAAAGGGAGATGTGAACTATGTCCTGATGAAGCCCTTCCAGACTTATGGTCTCTATGACGAGATCTACCGTATTCTTGCGATTATAGGTCGCAAGAGTGCATAAGACGCACCCCTATTTTCAGTCCAAAATCTGGGGGAAAATGTCTACATGAGATTATAAGACGCACCCAATTTTCCTAACAAAATGAAGAAAAAAAAATGAAAAAAAACTCGCCAAGTTGTTGTTGTTATTTATTCCACCACACTGTTTTTTTATTCGTACCTTGGACGTTTATGTCTGTATTTTCCCTATCATAGTTTGCTATGTCCGTAATTTGTCGACTCTGTGTCCGTGATTCCCCGGTCCGTATTTCACCGTTTTCTAGTATCTTCAATTACACTGTGAACTCGGTAGTACACGCTTCAGTATAACTCGTTCTCGGTTAGTACACGGTTGTGCATTGGCTCCCGATATGTTTGCCTTATTTGTATATCAAAATCGTGTTAAATGTGTAACAGACTATTGTCATAAATCGTGTTATATTTGCGATCATATTGCTGCCGAAAGTGGTATTATATTGTTAATTATTGATTGCGGTATGTATTATCTCTTTTCAACACCATTTACGGAAACTATTTTCGAAATCAATATCAGCGAAATATGGCGACAGATCTGCGTATCATCCAGTGTTTTTTTTAACACGTTCCTTTCTGAATACACATTTACGGATATGAAATTTATTAAATATTTTATTTTTATTTTTGTTATTTCTCACTGAAAGTACATGGTGTGACCACTCATTTGAACCGTCTCGACGAAACGGTTTAAATGGTGATCGCGGCATATACTTCTGAGTGCATAGAAGGAAAATATTTAGGATTTTCATTTAGGATTTTCCGCAAACATAAGCGTATCCTCAGCATGAAATGGGTCACTGATTGCCCCCATGATGCGAGGATGATCGGCACACATCAAAAAGCGTGTTGACCAATCAGTGCAATTTGAAAACATAGCCCAAAGGTCACACAGTTTATTGCCTCGTGCTGAATGATGACATAAGATAAGCACCTGTTAGTTGACACGGTTGGGAATATCGATTTTTTTCCACAAAGCAACACTCAACTTTCGCCTACAGTATGTAATATTTCAAAATCAGTTGTATCTTCCGTAAATGACGCTGACAGCAGCCTATAGCTAGGACGAATTTGCATTGTCCGCTGACGTAATTATAATATTTTTAATTAGAGATTGGCGAACATTGTAAACCATGTGCAGACTATGCGAATCCACCGCCTGGTCTGGTCGCTAATGCAATAAGCCGGGATTTGTCAGAGATAGAGACCCAATTCACATAAACACGTTTGCCGTGTCATAAATAGAGTCTGGTTCTCGGTAGTATTGTTTCACTGGGACGCATCAGACAGTGTACCAGTTTAGTGACGAATACGAAACTGACGTCAGCAACCGCGTGTGTTGATATTGATATGGCTTTATGTTGTAAATCTTGACACGCGGTGTGTTTGATGTCGGCCAGCTGACTAATTAGGCTTGCCACTTTCATCAGCATCGTGTAAACACACAGTTTCGAAACTAATGATGGAGTTTTATAACTTTCGTGGGATTGCATTATGCATATTGGGATTTACCGTTAATGGCATCATGCAATATTTTTCACGGCAAAATGACACCGACCAATATGAGCCCGGTAAATGTTTTCAAAAGATAATTAAAATGATAGAGGCCAGATTGTGATTCGGCAGAGAAAATGTCGACCGGATCTGATCTTGGTATACACTGTTCGCCTTCGCCTTCGGTATAGAAAATGTGTACCGAATGTGACACAGGGCCGGAACGAGTAAGGCGCGAACTGTTTAGAATACGAATCCAATATTCCAATACCGGATTTTACCCCAAAGACTAACAACAACAACAAATATAGCAACGCATTTTTTTTTTTTTTTTTTTGGTCGTTTATGTCAATATTTCTGGTGGAAAAAAATGCTCATGTATCTACATGTATTTATAAGACGCAGGGGCTTTCTGGGATACAAATCTGAGTAAAAAAAATGCGACTTATAATCGCAAGAATACGGTATGTCTCCGTCTATGCTTGTGTCTCCTATGAGGGGACGACGAGCTAGACGAAGAAGAACTCCTACCCCTCCTTGTGGAGCGGCGTTTGGACCCATAACTAGAAGATGAAGAGCTCCTGTATGCTCTAGGTCTTTTCCTAGACCTTGCCCGTCTCCTGCTTGCTCCCAACCCGGTATCCACCGGATGTGAAAACTCTGAAGCTTTAAATGTTAACGTGCTCTTGGGTAATTGCCCTGCGCTAGGCGTCATGCTTCTAGTCACCTGAGCACTAACAGGATGTTCCAACACCCGTTCAGTATCCATGTCTATGTGCATAGCATGGTACTCCGGTAGTGGATCTTTGTTACCCGTGGCAAAAGTGCCTAACGGTGTAACAATGTACTCTGACTGTCGATCTGGGTACTCCTGACCAGTTCCCGGTATCATCACCGGTTGAACACCCCTTTGACAAACGGAACTATTCTGACCCTCTAACTGTTCCATGGTTCCATGTTGTCCACTGGTCGTATTCCCCATACTACCAGACCTACGGATCGTTATAATGCCAGTTTCCGTACCACCGGACACCGGACGCCGGACGCCGGACACCGGACGGACGCCAGACTACCTGACACCGGACTACCGGACACCGGACTACCGGACTACCGGACTACCGGACACCGGACACCGGACAGTCCTTCAAGTGATCCGTAGGTAGCTGATGTGAAACTAGTACACTAGTTTGTCTTGGCTTCTGTGTATCGAGCCTATGCTCGTCTATCACAGGCCTATCAGCTGTCGGCCTCAGTGGCAAGTCGGACTCCAAGGTTTGGTTCTTTGCACCTTCCCCTCGGTCCGACTTATTGCTAGGTGGAATTATCACCTGCAATATCGTTGAAGAGCCACCTGACCGCCGTTCTGACGAGATTCGCTCAGAATCGGTGTTTCCGTTAGGATGCCTGGCCACCTCACTAAGAGTCCGACGAGATATTGTCGACTTCTTTTTGTGAGGTGTGGCCGCACGCTGAACGAATCTGTCCGGGTCTCTTGACCCTTTCAGATTGTCGTTTTTTTTTTTGTTTTTTTTTTTTACCAGACATATCGAAATTAACGCAAAATTATATCAGAAAACATCAGAACACAAAAAGCGTAAAATTTCACTGAATTTGGAAGATTTATAGAGAAAAATCCGAAGAAAAAAAAAAATTTTCTCAAAATTCTCACCAATCTATGTCTGCGCTTGATTCAAAGCATAAATGAACTACAGATTCAAATTTTTTTTTTAATTTGAAACAAAAACTTTATTGGGCGTAAACCGTCCCTACTACTACTATAGTAAATTTGACAACTCGCTCGCGAAAAGCGATGACACTGAAAAGAAAAATTCTAAATATTCCGTAACTTGTCAGAATTTTCCTGGAATGGAATAACTCTTGACCATACACAAAACTATGGTAAAAATACCGACGCAAACTGCAACGGCTTTTGTCAATAACAATTTCCTTCTTTCAAAAATAACAACTCGCTTTCCGTCAAATTACAACCGAACTACCTACGATAGGAAAATTCCCTCTCGTGTAGTTATAAATCAAACTTATGCGAACAATTAGATAAATAAATTTATCAAGAAAGGATCTAATTAAACTCAGAAAACTCTAAACAAACCAGACACTAAAAAAGCGCAGCCATTAGATGTTTTCTGACGATAAATATGGCCTCCGGAAGTGACGCGTCACCAGGGGAGACTAGGGGATAAGGCTAAAGTGGAGACCAGTGTTGATTCTTTATTTCATTAAGAAATAGAACGTCAGAAAGGGTCTTTTTAGACACCCTGATAGCAAAAGTAACATCACAGTGTAAGGAATAAAAACTGGTGGTGGTGGTGATACACATTGTTTCCACTGTGGGATATAGACCGGAACTTTTAGGACGCCAAATGTAGATAGATGGCTGGTGAGCATGGGGGATCATTGTTTTGTGTCCCCGGCGGTGGTGCGGAGTACAGTGATGAATTACTGATGAATTACTGTATATTGAACACACATGGATGTACTGTGATACAGTACTTCACAATCCTCAGTTTTAAATATTGTTTCTGTATCGTAAAACTGAAAATTTATTCATTTTGAAAAACTGAAAATTGTGGCAGATGATCGAAATGAAAACCGGATGTTTACATGCGAAATGAACCGGTGCATCGGTATATTTTAACCGCACGATGACCCACTTTATATTCATACCATATCCGTACGGATATATCGTATATACGAACGGATATCGTATGTTTGTATAATATTTGTATAGTATATTTGTATAATGTAAACAAACTGTACTATACGATGATATGGTAAGTTTTTACCGCAAATAGCGAAAGAATGACCGCACAAACGGTATCGCGAAAGAATGACCGCACAAACTGGACCGCGAAAGAATGACCGCACAAATGGTATCGCGAAAGAATGACCGCACAAACGGTATCGCAAAAGAATGACCGCACAAACTGGACCGCGAAAGAATGACCGCACAAATGGTATCGCGAAAGAATGACCGCAAAAAAGGGACCGCGATTGGACCGCAATTAGACTGCAATTCCAGAGGGGAAGAATTGCAATTCAAGGACCGCTGGATTGCAATTCTTGGTAAGAGAATCGCAGGCGGGAGTGTAGCAGGGCTCCAGATAAGGAATTAGTAATTGAGTATTGTCACTCTTTCATTTCTGAAGCAATTGGGTATTTCAAAATGTTAATTGTATAAAACAGAATCACACTACTGTTTACACATCAGCAGACCGCACTTATTGAATAGTTTGCTTCTAAATGAAAACACATCTTGGTATTTCATTAGAATTGTCTTGGAGACAATTTTAATGAAATACCAAGATGTGTTTTCATGGAAAAATAAGAAAATATGCTATATTTGTGGTCTGTTTATTGTTTTCTGTAGCATGATATAGATACCACAAATTTGTCATAGCTTTTTGATACTCACTACTTCTGATTCCAATTGGGTTTTTGGCAATTTTAATTGGGTATTTACGCAAATACGCAGCTTATCTGGAGCACTGGTGTAGTACATACCGACAGCCCATGAGGCACGGAAACCGGACGAAGACACAGAGCTATCGGAGCGGAACTTGATCCACATGCTACTATTGGACGTAGTGAGGGGCGTCGGAATGCTGTTGCCACAGAAATGCCCGAGCAGAGGGGAGTCCTCACGTACACCGTCGCGAATCTGTAAATATGTCAAGGATTTTGCGAAAAACAAGCAATTAAATGTCTCAATACTTTACGAATAGCCCTCGTACGTCATAATTAGACATGTGGTCTGATCAGGATCTACACTATTGGTATATTGTTACCACAGAAATGGTTGAGCAGTGCACAGTTGGAAGACTCAGACCTAGAACCCAATATTTGGCTCATTTGAAAAACGTTACCCCACCCACCCATTTCCATACACTGTATACATTACAGCCAGAGTTTGAAAAAATGCCCTAGACAGGCTTAATTTAGGGCTCGCTGAAACACAACAAGATTCAATTTTTTTCTGCTGACTTACGTCTCTGGCAATAGATGAATGCATTAGGCCCTCAAATATGTTCACTTTAAACATCTGTGTTTAGTAAACTGTTAGTTACACACATTTTAGCTATCAACGTCTCCGAAAGAATCCCACAGTCAGCTTCACGTATCGCTACCTGATTGGTTGAACTAATATAGGAGTATTGATGATACTCCCGTTTTCCCATGACGTCATTATTGATCATTCTGCGAATATAACAAAGGAATCCGAAAGTAAAGTTCATGGAAGGCTATATATGTCGAAATGTTTGGACGCAAATCAAAATAAAAGATAATTCAAGGTCAGTGGATGATACTTATTAGTCACAAATTGTAATATTTTAGTTCCTGATGTTTATTTCAGTGAACCACATCAAAATGTCAAAACTGTAAAGGGATTTCAGCCCGATTTAACTCGTAATTTATGCTTCCACAGCCCACAAAAATGTGTGACATTTATTCGGACATTATCGTCTTGTCTGTGGTAGCTAATTTTCCCGTAACTAACGAAATGCTAAAAGCAGATGCTTGAAGTGAATATATTTGAAGACCTATGACATTTATCGATTACCAGAGACATAGTCCGCAGAAAAATAAAAATGTGTGGTGTTTGAGCGAGCCTGAAAATACGGCATTTTTGCAAAGCTGTTTCCTACCTTAAAAATGCTGTAATGTATAGCGTATGGAAATGGGTGGGTGTGGTAACGTATTTCAAATGAGCTAAGTATTGGGTCCTAGGTCCGAGTCTTCCACCAGTGGAGTAGTGGTGAATGGACATACACCGTCACAAATCTGTAAATATGTGGCTGTGACTGAAGAAATGTGGCTAATGGGTTTTGCGACCAGCGTAGATCCAGATCAGCCTGTGCATCCGCAGTCTGATCAGGATCTGCACTGTCAGCCATACCATTAACGAAACACACTTCATGCTTCTAACAAGCAATTTAGGTCGCTATCATGCTATGGACGTGTGCTATTTGATCAGGAACTTAACTGGTCACAAATCCCGTAAGCCCCATTTCTCCAGTCACAGCCACACATACAGATAATCTGTAGAACATTTCATAACCATACATCAGGATCTGAACATACATAGTCTACGAACCATCCACAAAAGAACTAGACAATTGTTTGTAAAACAAAATGCCACCGCTGTTGAGCATTCATGAATACAACAGCAATCACCGAGTGAGTGATTGGTGAAAACATTATTTTCAGAGTCGAAAAAGGGGCATAACTGTGGATGGATCGGTGGGACAGGGACAATTTTATGCTACACACTCCTGCACTTGATGGTTGGAATGTATACCGAGTACGAAGAGAATCGGCCAAAAACTATAGAAGTAATTTGACGGATAAGGAAAAAATATATAGCGAGTCGAAAAAAGGGGCATAACTGAAGATGGAATGGTGGGATAGTGAAATAATTTACGTTACGCACTCCTGCACTTGATGGTAGGGTTGTATATCGAATATGAAGATAATCAGCCAAAAAATGTAGAAGCATTTCGCTGGAGAAGGAAAAAAAGGGGCATAACTGCGGATGGATCAGTGGGACAGCGAAAATATTTATGTTACACACTCCTGCACCTGATTGTAGGGCTGTATACCGAATATGAAGAGAATCGGCCAAAAACTGTAGAAGTAGTTGGCCGGACAAGGAAAATTGTCTACTGACAGATGGATGGATGGACGGATATAAGCCACCGACAACTATCGTTGAAATTAGTTGAAACTACGTGAACGTAGCTGTGATCATGATCTACACCAGCTGAGAATGAAAATGTCTGATTGGGGCTCATGACAGTAAAGTTATTTATCACACAAGACGTCAAATCTAAATCAAAATGTGTTTTACCCTTCTATATGCCATCAACATGTAGTCTATAGTCTTGGGGACAGCATGCGAAACATCATGTCGGCATATAATTTACACTTTCACAAATTACATTTCTCTTGTTAAATAAATTAAAACTGAATGCAGAGTAGCCAAGATTTGGACGTCCACATATCGAAAGACACTAGCATGATATTCTCTATGAAAGAGTTTTGAAATTCATCAGACTCGGCCTGGAAACAACAGGAATTCCTCGACAAGCTTCCTATATGTTTCCAAGCCTTGCAGACAAACTTCGTACAAAAATACACCTTAGCCTCGTATTCTCTACATACATTCTGACGACTGACATTTCATACCTCGACAAAATCAAAAGCGCAATCAGCGTGACCTTCGAGGTTCATATCGGTGAAGGTCAAGGTCACAGTGTCTCTGGTGGCCACGGTGATGATCCATACACAGCTGGCATCACGGCTGTATGGATTGGGGAAATTGGGGGACATCACGATACCTGTCTCACTTGTGTACGTTCCCCCACACTGGTTCCCGGCTACAATGGAGACGGTCAAGGTCAGATTAACCTATTCACCCTCGGCTACAATGGAGAGGGTCAAGGTCAGATTAACCTATTCACCCTCGGCTGAAATGGAGGTCATGGTCAGATTAACCTATTCACCCCCAGCTACAAGGGAGAAGGTCAATGTCAGATTATCATACCCCCCACCCCGTCTACAATGGATAAGGTCAAGGTCAAATTAACCTATTCACCCTCAGCTACAATGGAGACGGTCAAGGTCAGATTAACCTATTCACCCTCGGCTACAATGGAGACAGTCAGATTATAATACCCCCACCCCCTGGGCTACAATGTCAGATTAGACTATTCACCCCAACTACAAGTATGGGGAAGGACAAGGTCAAATTAACAAATTACAAGGGAGAAGGTCAATGTCAGATTACCATCCCCCCCCCCCGACTACAATGGAGAAGGTCAAAGTCAAATTAACCTATTCACCACCAGCTTACAATGGAGAAGTCAATATTTGTCAGATTAACCTATCTTCACCTCAGGTAGGCAATGGAGACGGTCAGTAGTTAGATTAACATATTCACCACCAGCTACAATGGAGAAGGTCAATGTCAGATTAACTTATTCACCCTCGACTACAATGGAGACGGTCATATTAACCTATTCACCTATTCACCCTTGGCTACAATGGAGACAGTCAGATTATAATACCCCCCCACCCCCCGGGCTAAAATGGAGAAGGTCATGGTCAGATTAGACTATTCACCCCAACTACAATTATGGAGGTCATGGTCAGATTAACCTATTCAACTTTAGCTACAATGGAGAAGTTCAAGGTCAGATTAACATATTCAACCCCAATCCACTGGTTACCTCATACTGGTTCCCGGCTAAAATGGAGTTTCAAATACTTGTAAAAGGGTATTTAAACTGAAAATATATTTGTCTTATTCCCCCCTCAAAAGTATATGGCGTAACCAGTCATCTGAACTGTCTCGCAACACATTTGAAGCATCCCCTGATTATAAAATGTTCTGAGTATGTAGACTATACTAGTCTGGATATCTAATCATCTCCAGAGTTCAGACTATTTTGACTGACCGTTTTATTATCAGACATAAGACTATCGTCATGCACTGCGAAAGTATGAGTTTATACAAATAGGAAATTTTTATACAAATAGGCAACAGAAAACAAAACAGATTTAATTCAGGATTGTAAGGTTTATGGTCACATAGAGAAAAGACCTAAAGCTCTGTTCAGAAATGGTATGAATTTCTCGGCAAGTTTCTGATAAACAAGACACCAGCATATGGCAGTCTCTTTGTAAGAAATATCAAGATCATCAGGCTTGGTTTTGAAACAGTAGGAATTCCTCGACAAGCCTCGTCATTCCTACACATTTCCTAGCCTTGCCTGATAAACTTGACATCAAAAGACACTAGCCTGGTACTATCTATGTAAGAAATATTAAGATAATAAGGCTCGGCCAGCCTCGGAATTCCTACACGTGTCCTAGCCACGTCTGAAAAATGAGATATCAAAAGACATTAGCCTGGTATTTTCTATGTAGGAAATATCCAAGATAATCAGGCCCAGCTTGGAAACGGCGAGCCTCAGAATTCCTACACATTTCCTAGCCTTGCTTGATGAACTTGTTATCAAGAGACATAAGTCTCCCATGCTACCCAGTGATTTACCGTGATTCTGGAGGGATTTATTTCCTTGAAGGAAATATTTCCTAGTAGACGTTCTCGAGGCGTTTTGACGTCATTTCCGGCGAAGAAACAATTCATACGATAACATCAAAATTGTCAATTTTTACAACGTTTATAACTGATCTAAGAGCAAATTTCACATTTCTTGAAGAGCATGTAATATATTATACTATTTTTTCCACTACCATTTTGAAATACAAGATATATTTCCCTCGACATCTGTAAATGTTTCTTTGTCGGATTTCCAGATGTCTCGGGGAACATAAATCCGGTATTTCAAAATGGCAGTTGAATAAACTCCAAGGTGTATGATCACGTGGTACTAACAACAACAACAAGTACTGAAACTTCCAGAATCCATCTGATTCAAAGTACGTATTCTTTCATAGTGTCCTTATTACGTAACAGATTTTGATGAAATATGGCGCACCAAACTCGTCTTGTTAAGCTGCATTTGGTGGTCTCTGTATTTTCGCCCAAACTTCTGTCGTTTTTGCGAAGAATCTTCGCAAAAACGCCATAAGTCTGTGCCGAACTCCCTGGACCACCAAATGCAGCTCATGAAGACGCGTTTGCTGCCCCATATTTCATCAAAATCCGTTGCATATTAAGGAAAATATCAAATAATACTTACTTTGGAGTGGGTGACGTTATTGTTGTTGTAACCAGGTGATCATGCACCTTGTACTCTATATACAAATGAACGTACCAGACACGGCAGCGTAGGTGATGTGGAATCCTGTGTCACTCCGGCTGGAGTCCGTGTGGAACTTGACCCACGCGCTCGGGCCGGTGGTGGTCAGTGGCGGCGGGATGGTCGTGTTACAGTAGCGCTGTAGGATCGGGGATGTGTCTACGCCTCCATCTCGCAGCTACATGTGGAGATGATTGGTTGGTTGGTTGGTTGCTTGATTGGTTTATTGATTAAGGTTGTTGGTTGGTTGGTCGGTGGATTGATTAGGTGGTTGTTTGGTTGGCTGGTTGGTTGGCTGATTGATTGGTAGATTGATTGGTTTATTGATTAGGAGGTTGGTTGGTTGGTTGGTTGGTCAGTGGATTGATTAGGTGGTTGTTTGGTTGGCTGGTTGGTTGGCAGATTGATTGGTTGGTTGATTGATAGATTGTTGATTAAGTGGTTGGTTGGTTGGTTGGTTGGTTGGTTGGTTGGTTGGTTGGTTGGTTGGTTGGTTGGTTGGTTGGTTGGTTGGTTGGTTGGTTGGTTGGTTGGGTTTGGGTGGATGGATAGACGGATTGATTGATCAATTGATGGTGATTGATTGACATGTCCATTGAAGCAGGTAATGTATAGACAGTAACACCACATTAACAAACTGATGAACATAAATCCCGCCAAAACATTGAACAAGGTAATGTATAGACAGTAACACCACATTAACAAACTGATGAACATAAATCCCACCAAAACATTGAACAAGGTAATGTATAGACAGTAACACCACATTAACAAACTGATGAACATAAATCCCGCCAAAACATTGAACAAGGTAATGTATAGACAGTAACACCACATTAACAAACTGATGAACATAAATCCCGCCAAAAACATTGAACAAGGTAATGTATGACAGTAACACCACTTTAACTTACAATACCTGATGAACATAAATCCCACCAAAATACGATTGAACAAGGTAATGTATAGCGTAACATTAAAACATGATGAATAAATCCCGGCCAAACATTGAACGGTGTATAGACAGTAACACCACATTAACAAACTGATGAACATAAATCCCGCCAAAACATTGAACAAGGTAATGTATAGACAGTAACACCACAATAACAACCTGATGAACATAAATCCCACCAAAACATGAGAACAATAAAGGTGCACATATTGTAATACAGCGTGAAAAGTAAATCTCATCTTGATCAAAATGATTAACCCTTTCACCCTAAGTAACTGACATGGACCCTTCCAAGTGGACTTTTGAACTATTCCATTAGTCCGAAACAGTGTGTGTCAGAACACACCCACAAACAGTGCAGATCATGATGAGACGGCTCGTTACGAGCCGGGTCATCTGGGGCCCTTTCATCTAAACTTCATGTTTTCTTGCAAACAATTATTGGATATACATTTATTGAGCATAGGCTGCATATACAGTCTATGCTCAATAAATGTAAATCCATCAATTGTAAGTTCCATACGATCCTAAATTTGCACTTACAAACATTTTAGTCGTACGATGTTTGGTGAAAAGGGCCCCTGGATCTACACCGTTTGTAAACATTGGGAAAATGGTCTATAGTGTTTAAAGGGTTAATAAATGTGACAATTTCATCCTATGCTTGGCATAGGATAGACTTTCAAATTCATCGGGAAACTGTCAGTTATGGCAAGTCAGGCAGTTATGGCAACTGACATCGCGTCTACACAGCAGATTTAGACGGTTTCCTTTAGATTCAAGAGTTAACAGTCTCCACCAATTGCAAATGGAAGCCATATATATATATATTGAGATGTCTACCACAGTGACATATACCCTAACACAATACTCGGAGCTAAAATAAGTCACCACTGCGAATGTAGCAATTTTGACTCGAAATCCTTTATATCAAGACACGGAAAATTCAAATGTTTACTAGTCCTTACTTTGACAGGAATGACAAAATTAATAAATCCACATTACAAAATTTGAAATTTCCACTTGTCCTGCATACATTTTCACTCGTCAGGGAGAGTGGACGAGTGGAATTTTCGTACCCTGTATACACGTACAATTTCTGGACCAGGCATATTTGTTTCAGATTATATTTAATATGATATGTTGAACAATACTTCAGTAACCAAGAACCCACTTACTCTTCCAATGTTTCAAAATGTTGGAAATGTAGGTTCTTGCATGGTTAGGGTTTTTACAGTAAAATTTCCCTGGGGGGGAGGGGAGGGGGGGGGGGACCGGCTTTTTTTTTAGGGGTACCACCACCGGAATTTACATAAAATTATACCCCCCACCACCAGAATTTATTTCTTGCATAACCCTCCACCACCGGAATTGATTTTTTGCATAAAACACCCCCACCACCATTTAACCCCTACCTCCAGAAAAAACTAGATTGGTCAGTAAGCGAGGCTTACGGAATACCCCCCGCGTGGGACCAGGTACCCCTAAAATATGTAAAAATTTCCAAGTGTGTGGGCTTGTGACCTTGACTCTGGGATTAGCGCGAGTGGCATGAACGTGAATTTGTCACAGGGTGGTAGAGGTCCATTGGAGCAATGAGTGTGTGAAATGTGAAGCAGATCCGAGCAAGGAAATAGAAGTTATAACCGATTTCTCTGATGTTAAGTTTTGTAAAGAGACTACCGTATAACCTCGAATTAACGCCCTCGGAGGCATTACATTTTACAAAAGGGGGGCGTTTATTAGCCAGAAAAAATAAATAAATAAAAATAAAAAAAATTACCAAGGAACGCCAATTTTTTTTTTTTTTTTTTTTTTTTTTAATTTGGGGGGGGGGGGCGTCGTTAATTCGAGGTTATAAAGTATGTATGTGACGTTGACCTCGAGATCAGCGGGGATTTGTCACAGCATATGAAATATTAAGAATTTTCAATGAAAGAAATAGAAGTTATAACATAGTTTTCTGATGTTAAGTTTTGTAAAGAGACTAAGTATGTGACCTTGACCTTGGGATCAGCGGGTGTTGGACAGTCGTATATTTGTTACAGCATGATAGTACAACCTTAGAGGAATGCACAAGTGAAATAATAAGAATTTTCAATGAAGGAAATAGAAGTTATAACTTATTTCTCTGATGTTAAGTTTTGTAAAGAGACTAAGTATTTGACCTTGACATTGGGATCAGCGGGGGTTGGACGGTCATGGATTTGGCACAGCATGGTATTAGAGCCTTACAGGAATGTATGTGTGAAATATTAAGAATTTTAGATGAAGGAAATAGAAGTTATAACAATATTTCTCTGATGTTAAGTTTTGTAAAGAGACTAAGTATTTGACCTTGACCTTGGGATCAGCGGGGGTTGGATGGTCGTGGATTTGGCACAGCATGGTAGTAGAGCCTTACAGGAATGCATGTGTGAAATATGAAGCATTTTAGATGAAGGAAATAGAAGTTATAACAATATTTCTCTGATGTTAAGTTTACCGGACGCACGGACGGACGGACGGACGGACGGACGGACGCACGGACGTTCTTACAGCACTATACTTATGTGGCTTATCACATGTTAAATATTAGCCACATAAAACGATTTTTAGCCACATAAAAGGATTTTTTAGGTGGCTAATTGTAACCAACCCTATCCTTTACTAAGTCCATAACCCTGTGGGGCTAGCCACATAAGTACCCTAATGTGTGCCCGGACGGACGCACGGACGGACAACCTGACTCCAGTATACCCCCCCCCACAACCCCCCACAACTCGTTGCGGGGGGTATAAAAAGAAATTGCATAAAACACCCCCCACCACCAGAATTTATTTCTCCTTTAACCCCCACCACCAGAAAATGTAATTCTTAGGGAGAAATATGTGAAATTGTTTGATTATTACCACTGCCGGAAGCTGAGTTCAACTAATATTGCTAAAGTCGTGTCATAAATAACGTTGATGTGTGTCGACATTAGGGCACTGACAAGTACTGGTTTGTTATTGGTAGACGTTGTGAACAGCATATCTGTGAAAGAATATATCAAGCTGCTCTTTGTTCTATATTAATAAAACACATTATTATAAATATTAATCATTATACATGTAATACCATCGACTTGGTACTTGCCCTATACGTGTATGCCATAAATATTAAAATTTAGACCCGGATCTTGACAAGAAAAATGGAAGAAAAGATACTAATAAAAAGACTCAAGACAAATTATTATCTATCATGAATAAATACAATCTACTCGATATTTGGAGAATTCTTAACCCTAATTCAAGAAAATATACATGGCATTCAAATACTAAGCCGCCAATATTTTGTAGACTAGATTATTTTTTAATTTCTGAAAACATATTAAATCGTGTAGCAAATAGTAAGATTACTACAGGATATAAGTCGGATCATTCAATGGTATTTTTCTCCCTTCATACACAATCTAATAAACAAGGTCCAGGTTACTTTAAATTAAATAATAGCTTAATTACTGTTAAATGCCGAATATCAACAAAATATTAGACAAAATATTTATATAGTTGCTGAAACAAATGAAGGTGTAAATCCTAATACATTATGGGAGATAATAAAAGGAACGATTAGAAACGAAACCATAAGATTTGCTTCAATAGAAAAGAAAACAAGAAATGGGTCTGTCGAATGCGGATGCCACCTGCAGCATATTTGAGAAACTGTGACAAAGTGGTTAAGTCATTTAAGTAACCTGGTGAAGGACAAAAGGCGAAGGTCATATAAATTATGAAAAGGCAGGTGTGGCACACATACCAATGAATGAAGTGTTGAAGTATTGAAGCGATTAAGCAACTTATGTAGATGATATGGTCAGTTTGAGAAACTGTGACAAACTGGTTAACCAAAATTGTTAAGTCATTTAAGTAACCTGGTGAAGGTCAAAAGGTGAAGGTCATATAAATTATGAAAAGGCAGGTGTGGCACACATACCAATGAATGAAGTGTTGAAGTATTGAAGCGATTAAGCAATTTATGTAGATGATATGGCCAGTTTGAGAAACGGTGACGAACTGGTTAACCAAAATTGTTAAGTCATTTAAGTAACCTGGTGAAGGTCAAAAGGCGAAGGTCATATAAATTATGAAAAGGCAGATGTGGCACACATACCAATGAATGAAGTGTTGAAGTATTGAAGCGATTAAGCAACTTATGTAGATGCTATGGCCAGTTTGAGAAACTGTGACAAAGTGGTTAACCGAAAAGTGTGACGGACGGACAGACGGACGGACGTTCTTACTTTCAGGTAACTATGTGGCTTATCGCATGTTAAATATTAGCCACATAAAACCACTTTTAGCCACATAAAACGATATCTTAGGTGGCTAATTGTAACCAACCCTATCCTTTAACAAGTCCATAACCCTGTGGGGCTAGCCACATAAGTACCTGAATGTCTGCCCGGACGGACGTACAGACGGCGGACGGACGGACGGACGGTCCAAACACTATATGCCACCCGTTTCTTCGAAACCCGGTGGCATAAAAACAGTAAATATAGAAAAAAAGTTAATTGATGAAATAAATAAATTAGAATCAGAATACTCTAAATACTACAGAGGAAGACCTTTTAACAGAACTAAATAATAAGAAAGACCAACTACATAATATATACGAAGAAAGGGTTAGAGGAATAATATTAAGAACCAAAGCTGAATGGATAGAGGGTGGAGAAAAGAATACAAAATACTTTTCTAATCTCGAAAAGAAACGGGCAGAAAATAAAACTATAACTAGACTGAATATAAATAACAATATTATTACACATGACAACGAAATACTACATGAGCAGCAAGAATATTATAAAAAGTTATATACAAAAAAAGACATGCAAGAAACTAATCATGATTTTTTCCCGAATAAAAATTTGAACATTTTATACTATCGGGAAGAGAAAGAAAAATTGTTGGGAAGGCATCGTTATTCTGAAATTATGAATGTAAGAATTGCATAAAGGAAATGAAAAATAACAAGAAATGTGTCTGTCGAACGCGGATGCCACCTGCAGCATATTTGAGAAACTGTGACAAAGTGGTTAACCGAAAAGTGTGACGGACGGACGGACGGACGTTCTTACAGTACTATACTTATGTGGCTTATCACATGTTAAATATTAGCCACATAAAAGGATTTTTTAGGTGGCTAATTGTAACCAACAAAAAAAGACATGCAAGCAACTAATCATGATTTTTTCCCGAATAATAATGAACATATACTATCGGAAGAAGAGAAACAAAATTGTGAAGGCATGTTATCTGAATATGAATGTAAGAATTGCATAAAGGAAATGAAAAATAACAAGAAATGTGTCTGTCGAACGCGGATGCCACCTGCAGCATATTTGAGAAACTGTGACAAAGTGGTTAACCGAAAAGTGTGATGGACGGACGGACGGACGGACGGACGGACGGACGTCCTTACGTGACATCCCTTAGGTGGTTTTTACTATATAAAAGATCAAAGGAATGACCACCTAAGGAACAATAGGCTTAAGTGGTCAACGGAATAAATCTATTGTATTCTTTTGTCTTAGGCCACGCCTCTAACCACCTAAGACCCTGTATGTGTGCCCGGACAGACGGACGGACGGTCCAAACACTATATGCCACCCGTTTCTTCGAAACCCGGTGGCATAACAAAAGTCCAGGTTCAGATGGTATTACAGTTGAATTTTACAAACTATTCTGTAATGATATCAAAGAGTATTTTATAAATTCCATGAATTATTCATTAGAGAACGGAAACTTGAGCGAATTACAAAAACAGGGAGTAATAACATTAATACCAAAAAAAGACAGTGATTTATCCATTCTTACAAACTGGAGACCGATATCCCTTCTTAATGTCGATTATAAAATTGTTACAAAAGCTATTGCAAACCGGCTGAAAAAAGTATTACCATCAATAGTAGATCATTCACAAACTGGATTCATTAAGGGGAGATACATTGGAGAAAACATCAGAACATTATGCGAATCGGTAGACTTTTTAAATGAAATTAATTCTCCGGGTTTATTATTCTTTGCAGATTTTGAAAAAGCCTTTGATACAATTGAACACGAATACCTTCCAAAGGTCATGCAATATCTTAGTTTCGGGAACGACATTATTAATTGGATTAAACTTTTTTATTCAGATGCAAAAAGTTGCGGTACTAATAACGGTTACTTATCAGATTTTTTCTCAATAAGCCGAGGTGTCCGTCAAGGCTGTCCATTATCACCATACCTATTTATAATTGCAAAAGCAATATTATCAAAAGCAATAGACAATGAAAAAGATATAACTGGGGTAAAAATGAATAACATAGAACTTAAAAAGACAATGTTTGCTGACGATGCTACATTTATATTAGATGGTACACAAAAATCATTCGAAACATTAGTATACCTTATAGATGAATTCAGTAAAATTTCGGGCCTCAAACTCAATACAAAAAAGTCTACAGTTCTTCGGGTGGGTTCCCTAAAAAATACAACAGTAATTTTTTGCCTTACAAAGCATTTTATATGGACATCAACAAGCACAAAGACATTAGGCATTACTTTTTCAAATGATAATAAAAATATGCACAAACTAAACCTTACTCCGAAGATAAAAGAGTTTGTCAAAAGTCTTGAGACATGGAAAAAAAGAAAACTAAGTTTATTAGGTAAAATTACTGTGATCAAAACATTTGCTCTTCCGAAACTGATATATCCCCATTAACAGTCTTACCTGACCGACCAGACAGTATAATTAAAACAATTAAAATGAAATTGTTTGATTTTCCCTGGGATGGAAAACCCGATAAAATAAAGCGGAACACAATAATTCAAACATATGAACACAGGGGTTTAAAGATGGTCGATATAGACAGTATTATAAAAGCGATAAAAGCATCATGGGTAAAAAGAATACGTGATGATAAAAACCATGGCCAGTGGAAACTGCTATACACACAGAAACTTGAACCATTTGGTGGGAAACTACTTTTTGAATGCAATATAAAACCACAGGATATAAAACACATATGTAAAAAACATACTTTCCTATTCAATGTTTTGGCATCATGAGCTAACATTAATTTCTCAGAAAAAAACCGAAAGTATATCAAAAGAAATTATATGGAATAATTCTAACATAAAGTATCAAAACAAAACAATATACATCAAATCTAAAACAGAAAGCATAAATACCGTACAAACTCTGAAACCTATTTTACAAAAAGTACAGACAAGCAATGGAGTAAATAAACTTCTATACACTGTACAAACAAGTAAAACTAGAAATGTGGCCTGTCGGCACACGAATACCCCCACTGGCAGCCAAAGAAAACGAGGCATTTTTGATTATAAGCCATTTAGCCGAGCGTTAAGGTTTCAAACGCATCAAGTCTGGACCTTGACCCTGGGCATAGTGTGATAATCCATGCATCGGTGTAGAAGATAAGAGCGGAAGGGAATTTCAATAGGTTTGACCTTTGACCTTCAACTGTGACCTTGACCTTGGACGTAGGTGCGTGATTATTGATCGCGACACACCTTCCCATCATGAGAAACATTTGTGCCAAGCCATTTGATAATCCATGCATCGGTGTAGAAGATATAGAGCAGAAGGGAATTTCAATAGGTTTGACCTTTGACATTCAACTGTGACCATGACCTTGGACGTAGGTGCATGGTTATTGATCGCGACACACGAATGAATTTCCCGATTTTAATTTTGAATGGAAAAATATATACACAACTTGTATGCAATTTACAATAGATACCACACTACGGAATTTTCAGTATAAATATTTAATGAGAATCATAGGCACAAATAAATTATTACTTAATTGTGGCATGGTACCAAGTAGTTTATGTGATTTTTGCAGCATGAATGTGGAAAATATAAAACATTTATTCTGGGAATGCTGAAACGTACAACATGTATGGTCACAACTAAGAACATTCTTAAATGAAAGAGGTGTGGTTTACGAAATGAACTTTAATACGATTTCATTTGGTGTAAACCAAACAAACCTTATCGCTAAACAATTTAATTTCATTATCATAATTGCAAAATATTTCTTCATTAAATGTAAATATGAAAAACAAGAATTGTTATTTAACTTGTTCATGCAATATTTGAAAAGACGAATCAATATTGAAAAAGAAATAGCCACAATGAAAGACAAGCTATAGATCTACATATAACAAGAAACGAGGCAAAGCCACGAAGGCCAGGTTTTTTCCAAGCATAGACACTTGGATAACATAATTATACCCACTTTTTGTAGACTAGATGGCCGTGGCCTGCATGTCGCGCCTTGGGGCGAGGCATGGACACTAAAAAAATAGATATAGTAGATGGAAAAATTTTAACCAAAAAACTTTAACCGGACACACGGACGAACGTATGCCAAAATGCCGACGATATCGCGCTTTACGCAAGCAGGTGCGACAATGATGATAAACACCCATGTGAAGTATCAAGGTATTGGGTGAAGCAGTTGCAGAGATATAGTACACGAAAAAACTTTAAAAAAAAATTCAAAGTAATTTGACCTTGACATTGGGCACAGGATCGCGCTTTCCGCAAGCAGGTGCGACAATGATGATAAACACCCATGTGAAGTATCAAGGTATTGGGTGAAGCAGTTGCAGAGATATAGTACACGAAAATATTTTAACAAAAAAATTCAAAGTAATTTGACCTTGACATTGGGCACAGGATCGCGCTTTCCGCAAGCAGGTGCGACAATGATGATAAACACCCATGTGAAGTATCAAGGTATTGGGTGAAGCAGTTGCAGAGATATAGTACACGAAAAAACTTTAACAAAAAAATTCAAAGTAATTTGACCTTGACATTGAGCACAGGATCGCGCTTTCCGCAAGCAGGTGCGACAATGATGATAAACACCCATGTGAAGTATCAAGGTATTGGGTGAAGCAGTTGCAGAGATATAGTACACGAAAAAACTTTAACAAAAAAATTCAAAGTAATTTGACCTTGACAATTGGGCACAGGATCGCGCTTTCCGCAAGCAGGTGCGACAATGATGATAAACACCCATGTGAAGTATCAAGGTATTGGGTGAAGCAGTTGCAGAGATATAGTACACAAAAAAACTTTAACAAAAAAATTCAGAGTAATTTGACCTTGACATTGGGCACAGGGGCCGCACGGTTGGGGGTTAGAATAAAAATATGGATGATGATAAACACCCATGTGAAGTTTCAAGGTAATGGGCTAAGCAGTTGCAGAGATATAGTATAACGAAAAAGTTTTAACCAAAAAACTTTAACCAGACGTACATTAAAAAGTTAACGTTGAAAATGGCTAAGTCAATTACGTAGAAATAATAGGTGAAGGTAAAAAAATGGTCACATGTTGGATAGTTGTATGTGGTAGGCACCCCTTGGTTATGAAGCTGTGAAAGTTTGGTGGTCCTAGGTGGTACAGTACCAAAGAAATGGACTTAAACACTAAAACTTAACATTGAAAACGCGAAAACTTAACATTGAAAATGGCTAAGTCGATTGCGCGGAAAAAATGGGTCAAGTTAAAAAAAAAAGTAACCTGTTGGATAGTGATATGTGGTGGGCACCCCTTGATTATGAAGCTGTGAAAGTTTGGTGGTCCTAGGTGGTACAGTAACAAAGAAATGGACTCAAACTTAACATTGATTGTGGACGCCGCCCGCCCGCCGCCCGTCCATCCACCCGCCCGCCCGCCCGCCCGGCTTTCGCCAATCCAATAGCCTGGATTTTTTTTAAAAAAAACCTGGCTAATAAAATGGGGTAATTTCAACTTTTAACACACACAAAAGAAATATTAATAAAATAAAAAGACGATCAATATGTACCAAGCGTAGCAAAGTTAATTACATGATTATTAACACTATATGTCAACTACATTATATTATTGACATAAACGTTATACATCACATGTATTACGAATTACGAGAACAGAAGGAAGACCTCTTTATCTTTTTTTTCCCTTTCCTATAACTCTCTTCTTAAAAAACTCTTCTTAAATAAGCTCACTTTCTAAATACATTATGTATGCTCTTTTCTAGCAACATGTCATGTGATTTCAACTATGTTTTGTTATACAATATGTACATGATACATGATGTATTTAAAAATTGAAAATAAACCATTTAGTAAAAAAAATAAAAAAATATTAAAATCCACTGAAGTCCATTAGACAGAAAGGCGCCATTTTTTTATGAATCCAAAATTGTTATGAATGAGTTACGTCAACACATAGTAAATAAGACACGCCCATAAACATTCATACGCACATAGTTTCTTCAATAAAACACAAATATTATTAAAAATAAGGAAATTAAGTAGTAGAAATGTAATAAATAGGATAATTAATCGTTCAGGATTGAATAGTGTGAAATAATACACTCATGTTCATCGGTTTCGCTACGCGAACTTGTTGTTTACGCGGAGACCGACGAACACTCGTGTACGAGATGTCTTGGGGTCGAGATGTCTGACAGCCAATCGAACTAGGCCGGCCGAACATTATATATATATGGGGCGAAACGACCCGGGGCGAACAGGAATAAGGGCGAAACGACCCGGGGTGAGAACGGGATTATGGGCGAAAAGACCTGGGACCAATCGAATTAGGCCTGGATTGCAAGAACGACAACTCTTAATAACTTTCGATAAACGTTGACCAGTGAACATTCAATGTCGGTGTTTTTTTAGGAGACTTCTAAATTGATACAGCGACACCCACTTTAATACTTTATGAAAAATAACCACCCACCAACATCATAGGGGAACTTAACCCCCCACCACCAGAAAGGATAAAAAGAATAAGACTAGAGCAGCTTGAGCTGCATCAACGGTTTGAGCCTCAAACATTGATTTCATGTGTAACTAAGCTTTAGCCCAAGGTGTAAACTATCGGTTGCAAAAAGAATTTCTGAAGTTTTAGAATGAACAGTCCAACATTATTGTGTTCGCATCATCACACCGGGGTGTGGGGCCGGTTAGCTTATAGAGGTAGAGTGATGGACTCGGAGCGAGGGATACCGGGTTCGATCCTCAGCCAAAGATTTAGCTAAAGGACTGAAATATCGACTACAGCAAAAACAATTGAAATCGAATGATAAATAACGAAGCTGACGTCACATCCGTTTGCTCTATTTTGAAAACTTGAAAAAATACGTTCATCTTTGACATCGAATAGAGCCGTAAGTAGTCAAGATATAGCTCTGAAAATTATCATCTTTCATGCGGCTGACACTCCCCTATCACCCTGGCAAGAAATTATGTTGCTGACAGTACTGTACAAATTGGAAAACGTTTGTAAAGACCACCCGTTATCAGCCGAAATTCGGCAAAATCGTTGAAAAGTATGTACATTTTTCAACTTCAAATGCCTATATCTCTCTTATTTGACCAGATAGCCGAGAACTGTCAGCGAGTCCGAGATAGAGAATTTTGTCAGCTTTCCAATGCAAAAAGAATTTTTGAAATCGGTTGAAGTCTCACACTTGATCCGAATCGGCATGCAAAATTTGAAGTCGATCCGACCAGCGGTTTGGGCTGTAGACTGAACGGCTGAATAAAATAAAACAAAAAAAACAACAAAAAAAACGAATACAATAGGTTTTCGGCACAGCCGAAAGCCGCCTCAAACCTAATTAAACTATATTTCCGAACCTGTGTCATCACTTTCTTTGCATATATCTGAGACTTGAGTGCCTTTAAATTCATAATTAACCCTTACATCGGTATATTATTTTTTTGTTGTCTGCTGTTTATTTTCTATTTTCCATTTTTATCATCAAAAACATGCTTTGAGAGCACTTTAGAATAATTGATATCATGCTTTGACAGCACTTCAGAATCATTTCCATTGGAAATGATTCTGAAGTGCTGTCAAAACATGTTTTTATTGAGAAATAAGGCAAGATATAAAAGCAACAGCAGATGACAATTGTTGTGTGTAGCGGTCTGAGGGTTAAAAGTCTTACCTCCAGATAATCGTAGTTACAGTTGGGGTGTGTTTCTATGGCGAGGGTCGCGAAGGTAAACATGATCATGTTGCCGGGGGATACGGTGATGGTCCACACACATTCGCGGTCGTGTGGGTAGTTGCCGGGGTAGCCAGGACTGGAGAACTCGCCATGGTTACGACCCGACAGGTCACCACCACAGACTGCAAAAGGAATTGCAGAACTGATGCATTGTAAAAGACTGTCATGCTAGAAATCTGGAACGTTGAATGGTTGAGGCTGAGCTGTGCTCAGTCTCGGCCAATCAAACTCCATGATTTTGAGTACAACATGCTCAAAACGGGTTACAATCACTAAATCAAACCATAAGATTATACAATTTTGCGACCATGTTCTAAAAAAAATACAACAACATCGGATTCATGTAAAAATAGATACTTTAGCACATGTTGCTTATGCCAACTCCTGTTAATTGAGCATGTACTCAAAATTACACACCTGGTAATGCGGACGTCCAAGAGACAGTAAAGCCATCGCTGGCAACAGAAGCATCCGATCGGAACCAGAAATATAGCTGATGGTGTGTGCTGTTTATGGGCTGTCCGTTATTGGGTGTTGAAGTCCCGCAATATTTGCCGATCATGTGTGACGATGCGGACTGCCCATCATGGACTTGTATGTAATCGTAGTTGCAGCTCGCGTGGCTTTCCAGATTGAATTGTGGGAACGTTATCCGCAAGATCTGAAACGTAGAATATAGGATGTTGTAGACGATAATTTTAGCCAATAATATCTGAAATGTTGAATATTGCAGTTTGTAAACGATAAGTTCACAAATAATATCTGAAATGTT
Organism: Conchocele bisecta; assembly: GCA_029237695.1. NCBI lineage: Eukaryota > Metazoa > Mollusca > Bivalvia > Lucinida > Thyasiridae > Conchocele > Conchocele bisecta. The sequence continues at coordinate 14,278,863 of CM055270.1, read as the reverse complement.
GAATATTGGATGTTGTAGATGAAAATATTAACCAATAATATCTGAAATGTTGAATATTGCATTTTGTAAACGATAAGTCCCCAGGGGCTCTACAGAGACCAGGGGTATAACAAACATGTTTTGTAAAGTCCATAACAAACATGTTTTGTAAAGTCCCCAGGGGCTCTACAGAGACCAGGGGTATAACAAACATGTTTTGTAAAGTCCCCAGGGGCTCTACAGAGACCGACCAGGGGTATAACAAACATGTTTTGTAAAGTCCCCAGGGGCTCTACAGAGACCAGGGGTATAACAAACATGTTTTGTAAAGTCCCCAGGGGCTCTACAGAGACCAGGGTATAAAAACATGTTTTGTAAAGTCCCCAGGGGCTCTACAGAGACCAGGGGTATAACAAACATGTTTTGTAAAGTCCCCAGGGGCTCGTAAAGTCCCCAGGGGCTCTACAGAGACCAGGGGTATAACAAACATGTTTTGTAAAGTCCCCAGGGGCTCTACAGAGACCGACCAGGGGTATAACAAACATGTTTTGGCAGCACCTGAATGTCATTCTGATTCTGAAGTGTTACAAAAGTACTAAACACCAAATGACACAATTTAATTCAGCAGTTATATATTTTACAAATGGGAAGTTTAGAACCATTTGAATGCTGCAAACAAATAATGTGGTCTAATGCCGATTTTTTTACTCAATATTGTCTCGTTTCTCCACTCACCCCACCGCCACCCACCCCCCCCCCCCCCACCATCTCCTCACCAAACATATTATGGTAGCATGAGTGATGAGTGGCTGTGACTGGAGAAATGGGTCTTATGGGTTTTGCGACCAGTGTAGATCCAGATCAGCCTGTGCAACTGCACAGCCTGATCAGGATCTGCACTGTTGGTCATTCCATCAATACGAAACACCCATCATGCTTCTAACAAGCAATATTGATCATTATCAGGCTACAGGAGTGTGCTATTTGGTCAGGAGCTACATTAGCCACAGGTCCCATAAGCCCCATTTCTCCAGTCGCAGCCACATATGAGGCACGCCATGTGATTTTGTACCTTCGGACATCTGTGTAATTTCATGAAATGTGTTTACAAAATTTGCAATATTTTCTGAAAATGGCGGCAAAAGTTGACAAAAGTTTCAGAGTACATGCGGAATGACCACATGCAGGGATGCATCCAGGATTATAATAGATGGGGGCATATGCCCCCCTTGTTTTTGAAAATAGGGGCAACACTGATGCGGAGCTGAGCGAGCTTAGCGAGCGAGTTTCCTAGGTGCCCAATGGTGGCATTTTATATGTATCTGAGACCTAATTACTGATGTAAAATATGGCCATTTTTTTAAGCAAAACTTTTTTTTTTTCTTTTGAATTGCCTGTAGACAATCCTTTTATTATTTTATAACAAGCAACAAACATGTAAAACATACATTTTGTAAGTCGATAAGTAAGTTGTTAGCGATAAGCAGTGTGATTCCGACCAGTACTTACATGTACATACACATACATGCCGGTCAGATAATACTCTGATTGTCTAACAGTCAGTAGTAGTTTGATTTGTATTACATATTTGTGTGTAGTGTGAGCTATGATCAGACTGCGGTCAGAGCCTATTCTGGTTATGTTTTCATATCTACAGTCTGTGTATTCGATCATATTATGATGCTTTCTTGATATTCGATGATCAACTTAATTTTGCATCATGAAAGACAGTAATTGTGGACATTGATCAGAACACACGGACGTGTAGTCTGGTCGTAGTCTACTCTGTTTCTTATAGTTTTTTTTAAATTGATATCAGGCGTGGTGTTTGCTCTGTATAACAAACAGTGTATAATAAACATTTGCATGTATATATTGTTGTTCATGATATTTTTTCAACCTTTTGAATGCGGGAGATGAACATTGTCGTCTGCTATTGTTTCATATTTCTCAACAGCACAAAAAACATGGCCCAGCAGGACTCCAGAATCGTTTCCAGTGGAGATGATTCTCAAGTGTTGCAAAGTCATGTTCTATTAAAGAAAAAATGGAAATTAAAATAAAACAGCCGACGAAAAATAATTCAGCGCTGTAATGGTAATATTTACCTAAACAATACATGCCACGAATATAGCGGTATTTATTGATTACTCGCAGATATATCAAGCAATGTAGACGCACATCAGAGTGTGCGTGATGCACACGCTGGTCAGCTCTCACCTTGATTGTTTACATGTTCAATTGTACATAAGTATTCCGGTAAACACTTAATAAAGTATATCATACTACATCACGACTTTCAAGTGTCTCAAAAAACTAGAAATGGACATACAGCGCATGTGTATCCCCCTCCCCAGATACACAAGTATGTATGTGTACAAGCATGTGTATCCCCCTCCCCACAAACACAAAGGGTGTTTGAGTTATGCTCCGGAGACAAAATCAGTGACGGAAAAACAAAGGGAGATAACTAAAAAATGAGTGATGCAAGAGTTGTCATTCTTGCGTGACACACCTTTAGGGTCATGGTCTATGCATGTGTGAAGTTTCATGAAAATATTCCAAAGGGTGTTCGAGTTATGCTCCGGACACGAAATCAGTAAACGAAACAACAAAGGGAGATAACAAAGAAATTAACGACGCAAGAGTTGTCATTCTTACGTGCGACACACCTTTGGGTCGTCTTCTATGCATGTGTGAAGTTTAATAAACTAGAAAATGTGTTCATAGAACACGGATGTCCCACATATCGCTTTGATAATAAATGAGGCCAAATTCCAAGTCAAAATTTTCTTTTACCTGAGCGTTAAAGTGTTTGAAGCACCAAGTATGTGACCTTGACCCTGGGCTTGGCGGGGGCAGGACGAACGTGGATTTGGCACAGGGCGGTAGAGGACCATTAGAGCAATGCGTATATGAAATATGAAGCTGATCCGTGAAAGAAAACAGAAATTATAAGATATTTACCCGAGCGTTAAAGTTTTTGAAGCACTAAGTATGTGACCTTGACCCTGGGCTTGGCGGGGGCAGGACGAACGTGGATTTGGCACAGGGCGGTAGAGGACCATTAGAGCAACGCGTATATGAAATATGAAGTTGATCCGTGAATGGAAAGAAAAATTATAAGATATTTACCGGAGCGTTAAAGTTTTTGAAGCACCAAGTATGTGACCTTGACCCTGGGATTGGCGGGGCAGGACGAACATGGATTTGGCACAGGGCGGTAGAGGACCATTAGAGCAATGCGTATATGAAATATGAAGATGATCCATGAAAGAAAACAGAAAGTATAAGATATTTACCCGAGCGTTAAAGTTTTTGAAGCACTAAGTATGTGACCTTGACCCTGGGCTTGGCGGGGGCAGGACGAACGTGGATTTGGCACAGGACGGTAGAGGACCATTAGAGCAATGCGTATATGAAATATGAAGATGATCCATGAAAGAAAACAGAATGTATAAGATATTTACCCGAGCGTTAAAGTTTTTGAAGCACTAAGTATGTGACCTTGACCCTGGGCTTGGCGGGGGCAGGACGAACGTGGATTTAGCACAGGGCGGTAGAGGACTATTAGAGCAATGTGTATATGAAATATGAAGCTGATCCGTGAAAGAAAACAGAAATTATAAGATATTAACCCGAGCGTTAAAGTTTTTGAAGCACCAAGTATGTGACCTTGGCCCTGGGCTTGGCGGGGGCAGGACGAACGTGCACGATTTGGCACAGGGCGGTAGTGAACCATCAGAGCAATGTGTATATGAAATATGAAGCAGATCGGTCGAAGGATGAAGAAATTATGAGACATTTACCCGAGTGTTAAAGTTTTGTGACGGACGGACGGACGGACGGACGGGAGGACGGGACGCACGTTCCTACGAATGAATACTTGTTGGGTTTTTACTGTATAAAAATACCCAACAAGAGTACCCAACACTATCCTAACCCTACCCAATAAGATCCCCGTACGCTTACAACAAGTACCCATTCGTGTGTGCAGACGGACGGACGGACGGACAAGGGTAACACTAAATGCCCCCTCCACTATCGTGGTGGGGCATAAAAATATTCCAAAGGGTGTTCGAGTTATGCTCTGGATACAAAATCAGAGCACGAAACAACAAAGGGAGATAAGTAAACAAGAATTCCGCGGAATCAGATGCCTCGCCTTGTCCCGCCTTGACCTCGAGCCTGGGCCCGAAAGCAATTTTCACTGGCCCGAACATATTATACAATTATTGACTAGTGAGCCATAGAATATCAGATTATATTCTATGGCTCACTAGTCAATAATTGTTTTATTATATGATAATAGTCTGTATATAGCACTTACGACCTTATGCTACTAGACAAAAATTGAAAAATAATTTGAAAAAAAAAAAAAATAAAAAAATAATTTGAAAAAAAAAAAAATGAAAAAAAAATGGAAAAAAAAAGTTTAAAAATTAATAATGCTTGCTACTGGAGCCCAGAATTTTTTTTTAATAGTCCTATATTTATCTACATATATCTGCACAGGTCCACATAATGCCACAATATTTTCAACACAGTTTACGGAAATGTAATATACAAAAACAAAAAATAATAATAATGCTCGCTACTGGAGCCCAGAATTTTTGTTAATAGTCCTATATTTATCTACATATATCTGCACAGGTTCACATACTGCCACAATATTGTCAACACAGCTAACGGAAATGTAACTAGAGCAGCTGAAGCTGCATCAACGGTTTGAGGCTTGATGTACTGACAAACGTACACTGGCAAAGTGATTAGAAGACATTGCCAATGACGAAAACATATGAAACTCAAAAAAAATTGATGCAATTCCAATGAAATTGAAAAAATAAAGTTTTGTATTTTCAGAATCGCTTGACTATCCTAAGCATTTTTCATTATATAACGTTCTACGAAATGTGTACCGTTAACCCCCTAGTCTGACATTGAAGTTGAGACGATTCTAAAGCACTCACAGCATGTCAGTTCGTATATAAAATGAAAATTGTTTATATTGTTACTGTGTGATTTAACGTGACGCTGTCAAACTTCAAATGCATGTAGCTCTCTCATTTGAGCAGATAGCTAAAAACTACCTGCGATGCGGAGATAGAGAATTTTATTGCCTTTTTAATGGAAAAAAATATATTTGAAATCGGTTGAATAATAAAAAAGTTATGACCATTTCAAATTTAAAAAAATGAAAGAACCAAACTTCAAATGCCTACAACTCTCTCATTTGGGCAGATAGCCAAAAACTACCAGCGAAGCGGAGATAGAGAATTTTGTTGGCTTTTTAATGGAAAAAAATATATTTGAAATCGGTTAGATAATAACAAAGTTATGAACATTTCAAATTTGAAAAATTGAAAAAAAAAACGTCCAAGTTTGAAAGGCAATAGAATCGGAACTCTTCAAGCTATAGCTCTGAAAAGTATCATCTTTTGTGCGGATGAATGTCCCGCGTGACGCTGTCAAAAAATTATGTTGCTGAGATTACTGTACAAATTGGAAACTGTTTTCGAAGACCACCCGTTAAAATAAAAAAGAAAATCCGAAATTGTTGATTTTTTTCATTTTTCTCAACTTCACATGTCAATAGCTCTCTCATTTGAGCAGATAGCCAATAACGCCAGGCAAGCGAAGATAGAGATTTCTCGCAGCTTTCGAATACAAAAAGAATTTTTGAAATCGGTTGAAAAATGTGGAAGTTATAGGACATGATATGATATATGACGTCACTTCCGGTTTCGTGGCTAAGTTTATATGCTCGTTCTCAAACTTCAAATGCATGTAGCTCGCGCATTTGAGCAGATAGCTAAAAACTCTCAAACCTAATTTGATGCAATTCCAATGAAATTGAAAAAAAAAGTTTTGTATTTTCAGAATCGCTTGACTATTCTAAGCATTTTTCATTATATAACGTTCTACGAAATGTGTACCGTTAACCCCCTAGTCTGACATTGAAGTTAAGACGATTCTAAAGCACTCACAGCATGTCAGTTCGTATATAAAACCAGTGTCTGATACAGCCCACCATACCTGTCTGGCCTCCACCTCGAAGTTTGTCAGCTGTACACACTGTTCTAGGCGGCTAAGTTTATATGCTCGTTCTCAAACTTCAAATGCATGTAGCTCGCGCATTTGAGCAGATAGCTAAAAACTACCAGCGAACCGGAGATAGAGAATTTTATTGGCTTTTTAATAATGCAAACAAAATATTTGAAATCGGTTGAATAATAAGGAAGTTATGACCATTTCAATTTTTTTTAAAAACTTCAAATGCCTACAACTCTCTCATTTGGGCAGATAGCCAAAAACTACCAGCGAAACGGAGATAGAGAATTTTGTTGGCTTTTTAATGCAAAAAAAATATTTGAAATCGGTTAGATAATAAAAAAGTTATGACCATTTCAAATTTGAAAAATTGAAAAAAAACGTCCAAGTTTGAAAGACAATAGAATCAGAACTATTCAAGCCATTGCTCTGAAAAATATCATCTTCTGTGCGGATGAATGTCCCAAGTCGATCCGACCAGCGGTTTGGGCTGTAGACTGAACGGCTGAATAAAAAAAAAAAAAAACCAACAAATACAATAGGTTTTCGGCGCAGCTGAAAGCCGCCTCAAACCTAATAATGTACCTGTATAAATTACCTGTAATAAGTTAGTGGTCAGTTAAAAAATTGAAAAAGGATGTAAAAAAAAAATGTAAAAAAAAAATTAAATTTAAAAAAAAATAAAACAATAATGCTCCCTACTGGAGCCCAGAATGTTTTTTAATAGTCCTATATTTATCTACATATCATATATACACAGGTCCACATATTGCCACAATATTTTCAACACAGTTTACGGAAATGTAATATAATCATTTACCTGTATAAATTACCTGTAAGTGGTCAGTGGTCAGTTGCACATGCTAGCACATGCACAGGTGAATAGTCTGTATATAGCACTTACGACCTTATGCTACTAGACAAAAATTGAAAAAAAAAATTTAAAAATAATAATGCTTGCTACTGGAGCCTAGAATTTTTTTTTAATAGTCCTATATTTATCTACATATATCTGCACAGGTCCACATAATGCCACAATATTTTCAACACAGTTTACGGAAATGTAATATCCAATGTAGTAATTTACCTGTATAAATTACCTGTGGTCAAGAGTGGTCAAGACTGGACATTTGCACATGCTAGCACATGCACAGGTGAATGGTTTTCCCAGTCTCTATTGTTCTCTCTACAGGTTAAGGTGTACAGAGCACACGAGAAAGGTGTACAGAGCAGACGAGAAAACGGGTCTTCATGCATTATTGTCCAGTTTGTAGAGTGCGCAAAACAAAAAAGGGAGATAACTCAAAAATTAGCTATGCAAAGAGAGTTGTCATTCTGTGCGCGACACACCTCCGGGTCGTGGTCTATGCATGTGTGAAGTTTCATGAAAATATTCCAAAGGGTGGTCGAGTTATGCTCCGGACAGGAAATCAGTGTGCGAAAACAAAAAAGGGAGATAACTAAAAAATTAGCTATGCAAGAGTTGTCATTCTTGTGCACGACACACCTTCGGTTCGTGGTCTAATTGAATGTGTGAAGTTTCATAAAAATATTCCAAAGGGTGGTCGAGTTATGGTCAATCAGTGCGAGAAACAAAAAAGGGAGATAACTCAAAAATTAGCTATGCAAGAGTTTGTCATTCTTGTGCGCGACACACCTTCGGGTCGTGGTCTATGCATGTGTGAAGTTTCATGAAAATATTCCAAAGGGTGGTGGAGTTATGCTCCGGACACGAAATCAGTGCGAGAAACAAAAAAGGGAGATAACTCAAAAATTAGCTATGCAAGAGTTGTCATTCTTGTGCGCGACACACCTTCGGGTCGTGGTCTATGCATGTGTGAAGTTTCATGAAAATATTCCAAAGGGTGTTCGAGTTATGCTCCGGACAAGAAGTGTCTGCGGCGGACGCGGCACGCTGTCAAATCCATAGTATCCCCCGACGGAGTCCGGGGGATACAATAATGCTTGCTACTGGAGCCCAGAATTTTTTTTAATAGTCCTATATTTATCTACATATATCTGCACAGGTCCACATAATGCCACAATATTTTCAACACAGTTTACGGAAATGTAATATCCAATGTAGTAATTTACCTGTATAAATTACCTGTGGTCAGAGTGGTCAAGACTGGACATTTGCACATGCTAGCACATGCACAGGTGAATGGTTCTCCCAGTCTCTATTGTTCTCTCTACAGGTAAGGTGTACAGAGCACACGAGAAAACGGGTCTTCATGCATTACTGTCCAGTTTGTAGAGTGCGCAAAACAAAAAAGGGAGATAACTAAAAAATTAGCTACGCAAGAGTTGTCATTCTTGTGCGCGACACACCTCCGGGTCGTGGTCTATGCATGTATCCGGGGGATACAATTATTGAAAACAGAAGAATGCTTCTGACGGTTTTCAAGAACTTTTGAGACAATCAATAAGTCGTAGTATAATAGCTTTAACATATTCGATTTACGAATTCTTGCTTCAGTAATAAAGTGTGTTTTGTATATGCAATACGAAATATGACATAGTATGATATTAATATATTCATATTCCTTATAAAGCTGAATTTTGTATCCTAGGATAAGAAACTCAAGCGAACGGATTGATTTGTCAATTCCACATTTTCGGAATATGTTGGATATATTTGTCCAAAATTCATTCAGATACCTACATGTAATGAAACAAGAGCTGTAGGAGAACAGCATAGCTTGACTACGAGGGTTGTCGATGTACACATAGCTTGACAAAGAAGGTGGCTGTGGCCTGCATAAAAACCTTAACCAAGGTTGACTAAAAACCTTAAGCAAGGGAAATTAAGTAAGTAATTCAAGGTTAAATGTAGGTCAATGTCAGATATAGGTCAGGGGTTATTGATGTACATCACTAGGAGATGAAGTTTTCCAAGTATGGTTTCTGTAGGCCCAGGAGTATTCCATATACAAGCTTGACTAAAAATCGTAACCAAGGGGAAATAACTAAGTAATCCAAGGATAAAAGTAGGTCAAGGTCAAAAATAGGTCAGGGTTATTGATGTACATCACTAGGAGATGAAGTTGTCCAAGTATGGTTGATGTAGGAAACCCAGGAGTAATTCCAATATACAACGCTTGACTATAAACATTAACCAAGTAATTCAAGGTTAAATGTAGGTGAAGGTAAAATAAAGGTCAAGGGTTATTGATGTACATCCCTATGAGAAAAAGTTATCCAAGTATGGTGTCTGGATGCACAATAATATTCCATGTACAAGCTTGATTAAAAACCTTAACGAAGGTTGACTAAAAACCTTAACCAAGGGGAATTAAGTAAGTAATTCAAGAGGAAATGTAGGTGAAGGTCAACTATAGGTCAGGAGGTATTGATGCACATCACGAGGAGATGAAGTTGTCCAAGTATGGTGGGTGTAGGGCCAGTAGTATTCCATATACAAGCTTGACTAAAAACCATAACCAAGGGGAAATTAACTTAACTAAGTAATTGAAGAGGAAATGTAGGTCAAGGTCAAATATAGATCAGGGGTTATTGATGTACATCCCTATGAGAAAAGGTTGTCCAAGTATGGTGTCTGTATGCACAATAGTATTCCATGTACCAGCTTGACTAAAAACCTTAACCAAGCTTGACTAAAAACGTTAACCAAGGGGAATTAAGGAAGTAATTCAAGAGGAAATGTAGGTGAAGGTCAAATATAGATCAGGGGTTATTGATGTACATCACTAGGAGATGAAGTTGTTCAAGTACGGTGGGTGTAGGGCCAGTAGTATTGCATATACAAGCTTGACTAAAAACCTTAACCAAGGGGAATTAAGTAAGTAATTCAAGAGGAAATGTAGGTGAAGTTCAACTATAGGTCAGGGGTTATTGATGCACATCACTAGGAGATGAAGTTGTCCAAGTATGGTGGGTGTAGGGCCAGTAGTATTCCATATACAAGCTTGACTAAAAACCATAACCAAGGGGAAATTAACTAAGTAATTGAAGAGGAAATGTACGTCAAGGTCAAATATATATCAGGGGTTATTGATGTACATCCCTATGAGAAAAGGTTGTCCAAGTATGGTGTATGTAGGCACAATAGTATTCCATGTACCAGCTTGACTAAAAACCTTAACCAAGCTTGACTAAAAACATTAACCAAGGGGAATTAAGGAAGTAATTCAAGAGGAAATGTAGGTGAAGGTCAAATATAGATCAGGGGTTATTGATGTACATCACTAGGAGATGAAGTTGTTCAAGTACGGTGGGTGTAGGGCCAGTAGTATTGCATATACAAGCTTGACTAAAAACCTTAACCAAGGGGAATTAAGTAAGTACAGTCGAACTTCGATGGGTCGAACAGCCTGCGGGGTTAAGTTTTAGTTCGACCCATCCGTTGTTCGACCCATCGGGATTTTCTACTGTAACCATTTCAGATCTACGAGTTGGTCAGTGTACTAAGTGAAACAAGTCGTCATTACGACACGTTGTTTCATATAAATGCGCTTACATTTGCATTTACGGTTGATTGTCACAGTCGTTTATTAACAGAAACAGGCTTTAATAAAATAAAGAAAGCCATAATACAGCAATATAGCCATTATACAGCAATAGAACATGAGAACAACAGAAAATGATTACGAAATACAATTGGCGGACTTGATTGCCCCGTCCGATACGATCATGTGAAAGCATCCCTGATTTTGTACCTATTGGCATTTGCGTAATTTCATGACAAATATTTATCTAATCAAATATAAATCTTTGTGAGTGAATATGTATTTGCCATAAAATGATGTGCATGCTTGTAGGTATAAAATTACATCGCTCGTCATACACTGATTAAATCAAATCAATAGATGCATGCCCAGTCGCCCCATCACTACTTCGGACCCGAAACCACATTCACTGCATATCATAATTTACTATCACATGGAATCCAGTCCCATAAATTACCACTTTAATTAACTAACAACTTCGCCGACATTGGTCAATGTATAATTACCACGTATGCTGGTCACGACTGCCGTTATTGAATACGCTCAAATGACCACTTGAGATTTGTTTGACAACCGGTTAACAATAGGTGTGAAAGTCAATCAACTAGTCTGGAGACAATCGTCTGACATGTTCGAGTTTTTGTGGTGTTTATAGTGGATTTATACACGACCGGGCGTGACAGCGATTCGAGGCATTGAGGGTTGTTCGACTTTCACAAGTTCGACCTATACCGGGTAGTTTTAACGTATTTATATAGGAATTCTGCCGGGACCTAAAGGCTAGTTCGAGGCAAGCATGGCTGACGAGTTTACCAGGGTTCGACCCATCGAAGTTCGACTGTAATTCAAGAGGAAATGTAGGTCAAGGTCAAATATAGATCAGGGGTTATTGATGTGCATCACTAGGAGATAAGTAAGTTGTCCAAGTATGGTGGGTGTAGGGCCAGTAGTATGACATATACAAGCTTGACTAAAAACCTTAACCAAGGGGAATTATGTAAGTAATTCAGAGGCAATGTAGGTGAATGGTCAAATATAGATCAGGGGTTATTGATGTACATCCCTATGAGAAAAGGTTGTCCAGTAGTGGTGTCTGTATGCACAATAGTGTTCCATGTACAAGCTTGACTAAAAACCTTAACCAAGGTTGACTAAAAACCTTAACCAAGGGGAATTAACTAAGTAATTCAAGAGGAAATGTAGGTGAAGGTCAAATATAGATCAGGGGTTATTGATGTGCATCACTAGGAGATGAAGTTGTCCAAGTATGGTGGGTGTAGGGCCAGTAGTATTGCATATACAAGCTTGACTAAAAACCTTAACCAAGGTTGATTAAAAACCTTAACCAAGGGGAATTAACTAAGTAATTCAAGAGGAAATGTAGGTCAAGGTCAAATATAGATCAGGGGTTATTGATGTACATCACTAGGAGATGAAGTTGTCCAAGTATGGTGGGTGTAGGGCCAGTAGTATTGCATATACAAGCTTGACTAAAAACCTTAACCAAGGCGTGACGTGACGAGACGGTGACGCCGACGCCGGGGTGACAACATAATCTCTATTATTCTTCGAATAGTCGAGCTAAAAATGATCATACGTTTCTTTTTCATTACAATGTTTACAATTATGACTATTTGAGATTTTCCAGGTAAACAGGTTTTCATTCGTTGCTAGAATTCTATGTAATGCTTTGTATTTAAATTGTTTAACGCGGTTATCAATTACTACTTTGTTTAGGACATAATAAAAAGATCCCCATGAAATGTTCTGCTGAAATTGTTGTTCCCAGTATTTATGGATATATGGTATTTCTATTTTTTTTTCCATTAGTATATAATATAGTTCTTTGTTCGTGATGTTTTTGAATGGTTTATTATTTTTCAAGCGGGAAAGAATACGAGTGGTATCAATTTGTCCCGACTTAGAAATTATATCGTTAATGAAAATCAAATCTGCGTCTATCCAGCGTTTGAAAATTAAGCATTTACCGTTATGTTTTATATATTTGTTACCCCCCAAATGATTTGTTTATGGATATCATAAAAATGTTTTGGGCTTTCTTTATTCAACGCAATACAAAAATCTGTCCAAATTCCAATAAGATGTTTGTAGAATGCAGGAATACTGAGGTGTACATTAGGTAACGATTTCATGGAATCAAGTTCATGTTGAATATAAGAAAATTATTACCATATTGATTAAGAAAGAATGCCGGTAACAATTTCCAATTGGCGTTATCAACGAATTTCAGTGATTTAATCCACTTTAATTTCATATTATTCGCATATGTTTCGATATCAATCATTTCTAAACCTCCGTTTAATTTTTTTCCAATGATGATTGAGCGTCTAATTTTATCATTTTTACCATTCCATAAGAATCTGTAAACTATGGAACTTATTTTGTTAATTATGGATTTCAGTGTAACTATGGTTTGCATTAGGTATGTCAGTTTGGATAAAAATAATGTATTGTTATACTCGGTGAAATATATATTTTCCTCACGTATACATGCAAAGAATCATTGAAATTATAGTTTTAATCCTTATCCTGCCAAATTTCTTTGTAACTTACATGTATACCATGAAACAATGTGTTGTTTGTTTCACAATAGTGAATACTACATGTGATTGTACTCATCAAAATTGTCTCGAAGAGAAGATTAAAATGAGTATCAATGATGTGAAATAATAGATATGACCAAAATAACAAAATTCTTATGCTGTAATTGACATGATAAGTGTTAAATAACAAAGAACTATTAACAGAAATGGCCACCCCCGATCAGCATGTACGATTTTACAACAGATTGCCGACTACACACCTCAGCATCCAATCAGATCGAATTATGCTATCAGCGAGTTTAGAAGGGGGGGTGGGGGGGGGGAGGGGGGGGGGTGGGAGGGGGGTAGGCCCCCCCAATAATTTTGTTGGGGGGGCCTAGCCCCCACCCCCACCCATGAATTCTGTAAATTTTGGATTTTTTACTCTAATATATTTGTGTAATCATGAGTACTGGGAACTTTGCTGAGAACCTTGCTGAGAATGCAGGAAATGGCATTTCACACCACTTGGATTTCAAAAATTTGCCAATCATGCCCCGGACCCCCGTAGCGCTATCGGGCCCTTCGGGCCCTCAACATTAAGCCCCCCCAATAATGTTCGGCCTCCGCCGCCTATGTTACGTTCAACAGCTGCACAAACTCGATTGAACGGCACGCCGTCCAATGATTTAAATATGCAGCGCGTTTAAATAGTCGATTACGTTTTTTTAATGTGCGCACTGTTCATTTAAAAAGGGGCCCATCCGTGATTTTTTGCGCGATGTCGGTCGCAAGAAAATAAATAATTTGCGGCATTGACAATAATTAAGGGGGATTGCCGCAATCGCCACGTGCGTACCTTGCCATATGTAGTCGTGATCCTCCATGCACAGCTAGCTCCGTGTGGGTACGTGGTGCCAGGAATCATGGGATATCGGAACGTTCCTGACTCCCCGGTCAGTGACCCTCCACAGGCTGAAATCATGAATTTATGACTTGACTTGACCACATATTTGCACCAGTAAATATCTTAACTCTTTGCATGCTAGCGGCGAAAATATCCGCCAAACGAATTAGGAGTATATGTTTTATTTCTCTCTGTAAATATGTCTTGAAATTTCATTAGAATCGAGTCCTTAGGACTCAATTCTAATGAAATTCCAAGACATATTCATGATATTTACGGGGAGAAATACAAGAAAATATGATGAATTTTTGTCCGCTAGTTTTGAACTATTTATAGCCCACAAGTTTCCCAGCATGCAAAGAGTTAATGCTTAGAATTTGGGAAACAAAAATCAGAATTTTTCAATGTAAAATTAGTTTCTGCGAGTAATATGTTGCTATATATAGCTTCTATTGGGGCTACCCATTCCGAATACAATTTATTGACCCGCACCTAGTCCTCACTTACACCTGTCCCATCCCATATCGACCGCGCATGCGCGCACGGGAGACTTCCTCTTTGCGATAGAACAAATCTCTCACCTTGCGGGGTGGGAGGCGGGTGTTAAATACATATAACAGGTAAGTACTCACAGAAACTAATTTTACATTGAAAATTCTGATTTCTGTATCATACTTCCCTGTTATATGTTGCTAGAATTTGTCTCCAAGGCGGGAAGGTAAGGTGATACCGAAACAAGAAAAATAAATTAATTCGCTCTGTGAATACTTAACCTAGGATCAATAAATTGACTCACCAAACAACTTGTAGACTAGACCCGGGCACCGTCTGAGCAGCGCCCCCCCCCTTTTCCTGCTCCCAGAAGATAACTGAGCCGCCAGCTAAGTCTTCTGGTCTGCTTGAGTACTGTCCCCAGTCGCAGTTTCAGACGCACTGAATGTGACTAACTCATATCATGTTAGCGTCATGTCATGCACACTGTTGTGCCTCACATCTAAGACTAAGCTATGTCCACAAGTCTCTTAAAGTTCTAACCCACATTACTTACAAATAGTAATGCTAACATAAAATACCCTATGCATATTGACAACCACATACTATCAATAATTACAAAACATGGTATTCATGACCCTGGATGAATAATTATGTGTTTTCGAGTGTCATGATACCTAGTACCGTCAGCACCCCGGAGCACAGGGAACTCACCGTTACCCTCTCCGGACCTCACAATCATTGGTAACAACACACAACTGCACACATTATAGTAAAATATGTATCCAGACTGGCATATCCAGTCATGTGTAATCAAGAAAACAATCTACAAAAACTTTCCAGGCACAAAACTTGAACTAGCTGATAACTAGAACGTTTTGTACTGCCAATGTGAATATACCACCAATTTGTTATCCTGGACTAGATCCACTGACCCAGAATAACAACAGGCTAACAGAGTGAGCCTTTTACACATGCTTTGCACCCGCGACAACCCTGCCAGCCGCGACTAGGGGATCCAATGTGTAAATATCTGCGCTCTGCGCCGTCAGTGTACGCGGTAACTGGAATTACCGGAAACCTCTTATTTACCGAAAACCACCGAAATACCGGAAACCCCTGTAATTCACTATATAATAACATAAATAAGTGTTTGTTGTGTGATAAATGGTTTGTTTACTATATTATGAGATATATATGCACTAATTACAAACTATTTGTGTGAAATAAAATGAGTTAGGATCCTCTTGTTTGGTGTTTAATTCCAAATTCAGATCGACTGTGAAATTTACCGGAAAACACTCGCAGTTACGAACGGACAGTACTAATAGTCTGTTCCTCACAAATAATAGATAATAATAGTATCTTAGGCATGGTATAATAATATTATAATTACTATAATGATTAAATTATTGTGTTTCAAATATGATGCTGTTCTGACGTAGATAGTGTTATTATTCCAGATTAGCGTGATATATATTACCGGAAAACACATTCGTTGACTCGATTTACCGGAAACACTTCGCTGACTCGATGTCCGTGATTTACCGGAAAACACATGTGTGTGTACAGTATATTATATAAGTCTGTTCCTCACAAATAATAGATAATAATAGTATCTTAGGCATGGTATAATATTATTAATACTCTAATGATTAAATATTGTGTTTCAAATATGATGCTGTCTGGTGTAGATAGTATTATTATTCCAGACTCCAGATTAGCGTGATATATTACCGGAAAACACATTCATTGACTCGATTTACCGGAAAACACCTTCGCTGACTCGATGTCCGTGATTTACCGAAAACACGTCAGGGTAATATACCGAAAACCATTTTGTATAAAATTATGTTTGTAACGAGATGTCGGTGATTTATAGGAAAAACACATGTGTGTGTACAGTATATGTATGCAAGGCGTCGTAATCGGCCAGTCATACTCGTCATGGGGTTGATACCAACAAACATTTGTAATATACTAGATGTTTGTGTATGGCATTATATCAATGATTTACCGGAAAACACGTAAAATGCGTAAGGCATTTAACATGCATGCCAATTTTGTTTCACAACTCATTAGTTAATTTAAATTAAACATATTTTCACATATTGTGTGCTATATTACATGTGCTAGCATAACAATCTTAAAACATGTTTATATTGTATACAAAATTACAATCGTATCCCGTCTATTTCCAATTGTAAGAATTTGGGATTCATGCTTCTTGTGCCAATTTAACTGGCGGAGATCTTAAGTCGTGGGTCCTTCCACTCGTTGAAGTTCAGATGCCATTGCTGTGCCTTTGATGGGGACATGTACGATTCGAAAGCTGCATTGTCCAGGTAAGAATTGTTTACCAGTTTGTGAACAATGTAGATAATGAGCATTTTAAATCTTGACAATCTCGGTCTACATGCAACTGTGCAGAATTTGTAATATTTATACCATTATAGACAATGATCAGTTTATGACCATTGTACATCCTGGTGCAATTTGTATAATGTATGCGATAATCTCAGTGTCTACATTGTTCACTAGTTAATCTCTGTGTAACCCGGAATTTGTTAACCAGGTACCACCTACTGTGAAATCTTATTATTGGGCACGCGTCTGTGTACTTTAGCGAATATCGCCGCCTAAAGGCGTTAATCATGACACATGTTTAAACCAGTTGTACCATCTTTATCACCAGTTTAGATACTATGTTAGCTAGAATAAGTTAGAATAGAAACAATATGACATTTCATTTGCAACCACAGTATGCGTTGTGTCTTCTGTGCTGTGCAGTTATGTGCAGTTATGTGGCTCTTCTGTGCTGTGCAGTTCTGTGGCTATGCTGGTACAAAGTGTCGTACGGTATATTTTGTCAGCATCCGTATTATCTTGGCATGAGCATTGATCTACACTGTTCGCTAGCTGACCAGTAGTTTAAATAATGATCACTTTTTGACCAGTATAGATCAGTGATATAGATCATGATCGGCTTGTGACCAGTGTAGATCATGATCAGTAATATAGTTGCGCATTTTTACAGACTCCAGACTGCACTTCTGTCGAAGAAGAAGACCGAGTTAACCAACACTGCCAAGTCGGAAAGAAAGTTGTTAGCAACATACAGTGTATCGCCAAATTATACATCACGTACATCCCACTTACACAATTGATTTGGAAGCAGATAAAATTTTGAAAGTGTTTTCAATTTCACCCCGCAATGCGACAACAATGCATGCCAGTCACAACAATTCTTGGTGATGGTAATTGCCTAAACAGGGCGGTGTCTACAGCAATAACAGGAGACCAAAATAACCACTAATCTGTTAAGACTTTTAAACATCGTTAGAACTACTTGAAAATGAAAAAAGTTACCAATCAGAATTCTTGAAGGATGTGCGACTGGTGACCAGTGACTACAACAAATTGCTACACGATAGCATAGTTGTCGGCCAATTTAGTGAGATTGGACACGTGTCAGCTTTAAGTGCGGCATTGTCAAAACCAATTAGGTCGTATTACCCGCCACAGTTGGAACCCGAATACACATCGGAGCCGTTCACCCGTAGGATCGTAGGACGTATGACATCAGATACAGCACCGAGTATATGTGTAATGTGGTCCATGATTAAGGCACCCTCAAACACAGTCAATTCATACATGCCGAACCACTTTGTGCCCTTGGTCTCACGTTCATTAAACCCACAAACAGCACAATGACATTCTGGATATGATATACGGTTTTGCATTTGCATATATTATAAAATGCTATACAGTATGCAAATACTACAACGACATATTGATCACAATGACGTCAGGTTGTCCGTTAACTTTCGTTAAATATGCGTTAAAATTTTCAAATACCTAATATCTCTATAACCGTAAGTCGGATTTGCTTTTCAATCACATAACATTGAAACACATTTACGGTAAACATCTATATTTTACCCAGTGTCAGGTTTAGAGGGGTTCCACGGTACATGTGCTAGCATAACAGCTTAATTGTATGCCATTTTAAAATAGCTGCAATGCAAACGCCGCGAATCCATTATCTGGAAGCCTTTTATGAGGTGGTATTGCATTTGCATATATTATAAAATGCTATACAGTATGCAAATACTACAACGACATATTGATCACAATGACGTCAGCTTGTCCGTTAATTTTCGTTAAATATGCGTTAAAATTTTCAAATACCTAATATCTCTATAACCGTAAGTCAGAAATAATTATTTATCATCATCCATATTCCATATTTTCATTCTATATGCCATCCACTGCGGCCCTAATGCCTAAGATCAGTATTTTAAATAATTTCTATATTACATGTGCTAGCATAACACTTATAAAAACAATCTTACAACATGTTCATATTGTATAAAAAAAAATACAATTTCAATCATATACTTCGTCCCGTCTCTTTCGTTACATTCCGTTAGTGTCAGTAAGATACCCAACATTATTATGTCGATATAAATATGGATGACGGCGACAGTGACACTGGAATGGAAGAATTGCCGGGATAAATCATACCAACCTGTAACCGAAATAAGTTGAAGACTCCGAAACAGGTAAGTCATATTTATTTATTTTTTTAAATTTGTCATCAAAAGTCAACATATCATTATAATATGACTGGCCGATTACGACGCCTTGCATACATATACTGTACACACACATGTGTTTTCCGGTAAAATCACGGTCAGCGAAGGTGTTTTCCGGTAAATCGAGTCCACGAATGTGTTTTCCGGTAATATATATCACGCTAATCTGGAATCATATTTGAAACACAATATTTAATCATTATAGTAATTATAATAATTATAATAATTATTATACCATGCCTAAGATACTATTATTATGTATTATTTGTGAGGAACAGACTATTAGTACTGTCCATTCTTAACTGCGAGTGTTCACAGTCGATCTGAATTTGGAATTAAACACCAAACAAGAGGATCCTAACTCATTTTATTTCAAACAAATAGTTTGTAATTAGTGCATATATATCTCATAATATAGTAAACAAACCATTTATGACACGACAAACACTTATTTATGACATTATATAGTGATTTACAGGGGTTTCCGGTATTTCGGTGGTTTTCGGTAAATAAGAGGTTTCCGGTAATTCCAGTGACCCTCAGTGTACGTATGTAAAACTGATAAAAGTGGAATGAGACTTCCCGGATGCCGCTTCCATTATCTTATCCCCAGGATCACTCCATAGAGGAACTCAGAGGAGGTAAATACTGCTCCGACCTCATGGGCATCGATTATAACCTTATGAGCCCTTAACCGAATTGGATCGATATACTCTGCGTGTTGCGAGAGATATCCATCTGTAAACTGACGCTTTGGATAGAACCTGATTACTCACGCATGGAATAAAAAATCCAGTGCCTACCTCTCATTGGTTAGTCATTGAGATGTAGTGCCTAATTCACCTGCCAGGGCATAGCGTGTTTTCCGTCTCGGTTAAATTTGGTAGGTTCGTGCTGGGCGAGAGATAAACTCATATTCTGGATCAATGCGAATGAATGTAATCTATTGACATTGTTGTTGTTGTTATTAACCGGAAGCATGTGCTTTTACCAAGTTAAGATACGACAATTGTACATTATAGAATATGTAAAGTATATAATGTCACAGATAACCGACTCGATTTGGACAGGCCTGGGATCACAAACGGTCGGGTATGCCTACCTGGGACCAGAGCCTTAGCAAGGAACCCAGCTTCGCAACCATAGTAACGGAATCATTATCCAAGCCAGATTCTGGTCGCCCATATACAGGCCGCGTAATTCCCGCCGCCTTTTCGCCGAAGCGAAAACGAAGAGTAACCCATTCTTGACTGATCAATCAAAAGAGGGAAGCTGTCACATGGGCTCATACTGATCTTTCGTTAAAGCCCATATAACCACTGTTAAATTCCCTTTAGGTTAACTATTCTAGCTACTGGTCTTTCTCTAGTGAAGAATGAAATCATCGCCTATAACTGGGGTCTGAACCTATGATACATATCGGCACTGAAGTGAACTTGAAACAGCTGGCCAATGCCTACATGTATCCCTTCCTAATCGACGCTGACGATTTCTTCATCGAACAATTACTAAGGAAATCGCCCATTTCGTCTACAGCTGGACTGACTGGATTAATTTGCCTTAACTTACAGCAATTAACACAGACCTCCATTCGCGTCTTAGCATGCAGTAGCAAAATGACTTTGCCTGTGCAATGATTGCTGCAGCTAGCCGCGAAAATTTGTCCTTTCTGATTCCCTTCCTGATAGCCTCCAGACGTGAAGAATCAGAACGAGCGTATTCGCATGAAGTGTTCCCCCTGCATGCTGTGACAGAAGCTTGGGAAACACTGGAATGCCCACCGGATGGTACACTAGACGTTCCAGTATGCTGGAGAACCAACTTGTCATTGGCCAGCATGGTGCCACTAGTGTGACCCGAAGTTACTGATTGTGGAAATGCTTACCCGTATACTCATTTCCATGAGACGGACATGCGCCCACCGCCTATGCCCCCGAGTCCAGAACTGGAGACACATACATTGGGATCTGATTGTCCATCATGGTCGCAAACAGACCCAACCAGGGGTGGCTCTATATACCTGTTGATAACCGCGTTGGTCACTGACCTTGACAGTGACCCCTCGGTACGGACTTTCGAACCCCCCTCGACAGGTAGTCCACAGTACATTGGTAGACGACCTACACCGCATATCTGCCTCTGAATTCAATACCCCTAGCAGCTAAAATAGCCCCCTGGCTGGTAGTTGAAGTGGATACACAGCTTTGAAGATCACTCGCAACATCATGTCTACTCTGTTCATATCGGCACTGTCCAGGTGTACCCTGACTATCCCCAGCCTGGTAAGGAAACTCATCCCTACGTATCAGATGTCGTGTTTCGGTACTAGTTCCGACATCTCTATGTTCGGCATGAGACCCAACCCCGTGATAAGATCCCAGAACACACGCAGCTTGAGTAGCAGTGTGTCTCTGGACTGATCGTGCAGGAGCCAGTCGTCCAAGTATTGAAGTATGCAATAACACACGGTCTGGACTCTGCCGAGATTACCTCTATTAGTTTTGTGAACCCCCTAGGAACCGTGGCTATTCTGAAGGGTAGGACACAAAACTGCTATACCATGCCTTGCGACTGAAAGCTTAGAAAGTTTCTGGACGCATGGCATATCGGTATATGAAGATAACCTTCCTGTGGTTCGATGGAGACTGCCCAATCGTTGACTCTAATAGTCCGACGTATCGATCGAGCCGTCTCTATCTAGAAATGATCTGTTTGTTGGTACGAGATTGCCAATCTCTGATGCGTGTAGCGCCCCTCTGGGAGCCCCACCCTATTGTGGCTGTATAGGTGTTATGGGTTGCTTAAAGCTACCCGTTACCTCACTCGCTGGGTTAGGAGAAGGGGATGTTGAAGCTTGCTTATGTCCCCTTTCCAGCCCGAGTTGCGCTTCTATAAGCGAACCGCTTGGCTAAATAGGCCACTGATAGTCTCGCTAACTGCTGACTCTGTCTTACTGCAGCGTCAGCAGCAGTCACCTGAGAACATCTGTTTCCAAACAGATTCGTGGCCTGAAGGGATGCTTCCCGAAGGAGATCCCTTCCCTGTATCGTAAGAATGGACGCCGTGGCTAAAGTGGCGTCGCTCCTCAACAGAACCATGTCTGCCGACATAGTCAGAGACGTAGCCATGATATGCCTGGTCGCTCTGACTGACTACTGAAACAGCGACTCCAATGCTCTGTCGTCATTCACCTCAATGGTCGCTCTGGCCTTGCACAAAACAAGTCCGTGCCTTATGGAACTAAGCCTTGGATACTCCCATCTCTGAGCCTCCTTTTCCAAGGCCGAATACTCTAGGACCCAAGTTTATGTAAGCATAACCTAATACTTGAGCCCCTGATGTGCCAGAAAAGTATTGGGCTTAAGAAATCCAACTTAGTTTTGGGGTCAAACCCTGTGCCAGATCAATTCCTCTAACAGAGCTCCTGCAGTGTGGGGCTGAGGCAGTCTAGGCCTACCCTTGAAAGCAGTAACCTAGTCTGCTTCACACAGAGACTTAGCCCTCGGCACCTGCGCAGGTTAAACAGGACCACTATCCTGAGACAGATTCTGGTATACCGAAGCTACTGCCTCCGGATAAGAAGGGGCACTGTTCTCCACAGCTACATTAGCTGCTGAGACCAGTCCTGAGTCCTCTATCACTAGATGACTCCCAGTGTGCATCCTGTCATCCCCACCTGATGCCATCAGAGGATTTTAACATTCACCCGTACCGGTGAAGTGCCCTTCTCCTCTGACAAGCCTGGTGCATTTTGTCTTATGAAATTCACCATCATCTAGCCAAATGCCTTAACCGATTGCGCCATGAAGCCCACATTATCATCTGATCGTGACCTTGATCTATGTCTGCTATGCCTATGACGACGTCTATGATCGTACCTAGAATGTCGTTTGTGTTTCATGGATATACAATCCCGCGGCCTGGTAGACGAGCTACTGGAAGATGACCTAGACCTATACCTAGCTCTCTTCCTACTAGACCCGGATCTACCCGTCCTGATCGACGAGTCTGTGCGCCCTCCTGTCTGACGTCATCAGACTCACCTCAGGACTAATACAGTGTGTCGGTAGGCCAATGTCCTATTCCGTTACCCTGTTGTATATCCATAACCTTGAACAGATATTCCGCTGAAAACGGCGTGGTCAAGACCAGCGTCGCCGTTATCAGTGGCTATATTTGACACTTCTGTTGACCGGAGGAATACGCTTGCATTCCACCGAGGTGCGCCCAATTGGATTTGCGTGTACTATACCCACATCGCCTATCCCCTTGAATCTACCTGTCCCGTGTCCGGTGTTCTTGCTCAGTGGTTAGCTAATAACCCAAAGCAGAACTAATGTCCGGCGTTCTTGCTCAGTGGTTAGCGTATAACCCAGAGCAGAACTGGTGTCCGGTGTCCGGTGTCCGGTGTCCGGTGTCAGTGTCCGGTGTCCTTACTCAGTGGGTAGCGGACCACCCAGAGCAGAACTAGCGACGTTGGATGCCTCAGTCATAAGAGACACCATGCCACTATTCGGACTCGGACTTGGCGTAGACTCAGAAACAGTCTTTAGTTTCTGAATCTTGCCGAACACAGACTGGCGTCCGGTGTCCTTACTCAATGGGTAGCGGACCACCCAGAGCAGAACTAGCGACGTTGGATGTCTCAGTCATAAGAGACACCCTGCCACTATTCGGACTCGAACTTGGCTCAGACTCAGAAACCACTGTAGTTTCTGAATCTCACTTATTGATACTTACCCTGATACTTACCCTGATAGTACCTAATGGTCAGGCCCCTCCATAGAGGCCCCCAAGGCCTGAGACAAGCCCGGTTTCTCATTAATGCAACCGTTATGTCTCTAGCAACAACGGAAACAAATTATCTCATGAGAATCACAAGTTCCCATTTTGTGACCACCACCAAATTTTCTGACCCGAACTGGGTTTAGGTTTCCCTTAGCCCATTAGTGAACGTGGTACGGAAAACCTATTCAAATATCGAACGAGACAAAGAGACAAAGTTGAAAACAATTTAAAAAAATTCTTTGTCGAAAATAGGAACGTCCGACAATAGGAAAATCGCGAAGTTCGCGCCCTGTGGCCACACTAAGAAAAAAAACTCGAAATACTTTCAAAATGAAATATTTTCGACTAGCAACTTATAGAAATGAATAGCCCCCACTCTATTACAGAAGATATTGCCTACGGACAAAAACCAGGAATAGAGTGTATAAAACAGCCAAACGAAAATGAGCACCAAAAAGGATACTTTCACGCCAGCCGTCCGAAGCAAAGAGGAAGTCTCGGTCGATATAGGATGGGACAGGTGTAAGTGCGGACTAGGTGCGGGTCAATAAATTGTATTCGGAATGGGTAGCCCCAAGAGAAGCTATATAGCAACATATAACAGGGAAATATGATACAGAAACTGTCGTCTGCTGAAGTTTTATAATTTGTCTTATTTCTTATTTAAAACAGGTTTATGCCATGCTTTGATGAAGAAAAAAAAATCAGCCGACGACAAAATTTAACTCGGCATTAATTAGCCAATCAAATAGTCTAAGTGGGATAAATTCTTACATTGCTGTTCCTCCTCACAGTTGGTGCCAGAGAACGACTCGGTACACTGACACAGGTAGCCGTTCACTCGATCCACGCAGGTGCCCCCGTTCTGACACGGTGTGGACTGACAGTCGTTGATGTTGGTCTCGCATCGCTGACCCGTGTAGCCCGCTTGGCACACACAGCGGTAGGCCGTGTCTAAAATATTCTACAAGAAAATAAATGGTTGTTAACTGTTTGAAGGTGGAAAATAAGCATTGACGGCAACTGTTTTATCATATTCGCCTTTTTATTCATTATAAAAATGTTTTTTGGGCAGCATGTAATGTGACGTTACAATTATCGCCATGGTCATTAATTATTTGCAGGCAGAACAGTTGATTGATTGATTGGGGTTTATGTCTGTTCAACATCAAGGTCAGAAACAGACAATGGAAAATTAGATTTGTTGACTGCCGTTTTTATCTTGCCGTCTTATTTCTGGCAACACATAATAATCATCTGCAGAAGATTCTAATGTGCTGCAAAACATACTTTTGTTGGAAAATAATGAAAAATAAAATATTCTACAAGAAAATGAATAGTCGCTAAAATAATGAGAAAAAAGTGTACGAATACCTTACCTTAACTAATACCTCACCTTAACTAATACCTTAACTAATACCTCGCCTTAACCATTTCATACATACCGGTAATAATGATTTTCTCCATACAATGATATGGTGGTAAATTAAGATCAAATTCAGCACGTTGAAAAATACCGAGATCTTGTGTTTCTTTACAATTTTATTTCTTGCATTTCAACCAGTCGCTGTTGGCATGCAAATGCCCATGGTTGCTGGTTGGAGAAACTTCGGCAAATTTCTTAACCAGACCTACGGACGCACGGACAGAACGTACACACTGTACAAACACTATATGCCTCCTGACTTTGCCGAGACCAGAGGCATAAAAATAATAAACAAGTAGCATAATAGTATTAATAACTTGTCCCAGCTTGATGTAGTACTATTGTTTAGCAAGGACATGTGCAGCAACCGTGACTGAAAACGAAGGGCGACATAACTAAACTTTACAAATTATAGCCCAAACCCGACACACGTCCCCATGTAGCTGATCAAATAGAACACTCTTATACCCTGATGACCATCAGCATTGCTTGTTAGAAGCACGACGGGTGTTTCACTGATGGAATGACAAACAATGCAGATCCGGATCAGACTGTGCGGATGCAGTCTGATCCGGATCTACACTGGTCGCAAAACCCATACTTCTCCAGTGACAGCCACAATTTACGTCACCAACCTGACATGCAGCCCCGTTCGTACAGGGGTTACTGCCGCACGGCCCCGATATAGGGCCCTGGGATACGCAGCCTGCCGGCCCCACTCCGTTACCCACAAACCCTGTCGGGCACGCACACGTTACACCCTGAAACCCTGCAAATATGAATTGATTGATTGATTGGTTGATTGATTGATTGGTTAATTGATCACCCAAAAATCAAATGGGGCAAATATATGTCACACCCTGCAAATATGGATGGATGGACTGATTGACTGATTGTTTGATTGCCCAGATTAACATTACACCCTCAAAACCCTGTAAATATTGACAGACCAAGAAATAATTTTTTTATTAGTTTTAAATAATAAACAGATATTGTCAACACATTAGAATCATCCAATGGAGATGATTCAAATGTGTTGACAAAACATTATGTATTGAGAAAAAAAAACACAAAATAAAACTATAGAACAACTTTATATAATAATCATTAGACAATATCTATTTCCACTGGAGATGATTCGAATGTGTTGACAAAAAATATTGCATTGAGAAATAATTTAAATAATAAACAGCAGATCGAAATATCCATTTCCTGCCTTTTTAATGTTAAACAGTACCTCACTAGTTAAACGTCGACGGACGACATATGCCGTTGTTAACACTCAAGAAATAAAATGTTGACATCTGCTGTTTTTTTGTTCGTTTAAACTCTGCTGGAGATGATTCTAACGTGTTGACAAAACGTGCTTTATTGAGAAATACAACATTAAACACTTTTAAACTTGAGAAAGTGAGCAGGGTCACGTATACCTGCGGCCGCCGCCTGCACCGACAAATACAAACCTCGACCGTGGACAAGAAGGCCGCATGGGTGACGTATGGAATGAAAATATGGATGAAAAGGAATTATATGGATAAACGGACAGACAAACGGACGGAATTACGTAAACTATATACTCCTCGACATACTTGTATGCAGCAGGTATAATTATAAACAGCAGATGACACATCCATTTCCCGTCTTTTTACTGTTAACCAGTACCTGGGCTTTCGGAGCAAGACGCCGACGGATGACAGTCACCGTTGTTACTTTGGCACACGCCGACCCAATTACATGACACGCCATTGCCGACAAAACCTGCGGAGACAAACATTATCATTTCAATAATAGCATGTTTAAGCTTCACCAAAGGTACAAGAGGGCCATTGTTTCAGAGACATAGTTTTCTTAAAAAGTTTAACCTAAATAAAAAAAATACTTTAAGGCGGACGCACGTACGTATGTACGCCTATGTGCCGACTATCACGCTGTCCGCAAAATAAATGCATAAAATATACTAATACACACCTTATCTGGAGCTCTGTGGACGGTGGCATTTTCATAAAGGTTTGCCTATACAGTCTACGCTCGTCACCTCACACTCTCTTAAGTCAAACTACTGATAACTCAGTCAAATTCTTGGTGGCAAGTAAATATCTTTCTAAATAATAACTGGTCCATCCGCGGCTTTTCTGGGTGTTGCGTTAGAAAGGTTTGACTGTAGTTACCTGCGGGGCAGGGGCCACAAGTCCGGGAGCCGTCTGTGTTGGTACACTGGACCCGTGGAGCGAGGGAGCAACCCCCGTTATTGATCTCGCACTCGTTCCCGTCCACACACACGTAGCCATTCCCGCTGTAACCTGTAAACAAAGGCGAGACATATTACGCCATATTACTATTTTTCTCTGTAAAGTGTCCACCCAGATGGCCAAAACCTACCTACGTATCCGGTAAAAACAAACAAGGTCTTGCCAACTTTTGACGTTACTACAGGAAAATATCGTGAATTTTGTTAATATTTTTTTACTGTCTGTTTCACGAAACTGCCCAAATATTACGGCTATATAAACAATGCAAAAACAATATTTTTTTGTGATAATATTAAATTAAAGCAAAATTTAAGAATTAGCCTTCTTTTTGTTTCGTGAAATTTTGTCAAATATTGATTTTATTGCGAAAAAAAATCAGAAATACTGGACCGATTTTCAAAATTTAACTTTTGTTTTCTTAGATCATTTCCAAGATATCTAGCCAAGTTTCGGAGTCAATTTCCAAATTTTTTCGTTTTTTAACTCCTCCCACACTCCTCTACCTCTTTTTCCCCCATGTTAAATTCCCATAGAGAAATCAATTTTTCGTAATAAAATCAATATTTGACCAAATTTAACGAAATAAAAAGGCACATTCTTAAATTTTGATGAAATTTAACATTATCAAAACAAAAATTGTTTTTGCATTGTCTATATAGCCGTAAAATTTGGGCAGTACAGTAGGTACGTATTCATATGGCGTGTTCATACCAGAACATGTGTGATATCTCATGAAAAATATTAACAAAATGTATGATATTTCTGTAAATTACGTCGAAAAGTGACAAACTTATCATAGCAAATGTAGAACTCTATTCCGTATTTGTTATGAAAGGTTTGTCGTCTTTTGACATCATTTACAGAAAATATCACAGGTTGTGTATACAATATATTTCATAAAAAATTGCACATGTTCTTTGTTTGTTTGTTTATTAGTGTTTATCAACAGCTCATGTAAGGCTGGGCAAACAGGTTCAATCCCATTTTAACCTGCTGCATTGGGGGGGAAATACCAAAATCAGAACGGAATATTTACATCGAGAACAAATAATTATATTCAGCCCTGAAATTAGAATAACCTGACCTGGTGCCAGGACCATACCACACCAATGTTACTTAGCCCCTTCCCCTTAAATAGGATTACGAATATCGTAATACTCACATAAGAGGTATAACCAGATTCAACTGTCACATATAAAGACGTATGTGAGGGCCAAACCAGGTTTCCAGTCGGGATTCCGGTAAGGATGAACGCCGGTCATTAAATTACCCATCGCGTGCTCCCACCCATGTTCTTAGGTATAAAATCACATGGCATGTCTCATGTTATTACAGGCATGATCGACACAACCTTTATTCACATCACTTCAGAATCAAAATAAATTTTACCTTTAAAGCACCGGGTCTCAAGATATGTGCAGAAAGTGATGAAACCTGTTAGTTTTTATAAATTTGTAGAATGTGATGGGCAAATTTAACGATAGGATTCATCCTTGCTCGAATCCTCAGGTACATTTTATTTTTGCCTTTCTGGCTACTTGAGAGTTGAATCTGGTTATAAAAGTAGTAGGATTAGTACTACTCCTATTACATTTAGGGAATTGGGCTAAGTGACTCTGGTGTGGTGAGGACATGGCACCAGGTAAGGTTTTTTTTAATTTCAGTGCTGAATATATATTTTTTCTGTAAATAGTCAGTTCTGAGTTTTGGGATTTTCCCGCCATCACAACAGGCGAAATACGGGATTCGACCCTGTTAACCCGACCTAAAATGACCGTAGCCGTCTCATCAGGATCTACGCTTCTTTATAAATGGACTAGTCTGAAAATAATTTTATGATGATTGGATTAGCCGGAAAATACACATATCAGCCATTCCAGTTATTTATGGATGAAAGGGTTAAATAAAGAACACAACCTGGTGGACAAGCGGCACAAGTGAAGGATCCAGGGAGGTTGATACAGGTGACCGGAGGATCCTGGGAACACGGAGGTCGGCTCGCAGTGCATTCGTTAACGTCGACTATGCACGCCGGGTCCGATCCTCCGGCTGTCCAACCGTCGTCACAGATACACGTGTACTTCACCTGGATAAAAATAAACAAGACGGCAGTAGCTCACATGTCGAGCCTGTCGTGTCATTTGATTCTATTATAACTAGATTAACTATAACTGTTCTATTGTTTGGTCCGCCTGTTCGTGTGCACATGTTTGTTTCACTGTAGCCGCCGCCGCTAAACATACTTTTGAATTGTCATATTATTACATGATTGGCGGTTTCACACCAAAGTGTGCGTACACTTATGATACTTATGATAACCAGGTGTGTTTGTGATGAACTCTGACCACAAGGCACGACCTCTGGTTCTAAATATAACGTACTTAGTAGTGAACTGTGCTCAGTCAAAATCATCAGCAACAAAGACCTACCTGTCCTGGTTGTACTCGGGCAATGTTGACACATGTGCCATGACCACAGAGCTCCGCGGACGATGCCCCGGTACAGTCATCGTGGCTCTCGGTACATCGAATCCCGTGCCAGTTCGCGGTACACTGACACCTGTAGTATAAGTATAGGATAAATATAGATGATACCAGGCTAGTGTATTTTGAGAATATAGAGTAACAGGCAAATCCCAGGCCTGTTTGCCATACACTGACACATGTAGGATAAATATAGATGATACCAGGCTAGTGTATTTTGAGAATATAGAATAACAGGCCAATCCCATGCCTGTTTGCTATATACCGACACATGTAGGGTGAATATAGAGGATACCAAGTTAGTGTCTTCTGTTATCATGTTGATCAGGCAAGGCTAGGAAACGCATGGGAATTCCTACCGTTTCCGAGGCATGTCTGATAATAGAGAACAGCAGCCTAATGTGATGCCAGTCCACGGTAGACTGACAACTGTTGGGTACATACAGAGGATACCCGGTTATTGAATGTTTATCAGGCAAGGCTAGGAAATGTCTAGGAATTCCGAGTCTTGCCGAGGAATTCATACCGTTTCCGAGCCGAGTCTGATACATAGAGAATACCAGGCCTATCCTGTGCCAGTTGGCCGCACACAGACACAGCTAGAGTACCAGGTTAATGTCTTTTAATCAGCAAGGCTAGAAAATATTAAATTTTATATGACATACTGCGGTAAACAGATGATATAATTGGGTAACATATAGCATTCAAGGGTGTCAGGTTTAGAGATGTTCCACCGATACACAGGTACATGTAGACGAGGATCGAGGATATGAGATATCTTGCGTGTTTTTCGCCATATCACTTTAATACTTCTTTCACAAGCAGATACTATACAATGGACCCTCTCAAAACCAGACACCCTGGGGTATCTGGTTTAGAGAGGGTCCACTGTTAATCAGGTATTTGAGAACTACATGTTTCCAATAGATTGTTGAACCAACATTATCATCAGAGATATAGATTGTTGAACCAACATTATCATCAGAGATATAGGTACATGCCCACTCTGACAGTATGCACAAACTGTTCTATGTAGGAATTAAATAAGTGTATAATTGTGTCAGTATTCCACCAGTTCTAAACGTTACGAGAGCCAGCTATACAGATATAAACATTTTACTGATAGTGACTCGCGGTCGTATCAGGCTATTTTCATATGCAAATGAGCATGATGAGGCACGATATGTTTTAATTATTTATACTATGTTTTAATTATTTATACTAATTAAATCTGTCACCTGAAAAAAAACATATCTTCGACAGATTATAAATTATGATCATTGTACATCAAAACATAAATACAGGGAATAAATAGTAATGGCCGTTAACATTTTAAGGAAACACAGTTATTGCCCCTTATACCAGTTTGGAAATATACGTCCAATATAAAATGA
Organism: Conchocele bisecta; assembly: GCA_029237695.1. Lineage (NCBI taxonomy): Eukaryota > Metazoa > Mollusca > Bivalvia > Lucinida > Thyasiridae > Conchocele > Conchocele bisecta. The sequence goes on along the minus strand of CM055270.1, from coordinate 14,247,484 downwards.
ATAATACTGCCAATAAAAAGCGTGTGGTAATGGTGAATGAAAGTTTATTTTGCCAGAAAATATCTCAGCTAATGTATCTGGTATAAAGAACAGTGTGTGCCTACTGAGTGGGTATGTACGTTTAACAACCCTGGATATTATATTTTTGCTTTTTTCATATGAATTTTTGGACCATATTCCATTAATGACAAAATGTGCATATTTTTTTAGAGGTAAATAATAGTGACAAATGCTGCAGATCCTGATGAGACGGCTCGTTACGAGCTGTCTCATCTGGATCTACAGTGTTTGCACATGCTGGCTTTCTGGGCGTTAGGGTTGAAAGAGTTAATCAGTTTTCAGTATGCCTGATTTAGAAAAGGCGCCTCTGTGCATGACAAAATAAGACAAAAACGTACGTGAAGCTGCCGATTGTGTTCGTACAAGTGGCGCCATTTTGACATCCGAGATCAGTTCCCGCGTACACGGAACATTCATTAACGTCATCTCCGCAGTTTGGCCCCTGGAACGAGACTGGGCACCGGCAATAGAAGCCGTTGAATATGTCCACGCAGGTGCCGCCGTTCTGACACGGTGAGCTGTCGCACTCGTTTGTCGTCAGTAGCTGCAGAAAAAAACCATAGGAATTGTTGTCTTTTATGGTGTACATGAAAGTTATGGACCTGGGGGCCGTTTCACTAAACTTTGTATGACTGAAATGTCCGTAAGTGCAAAATTATGATACTCTGTAAATATCACATTAACAATGTTTTCTTGTAAACATTTATTGGATTTACATTTATTGAGCATAGGCTGCATATGCAATAACTGTAAATCTATCAATTGAAATTTCCAGGCGATTCTAAATTTGCACTTACGAACATTTTAATCGAACAAAGTTTAGTGAAACGGGCCTCTGAGAATTTGATTTGATGCATTGGTGTTTAGTGGCTTATCAACAGCTATGGTCATTTAAGGCCGGGCCAACGGGTTCGATACCATATTTAACCTGCTGCATTGGGGGAAAATCACAAAATCAAAACGGAATATATACTTCGAAAAAAAAAGTATATTCAGCCCTAAAATTAGAATAACCTGACCTGGTTCCAGGTCCATACCACACCAAAGTCCCTTGGCCCCTTCCCCTAAAATAGGATTACGAATAATCGTAATACTCACATAAGGGGTATAACCAGGTTCAAGTGTCACATACAAAAATGCCAAAGATCACGTACGTGAGGGCCAAAGCAGGTCTCTGGTCCTGATTCTGGTAAGGTTGAACCCCGATCGTTAAATTACCAATCACACTACAGACCGGAGGAAAGTCAACTTCACTGAGGACGAATGTACACCAACTCAAAATATATTACAGTCAAACCTGTGAATAAAGGCCAGCCATGGGAAAAGTAAAATCGCTTTCATAGGTTACCATATCCATACATGCATAGATTCTTCTATATCTCCTATATTTGGCGCGCATGTTTAGAGCCTGAATAAATGCAGCATTTATCAAAATTCGCAAATATAAACCAGGCCGACGACCATCGGTCTTCTTCTTTACTGGGCTATATCCCGGGGAAGGTGTTCCAGCCAATTCCCAACTTTAAATATAAGTCGAATGAAGAAAAATCTGACCTTTGTTCACAGGTGGTCTTTGTTCACAGGGTCAATTAAGTGGCAGTATGTGATCCGGGATAATGGGCCTAAATACCTGGGGCCCGTTTCACTAAACTTCGCATGACTAAAATGTTCATAAGTGCAAATTTAGGATCGTCTGGAAATTTCAATTCATGGATTTACATTTATTGAGCATAGGCTGCATATGTAGCCTATGTTCAATAAATGTAAATCCCATAGTTGTTTACAAGAAAACATTGTTAATGTGAAATTTACAGACCATCATAATTTTGCACTTATAAACATTTTAGTCGTACAAAGTTTAGTGAAACGGCCCCCTGGTACATGTGACGTACATTCACACTGCGGTATGTATGTTACATAACATCCAATTGTGTCACGCTTAGGCTGCGTGATCAATGACACGCGCCTAACATCACCGAGTTTCACACCAAAATATAAATCTCAGACCCGTCTCGTTTTCATGTTTTATTTCCATATTTACCAAGCGTGTGGGTACGATATGGACATAGTGATGTGATAAGACAATTATAAATCATAGATCATGTTTACCAACAAGTCTAATTGATAATCATCGCGCACGTCTAGGAAATATTTCCTTCAAGGAAATAAATCCCTCGAGAATCACGGTAAATCAGGGGGTAGCATGTACTGTAAACATGTACTCACCGTTTGCAGATTCTCCACTGTAGTTTCCAGTTGGTTCACCTAAAATAATATACAGCAAGTGCATGAGCAGTAGCCGATTTCATCAAAATTGCAAAGTATACTTATCTAGCAAAGTATACTCTGAGGGAGTAATCATTTATTTTTCTTGAAATGCATTATTTCATATAGAAACAAGAAACGAGGCAAAGCCACGAAGGCCAGGTTTTTTCCAAGCATAGACACTTGGATAACATAATTATACCCACTTTTAGTAGACTAGATGGCCGTGGCCTGCATGTCGCGCCTTGGGGCGAGGCATGGACACTAAACAAATAGATATAGTAGATGGAAAAACTTTAACGAAAAAAAAAATTTAACCGGACACACGGACGGACGGACGGACATATGCCAAAATGCCGACGATATCGCGCTTTCCGCAAGCGGGTGCGACAATGATGATAAACACCCATGTGAAGTATCAAGGTGAAGCAGTTGCAGAGATATAGTACACAAAAAAACTTTTAACAACAAAATTCAAAGTAATTTGACCTTGACATTGGGCACAGAGGGCGCACGGTTGGGGGTTAGAATGAAAACATGGATGATGATAAACACCCATGTGAAGTTTCAAGGTAATGGCGAAGCAGTTGCAGAGATATAGTATAACAAAAACCAAAAAACTTTAACCAGACGTACGGTAAAAAGTTAATGTTGAAAATAAGTCAATTACGTAGAAATAATAGGTGAAGGTAAAAAAATGGTCACATGTTGGATAGTTGTATGTGGTAGGCACCCCTTGGTTATGAAGCTGTGAAAGTTTGGTGGTCCTAGGTGGTACAGTACCAAATAAATGGACTTAAACACGAAAACTTAACATTGTAAACGCGAAAACTTAACATTGAAAATGGCTAAGTCGACTGCGCGGAAAAAATGGGTCAAGCTAAAACAAGAAACGAGGCAAAGCCACGAAGGCCAGGTTTTTTCCAAGCATAGACACTTGGATAACATAATTATACCCACTTTTTGTAGACAAGATGGCCGTGGCCTGCATGTCGTGCCTTGGGGCGAGGCATGGACACTAAAAAAATAGATATAGTAGATGGAAAAACTTTAACCAAAAAACTTTAACCGGACACACGGACGAACGGACGGACGTATGCCAAAATGCCGACGATATCGCGCTTTCCGCAAGCAGGTGTGACAATGATGATAAACACCCATGTGAAGTATCAAGGTATTGGGTGAAGCAGTTGCAGAGATATAGTACACGAAAAAACTTTAACAAAAAAATTCAAAGTAATTTGAACTTGACATAGGGTACAGGATCGCGCTTTCCGCAAGCAGGTACGACAATGATGATAAACACCCATGTGAAGTATCAAGGTATTGGGTGAAGCAGTTGCAGAGATATAGTACACGAAAAAACTTTAACAAAAAAATTCAAAGTAATTGAACTTGACATAGGGCACAGGATCGCGCTTTCCGCAAGCAGGTACGACAATGATGATAAACACCCATGTGAAGTATCAAGGTATTGGGTGAAGCAGTTGCAGAGATATAGTACACGAAAAAACTTTAACAAAAAAATTCAAAGTAATTTGACCTTGACATTGGGCACAGGATCGCGCTTTCCGCAAGCAGGTGCGACAATGATGATAAACAGTGAAGTATCAAGGTATTGGGTGAAGCCCAGTTGCGAGATATAGTACACGAAAAAACTTTAACAAAAAAATTCAAGTATTGACCTTGACATTGGGCACAGGATCGCGCTTTCCGCAAGCAGGTTGCACAATGATGATACACCCATGTGAAGTATCAAGGATTGGGTGAAGCAGTTGAGAGATCTATACACGAAAAAAATTTAACAAAATTCAAAGTAATTTGACCTTGACATTGGGATAGGGGCCGCACGGTTGGGGGTTAGAATGAAAATATGGATGATGATAAACACCCATGTGAAGTTTCAAGGTAATGGGCGAAGCAGTTGCAGAGATATAGTATAACGAAAAAGTTTTAAAACCAAAAAAACTTTAACCAGACGTACGTTAAAAAGTTAACGTTGAAAATGGCTAAGTCAATTACGTAGAAATAATAGGTGAAGGTAAAAAAATGGTCACATGTTGGATAGTTGTATGTGGTAGGCACCCCTTGGTTATGAAGCTGTGAAAGTTTGGTGGTCCTGGGTGGTACAGTACCAAAGAAATGGACTTAAACACGAAAAAATTAACATTGTAAACGCGAAAACTTAACATTGAAAATGGCTAAGTCGACTGCGCGGAAAAAATGGGTGAAGTTAAAAAATAAAGTAACATGTTGGATAGTGATATGTGGTGGGTACCCCTTGATTATGAAGCTGTGAAAGTTTGGTGGTCCTAGGTGGTACAGTACCAAAGAAATGGACTTAAACACGAAAACTTAACATTGTAAACGCGAAAACTTAACATTGAAAATGGCTAAGTCGACTAAGCGGAAAAAATGGGTCAAGTTAAAAAAAAAAGTAACATGTTGGATAGTGATATGTGGTGGGCACCCCTTGATTATGAAGCTGTGAAAGTGGTGGTCCTAGGTGGTACAGTAACAAAGAAATGGACTCAAACACGAAAACTTAACATTGATTGTGGACGCCGCCGGCCGCCCGCCCACCGCCCGCCCGGCTTTCGCCAATCCAATAGCCTGGATTTTTTTTTAAAAAACCTGGCTAAAAAGAGTAACATGTTGGATAGTGATATGTGGTGGACATCCCTTGATTATGAAGCTGTGAAAGTTTGGTGGTCCTAGGTGGTACAGTACCAAAGAAATGGACTTAAACACGAAAACTTAACATTGTAAACGCGAAAACTTAACATTGAAAATGGCTAAGTCGACTGCGCGGAAAAAATGGGTCAAGTTAAAAAAAAGTAACATGTTGGATAGTGATTTGTGGTAGGCAGCCCTTGATTATGAAGCTGTGAAAGTTTGGTGGTCCTAGGTGGTACAGTAACAAAGAAATTGACTCAAACTTAACATTGATTGTGGACGCCGCCCGCCCGCCCGCCCGCCCCCCGCCCGCCCGCCCGGCTTTCGCCAATCCAATAGCCTGGATTTTTTTCTCAAAAAACCTGGCTAATAAAAACTGCATATATTTGATGATTAAAAGTATGCAGAATTTTTATACTGAATGTATTACATTATCACAGCCAAAATGGCTGTGATAATGTAATAAATTCAGTATAATAACAAGAGCTCCGCGGAACAAAATGTCCCGCCTGGCGCAGTTTGATAGTATATATGGAGCTTGTAATAACCTTGGGGTTAGTGAGCACCATGGGCTTTCTGTAGAATGATGCGGGATGTTGTTACAAATGCATGTATGGAATATTAAAGCATAAACTGAGTATTAATTTGTAAGTCAGTGACCTTGACCTTTGGGGTTAGCGGGCACCATGGGCTTTCTGTAGAATGATGCGGGATGTTGTTACAAATGCATATATGGAATATTAAAGCATAAACTGAGCGTTAACTTTTCCAAACACGGAAAATGTCTAATTCAGTGACCTTGACCTTTGGGGTTAGCGGGCGCCATGGGCTTTCTGTAGAATGATGCGGGATGTTGTTACAAATGCATATATGGCATATTAAAACATAAACTGAGCGCCAAAACTGAGCGTTAACTTTTCCAAACAGGGAAATTTCTAAGTCAGCGACCTTGACCTTTGGGGTTTGCGGGCGCCATGGGCTTTCTGTAGAATGATGCGGGATGTTGTTACAAAAGCATGTATGGAATATTAAAGCATAAACTGAGCGTCAACTTTTGCAAACACGCAAATTTCTAATTCAGTGACCTTGACCTTTGGGGTTAGCAGGCATCATGAGATTTCTGTAGAATGATGCGGGATGTTGTTACAAAAGCATGTATGGAATATTAAAGCATAAACTGAGTTAACTTTTCCAAACACGAAAATTTTCTAAGTCAGCGACCTTGACCTTTGCGGTTTGCGGGCACCATGGGCTTTCTGTAGAATGATGCGGGATGTTGTTACAAATGCATGTATGGAATATTAAAGCATAAACTGAGCATTGACTTTTCCAAACATGGAAATTTCTAATTCAGTGACCTTGACCTTTGGGGTTAGCGGGCACCATGGGCTTTCTGTAGAATGATGCGGGATGTTGTTACAAATGCATATATTGGCATATTAAAACATAAACTGAGCGCTAACTTTTCCAAACACGGAAATTTCTAAGTCAGCGACCTTGACCTTTGGGGTTTGCGGGCACCATGGGCTTTCTGTAGAATGATGCGGGATGTTCTTACAAAAGCATGTATGGAATATTAAAGCATAAACTGACCATTAACTTTTGCAAACACGCAAATTTCTAATTCAGTGACCTTGACTTTTGGGGTTAGCAGGCACCATGGGATTTCTGTAGAATGATGCGGGATGTTGTTACAAATGCATGTATGGAATATTAAAGCATAAACTGAGCGTTAACTTTTGCAAACACGGAAATTTCTAAGTCAGTGACCTTGACCTTTGGGGTTAGCGGGCACCATGGGCTTTCTGCAGAATGATGCGGGATGTTGTTACAAATGCATGTATGGAATATTAAAACATAAACTGAGCGTTAACTTTTCCAAACACGAAAATTTCTCTAAGTCAGTGACCTTGACCTTTGGCGTTACAGGGCATCATGGGCTTTCTGTAGAATGATGCGGGATGTTGTTACAAATGCATGTATGGAATATTAAAGCATAAACTGAGCGTTAACTTTTCCAAACACGGAAATTTCTAAGTCAGCGACCTTGACCTTTGCGGTTTGCGGGCACCATGGGCTTTCTGTAGAATGATGCGGGATGTTGTTACAAATGCATGTATGGAATATTAAAGCATACATGTACATAAATTGAGCGTTAACTTTTCCAAACACGGAAATTTATAAGTCAGCGACCTTGACCTTTGGGGTTTGCGGGCACCATGGGCTTTCTGTAGAATGATGCAGGATGTTGTTACAAATGCATGTATGGAATATTAAAGCATAAACTGAGCGTTAACTTTTCCAAACACGGAAATTTCTAAGTCAGTGACCTTGACCTTTTGAGTTAGGCGGGCCAACCATTGGGCTTTCTGCTAGAATGATGCGGGATGTTGTTACAAATGCATGTATGTAATATCAAAGCATAAACTGAGCGTTGACTTTTCCAAACACGGAAAGTTCTAAGTCAGTGACCTTGACCTTTGGCATTAGCGGGCATCATGGGCTTTCTGTAGAATGATGCGGGATGTTGTTACAAATGCATGTATGGAATATTAAAGCATTCCATTGAGGGAAACAGAAGTTACAATGAATTAACCTGAGATTTAAGTTTTAGAAACAGAGCTAAACGCAAAAACTTAACGTTGAATGCATGTGAAAAGTAGGTCAATCAACCATGAAAACTAGGTCAAGGTCACATGGGCTCCCTCTGTGTGAGATGGTTACACCACAGTGTTGATGTATACCGAAGCATTCCATCAAGGGAAACAGAAGTTGTAATACATTAAACCGAGCGTTAACTTTTCCAAACACGAAAATTTCTCTAAGTCAGTGACCTTGACCTTTGGCGTTAGAGGGCATCATGGGCTTTCTGTAGAATGATGCGGGATGTTGTTACAAATGCATGTATGGAATATTAAAGCATAAACTGAGCGTTAACTTTTCCAAACACAGAAATTTCTAAGTCAGCGACCTTGACCTTTGGGGTTTGTGGGCACCATGGGCTTTCTGTAGAATGATGCAGGATGTTGTTACAAATGCATGTATGGAATATTAAAGCATAAACTGAGCGTTAACTTTTCCAAACACGGACATTTCTAAGTCGGTGACCTTGACCTTTTGGGTTAGCGGGCAACATGGGCTTTCTGTAGAATGATGCGGGATGTTGTTACAAATGCATGTATGGACTATCAAAGCATAAACTGAGCGTTAACTTGTCCAAACACGGAAATTTCTAAGTCAGCGACCTTGACCTTTGGGGTTTGCGGGCACCATGGGCTTTCTGTAGAATGATGCGGGATGTTGTTACAAATGCATGTATGGAATATCAAAGCATAAACTGAGTGTTAACTTTTCCAAACACGGAAATGTGTAAGTCAGTGACTTTGACCTTTGGGGAAACAGAAGTTACAATGAATTAACATGAGCGTTAAGTTTTAGAAACAGAGCTAAACGCAAAAACTTAACGTTGAATGCATGTGAAAAGTAGGTCAATCAACCATGAAAACTAGGTCAAAGTCACATGGGCTCCCTCTGTGTGAGATGGTTACACCACAGTGTTGATGTATACCAAGTATGGAGGTCGTAGGTGTTATAGTTTTCTGGAAACTGACCTAAACGCAAAAACTTAACGTGAAATGTTGACGCCGCCGTCGACGACGACGCCGACGACGACGCCGACGACGACACCGCCCACGACGCCGACGGAAATACTATGCCTATGTCCCGCTTCTGCTAAAGCAGGCGGGACAAAAAACTTTAACCGGACACACGGACGTACGGAAGGACGTATGCCAAAATGTCGACGATATCGTGCTTTCTGCAAGCGGGTGCGACAATGATGATAAACACCCATGTGAAGTATCAAGGTAATGGGTGAAGCAGTTGCAGAGATACAGTACACAAACAAGAAACGAGGCAAAGCCACGAAGGCCAGGTTTTTTCCAAGCATGGACACTTGGATAACATAATTATACCCACTTTTTGTAGACTAGATTGCCGTGGACTGCATGTCGCGCCTTGGGGCGAGGCATGGACACTAAAAAAATAGATATAATAGATGGAAAATCTTTAACGAAAAAACTTTAATCGGACAAACGGACGTACGGACGGACGGACGTATGCCAAAATGCCGACGATATCGCGCTTTCCGCAAGCAGGTGCGACAATGATGATAAACACCCATGTGAAGTATCAAGGTAATGGGTGAAGCAGTCGCAGAGATATAGTACACGAAAAAACTTTAACAAATAAATTCAAAGTAATTTGACCTTGACATTGCGCACAGGGGCCGCACGGTTGGGGGTTAAAAGAATGAAAATATGGACGATGATAAACACCCATGTGAAGTTTTAAGGTAAATGGGCGAAGCAGATTGCAGAGATATAGTATAACGAACGAAAAAGTTTTAACCAAAAAATTTAACCAGACGTACGTTAAAAAGGTAACGTTGAAAATGGCTAAGTCAATTACGTAGAAATAATAGGTGAAGGTAAAAAAAAGGTCACATGTTGGATAGTTGTATGTGGTAGGCACCCCTTGGTTATGAAGCTGTGAAAGTTTGGTGGTCCTAGGTGGTACAGTACCAAAGAAATGGACTTAAACACGAAAACTTAACATTGTAAACGCGAAAACTTAACATTGAAAATGGCTAAGTCGACTGCGCGGAAAAAATGGGTCATGTTCAAAAAAGAGTAACATGTTGGATAGTGATATGTGGTGGGCACCCCTTGATTATGAAGCTGTGAAAGTTTGGTGGTCCTAGGTGGTACAGTACCAAAGAAATGGACTTAAACACGAAAACTTAACATTGTAAACGCGAAAAGTTAACATTGAAAATGGCTAAGTCGACTGCGCGGAAAAAATGGGTCAAGTTCAAAAAAAAGTAACATGTTGGATAGTGATATGTGGTGGGCACCCCTTGATTATGAAGCTGTGAAAGTTTGGTGGTCCTAGGTGGTACAGTACCAAAGAAATGGACTTAAACACGAAAACTTAACATTGAAAACGCGAAAACTTAACATTGAAAATGGCTAAGTCGATTGCGCGGAAAAAATGGGTCAAGTTAAAACAAAAGTAACATGTTGGATAGTGATATGTGGTGGGCACCCCTTGATTATGAAGCTGTGAAAGTTTGGTGGTCCATAGCTAGGTGGTACAGTAACAAAGAAATGGACTTAAACACGAAAACTTAACATTGATTGTGGACGCCGCCCGCCCGCCCGCCCCGCCCGGCTTTCGCCAATCCAATAGCCTGGATTTTTTTAAAAAAAACCTGGCTAAAAATGGTCACATGTTGGATAGTTGTATGTGGTAGGCACCCCTTGGTTATGAAGCTGTGAAAGTTTGGTGGTCCTAGGTGGTACAGTACCAAAGAAATGGACCTAAACACGAAAACTTAACATTATAAACGCGAAAACTTAACATTGAAAATGGCTAAGTCGACTGCGCGGAAAAAATGGGTCAAGTTAAAAACAAGAAACGAGGCCAGGTTTTTTCCAAGCATAGACACTTGGATAACATAATTATACCCACTTTTTGTAGACTAGATGGCCGTGGCCTGCATGTCGCGCCTTGGGGCGAGGCATGGACACTAAAAAAAATAGATATAGTAGATGGACTTTAACCAAAAAACTTTAACCGGACACACGGACGAACGGACGGACGTATGCCAAAATGCTGACGATATCGCGCTTTCCGCAAGCAGGTGTGACAATGATGATAAACACCCATGTGAAGTATCGAGGTATTGGGTGAAGCAGTTGCAGAGATATAGTACACGAAAAAACTTTAACAAAAAAATTCAAAGTAATTTGACCTTGACATTGGGCACAGGATCGCGCTTTCCGCAAGCAGGTGCAACAATGATGGTAAACACCCATGTGAAGTATCAAGGTATTGGGTGAAGCAGTTGCAGAGATATAGTACACGAAAAAACTTTAAAAAAAAATTCAAAGTAATTTGACCTTGACATTGGGCACACGATCGCGCTTTCCGCAAGCAGGTGCGACAATGATGATAAGCACCCATGTGAAGTATCAAGGTATTGGGTGAAGCAGTTTCAGAGATATAGTACACAAACAAACTTTAACAAAAAAATTCAAATAATTTGACCTATTGGGACTGGATCGCGCTTTCCGCAACATGTGCACAAGATGATAAACACCCTGTCGTATCAAGGTATTGGGTGAACAGTTGCAGAGATATAGTACACGAAAAACTTTAACAAAAAAATTCAAAGTAATTTGACCTTGACATTGGGCACAGGATCGCGCTTTCCTCAAGCATGTGCGACCTATGATGATAAACACCCCTTCCATATTCAGTTAAAAATAAAATTTGACCCCAATTTGACCCCACGGGCCACGCCCATTTTTGACCCCGGGGTCACCATTTTAACAACTTTGAAAGAGCAATGTACATCGATCATTTCTACCAAGTTTCGTCGAAATCCGGCAAGCGGTTCATGAGAAGAAGATTTTTTAAGAATTTATGCTATTTTTAGACGGCGGCCATCTTGGATTAGCGATGACCTCTATTTTACCAAATCTGAAAAGGCTTCACCCATGGACCATAACTTTTAAGTTTGGCTACCATGGGCCAAGCGGTTCATGTTAAGAAGAATTTTGAAATCTCTAATAAAAGAACGACCTTTTGACCTTTCGGCGGCCATCTTGGATGACATAATCATCCGATTTCGACAGAAAATGCACCAGAGTGATCGCCTCATTGATACCTTCAATTTGATATATGACATGACCATATTCGGTCAAAAATAAAATTTGACCCCAATTTGACCCCACGTGCCACGCCCATTTTTGACCCGGGATCACCATTTTAACAAATTTGAAAGAGCAATATACATCGATCATTCCTACCAAGTTTCGCCGAAATCCGGCAAGCGGTTCATGAGAAGAAGATTTTTTAAGAATGTATGCTATTTTTAGACGGTGGCCATCTTGGATTAGCGATGACCTCCATTTTAACAAATCTGAAAAGGCTTCACCCATGGACCATAACTTTTAAGTTTGGCTACCATGGGCCAAGCGGTTCATGTGAAGAAGAATTTTGAAATCTCTGATAAAAGAACCTTTTAACATTTCGGCGGCCATCTTGGATGACATAACAATCCGATTTCGACAAAAAATGCACCAGAGTGATCGCCTCATTGATACCTTCAATTTGATATATGAAATGACCATATTCAGTCAAAAATAAAATTTGACCCCAATTTGACCCCACAGGCCACGCCCATTTTTAACCCCAGGGTCACCATTTTAACAACTTTGAAAGAGCAATATACATCGATCATTCCTACCAAGTTTTGTCGAAAGATCCGGTTGGCGGTTCTTGAGAAGAAGATTTTTTAAGAATTTGTGCTATTTTTAGACGGCGGCCATCTTGGATTACGTAATGACGTCATTTTAACAATTTTGTAATCCCCCTACCTAAGGACCATGACCATGAAGTTTGGTGACCATAGGCCCAATGGTTTCCGAGGAGAAGACGTTTGAAAATGTTCACGGACGACGACGACGACTACGACGACGACGACGGACGACGACGGACACATTGCGGTAACAATAGCTCACATGAGCTTCGCTCAGGTGAGCTAAAAGGTAACATGTTGGATAGTGATATGTGGTGGGCACCCCTTGATTATGAAGCTGTGAAAGTTTGGTGGTCCTAGCTAGGTGGTACAGTAACAAAGAAATGGACTTAAACACGAAAACTTAACATTGATTGTGGACGCCGCCCGCCCGCCCGCCCGCCCGCCCACCCGCCCACCCGCCCGCCCGGCTTTCACCAATCCAATAGCCTGGATTTTTTAAAAAAAACCTGGCTAAAAATGGTCACATGTTGGATAGTTGTATGTGGTAGGCACCCCTTGGTTATGAAGCTGTGAAAGTTTGGTGGTCCTAGGTGGTACAGTGCCAAAGAAATGGACCTAAACACGAAAACTTAACATTGAAAATGGCTAAGTCGACTGCGTGGAAAAAATGGGTGAAGTTAAAAAAAAAAAGTAACATGTTTGGATAGTGATATGTGGTGGGCACCCCTTGATTATGAAGCTGTGAAAGTTTGGTGGTCCTAGGTGGTACAGTAACAAAGAAATGGACTCAAACACGAAAACTTAACACTGATTGTGGACGCCGCCCGCCCGCCGCCCGCCGCCCGCCCGGCTTTCGCCAATCCAATAGCCTGGATTTTTTTTAAAAAAATTTTTTTTAAAAAAACCTGGCTAAAAAAGTAACATGTTGGATAGTAATATGTGGTGGGCACCCCTTGATTATGAAGCTGTGAAAGTTTGGTGGTCCTAGGTGGTACAGTAACAAAGAAATGGACTTAAACACGAAAACTTAACATTGTAAACGCGAAAACTTAACATTGAAAATGGCTAAGTCGACTGTTCGGAAAAAATGGGTCAAGTTAAAAAAAAAGTAACATGTTGGATAGTAATATGTGGTGGGCACCCGTTGATTATGAAGCTGTGAAAGTTTGGTGGTCCTAGGTGGTACAGTAACAAAGAAATGGACTCAAACACGAAAACTTAACATTGTAAACGCGAAAACTTAACATTGAAAATGGCTAAGTCGACTGCGCGGAAAAAAATGGGTCAAGTTAAAAAAAAAATAAAAAAAAGTATAATTTTGTTGAATAGTAATATGTGGTGGGCACCCCTTGATTATGAAGCTGTGAAAGTTTGGTGGTCCTAGTTGGTACAGTAACAAAGAAATGGACTCAAACACGAAAACTTAACATTGATTGTGGACGCCGCCCGCCGCCCGCCCGCCCGCCCGGCTTTCGCCAATCCAATAGCCTGGATTTTTTCCCCAAAAAACCTGGCTAAAAATAAAATCACACTACTGTTTACACATCAACAGACAGCAATTATTGAATAGTTTGTTTCGAAATGAAAACATGTCTCGGCATTTCATGAGAATTGTCTCCTTGGAGACAATTCTAATGAAATACCAAGATGTGTTTTCATGGAAAAATAAGAAAAATATGCTATATTGGTGGTCTGCTTATTGCTTTCTGCAGCATGATAAAGGTACCACAATTGTTCTCATTGTTTTTTGATACTCACTACTTCCGATTTCAATTGGGTTTTTGGCAATTTTAATTGGGTATTTACGCAAATACGAAGCTTATCTGGAGCTCTGCTAGAAAATGGGTATGGAATGTGTTCGAGCCAATTCCCACCCTTAAATATAAGCCGAATCAAATTGAATACTACAAAAGCTTGGCTATATACTCACCAACACAGGGTACTGGATCACAAGGTTTCTGAACGTGATGTCAATATTACAGTAGATTTTTCTTTAAATCTTCCTAACAACGGACGGATTCTGATGATATATAGTACACTAAAGATGATGACATGTGTTTTATGGGTGCTCTAAATGTTCTTTACAATGACTTATAACTTTCATGAAGAATCAAGTACCGTATATTTCTTACATACACATGCTCTAGATTTTTATTCACATTGACAGTAACCAATTCTGCATGAACATGATCCACATTTGCTGCACTATGTTTTATAAACATCTGACATTCTGTTAAATATTATAGTAAATCTACCGTGAACACATGGAAAAAATATGATGTTACACCGTTCAAAAGCCATGTGATCCCCAACCTGAAACATGGCCTTTAGAACCGTAGTAGACTGATTTTCATTAGTGAACAGTTGTTTGTCAGACCATAGCTCCAGATAAGCTGCGTATTTGCGTAAATACCCAATTAAAATTGCCAAAAACCCAATTGAAATCAGAAGTAGCGAGTATCAAAAAGCAATAACAAATTTGTGGTACCTTTACCATGCTACAGAAAACTATAAACAGACCACAAATATAGCATATTTTTCTTATTTTCCATGAAAGAACATCTTGGTATTTCATTGGAATTGTCTCTAATGAAATGCCAAAGATATGTTTTTATTTCGAAGCAAACTATTCAAGAATTGCGGTCTGTTGATGTGTAAACAGTAGTGTGATTTCATTTTACCCAATGAAAATGTTGTAATACCCAATTGCTTCAGAAATGATGGAGTGACAATACTCAATTTCTAATTCCTTATCTGGAGCCCTGTAGCCTATTGGACCAACATGCCAAAGTATACTTTTCTAGCAAAGTATACTTTAAGGGAGTAATCATTTATTTTTCCCAAAATGCATTATTTCATATAGAACTAATCACTGCACATATTTGATGATTAAAAGTATGCAGAATTATTATACTGAATGTATTACATTATCACAGCCAAAATGGCTGTGATAATGTAATAAATTCAGTATAATAAAAATTAATAAATTTATCCTTAAATTGAAAATGTCTCCCTCAAAGTATACTTTGCTAGAAAAGTATACTTTGCAATTTTGATGAAATCCGCTACTGGTCAGACAATGATATTTATGCAACAATCAGACCATTACACTGCTAGTTGGTTTTATTTGATTTGATTTATTGGTGTTTTTAAACTGGCCTATCAACAGCTAAGGTGATTTACAGCCGGGCAAACTGGTTCAATCCCACATGTAACCTGTTGCATTGGGGTGAAAATCCCAAAATCAGAACGGAATATTTACATAGAAATACATTTCTATTCAGCCCTGAAATTAGAATAACCTGACCTAGTGCAAGTCCATAGCAGACCAAAGCCACTTGGCTCCTTCTATACAAAGTAATAGTATTAGGAATAATCGTATTACTCATACAAGGGGTATAACCAGATTAAACCCTCACATGCAAGAATGCCAAAGATGTACCTCCAGGCCAAACCAGTAGCCGATTTCACCAACATTGCAAAGTATACTTTACTAGCAAAGTATACTTTGAGGGAGTAATCATTTATTTTTCCTGAAATGCATTATTTCATATAGAACTAACAAATGCATATATTTCATGATTAAAAGTATGCAGAATTATTATACTGAATTTATTACATTATCACAGCCAAAATGGCTGTGATAATGTAATAAATTCAGTATAATAAAAATTAATAAATTTATCATAAAATTGAAAATTTCTCCCTCAAAGTATACTTTGCTAGATAAGTATACTTTGCAATGTTGGTGAAATACTAGGCTGCTGAAGTTTGAATATCCACCATGCAATAAACCTGAAAATGGAGCTTATTCGGGACACCGGTAACAATGAAACCCAATCATTAAATTACCAATACTGAATTCTAATTTGCATATAAATTAAATATGCAAATTAAGGTCAACAGTATACACACATGTACACATTTCTGTTTTATTTGTGTCAATATAGAAATTAACATATTAACCATATTAACCGTACATATTTGGACATTCCCAGCTGTGAGAAACCATATATTAACCCTTAGACCGCTACTCACAACAATTGTCGTCTGCTGTTGCTTTTATATCTTGCCTTATTTCTCAATAAAAACATGGTTTGACAGCACTTCAGAATCATTTCCAATGGAAATGATTCTGAAGTGCTGTGAAACCATGTTGTAAATTGTTCTAAAGTGCTGTGAAAGCATGTTTTTGATGATAAAAATGGAAATTAGAAAATAAAAAGCAGACGACAAAAAAAATAAGATAGCGGTCTAAGGGTTAATGTGTGTTTCCTAGTGGTGCAACGATATGATATACCGGTATATTGCGATATGTCATCCTGACGATACGTATTGTGGTACGGTTTTCGCTATCGCATATTTACGCCATATTCTCGGTCGCCATCTTGTGTTAAAATAATTGTGTAAAATTATTCAAAATCATTCAAAACATAATTTTTAATATGACAGAAGTAAATATTTGTAATAAACATGCCACAATTAGATGACTAATACATGTAGGAGTAATCTCAGACTCCAATTTCTGTTGTGAACCTTCATGTGTCCCCATTCGCTTGACAGCATGACTTTGCATAAAATAAATTGCAAAAAACATATCACCAGTTTAACATTAGCCCAGCACAGATTACTGTCTTATATACTGTGTCATTACTATAAATTGTTTGATTGTGTCTTCCTCTGGTGCTACACACCAAACAAGGAGTTCGAAGTTATAACGAGAGCTGTAGGAGAACAGCATAGCTCGACTACGAGGGTTGTCGATGTACACATAGCTTGACAAAGAAGGTGGCTGCGGCCTGCATAAAAACCTTAACCAAGGTTGACTAAAAACATTAACCAAGGGATTATTGATGTACTCACTAGGAGATAAAGTTTTCCAAGTATGGTTGCTGTAGGCCCAGGAGTATTCCATATACAAGCTTGACTAAAAACCGTAACCAAGGGGAGAAAACTAAGTAATCCAAGGATAAAAGTAGGTCAAGGTAAAATATAGGTCAGAGATTATTGATGTACATCATTAGGAGATGAAGTTGTCCAAGTATGGTTGATGTAGGCCCAGAAGTATTCCATATACAAGAAGCTTGACTATAAACATTAACCAAGTAATTGAAGGTTAAATGTAGGTGAAGGTAAAATAAAGGTCAGGGGTTATTGATGTACATCCCTATGAGAAAAAGTTATCCAAGTATGGTGTCTGTATGCACAATAGTATTCCATCTACAAGCTTGACTAAAAACCTTAACCAACGTTGAGTAACTAGATGGCCGCGGCCTGCATGTCGCGCCTTGTGGCGAGGTATGGACACTAAAAAAAAAGATATAGTATAACGAAAAACTTTAACCAAAAAACTTAAGCAAAAACTTTAACCGGACACACGTACGTACGTACGACAAAGTGCCGACTATATCGCGCTTTCCGCAAGCGGGCGCGAAAAAAACTTTAACCAAAAACTTCAAAGTAATTTGACCTTGACATTGGGCACAGGGGCCGCACGGGAGGGAGTAGAATGAAAATATAGATGATGATAAACACCCATGTGAAGTTTCAAGGTAATGGGCAAAGCAGTTGCAGTGATATAGTATAACGAAAAAATTTAACCAAAAAACTTAACCAAAAACTTTAACCAAAAAACTTAACCAAAAAACTTAACCAAAAAACTTAACCAAAAACTTTTAACAAAAAACTTAACCAAAAAATTTGAAACCTTGACATTGGGCACAGCGGCCGCCGGAAGGGGGGTAGAATGAAAAAAAATATGATTTTGATTAAACCCATATTGAATTTTCAAGGTAATGGCCAAAGCAGTTGCAGATTTATATAAACAAAAACTTTAACCAAAAAAACTTAACCAAAAACTTTAACCAAAAAACTTAACCAAAAAATTTAACCAAAAACTTTTAACCAAACGACTTAACCAAAAACTTCAAAGTAATTTGACCTTGACATTGGGCACAGGGGCCGCACGGGAGGGGGGTAGAATGAAAATATAGATGATGATAAACACCCATGTGAAGTTTTCAAGGTAATGGGCAAAGCAGTTGCAGAGATATAGTATAACGAAAAACTTTAACCAAAAAACTTAACCAAAAACTTTAACCAAAAAACTTAGCCAAAAACTTCAAAGTAATTTGACCTTGACATTGGGGGGGCACAGGGGCCGCATGGGAGGGGGGTAGAATGAAAATATAGATGATGATAAACACCCATGTGAAGTTTCAAGGTAATGGGCAAAGCAGTTGCAGAGATATAGTATAACCAAAAACTTTAACCAAAAAACTTAACCAAAAACTTTAACCAAAAAACTTAACCAAAAAACTTAACCAAAAACTTCAACCAAAGAACTTAACCAAAAACTTCAAAGTAATTTGACCTTGACATTGGGCACAGGGGCCGCACGGGAGGGGGGTAGAATGAAAATATAGATGATGATAAACACCCATATGAAGTTTCAAGGTAATGGGCAAAGCAGTTGCAGAGATATAGTATAACGAAAAACTTTAACCAAAAAACTTAACCAAAAAACTTAACCAAAAACTTTAATAGTATAACGAAAAACTTTAACGAAAAACTTTAACCAAAAAACTTAACCAAAAACTTTAACCAAACAACTTAACCAAACAACTTAACCAAAAACTTTAACCGGACACACGTACGTACGTACGTACGCCAAAGTGCCGACTATATCGCGCTTTCCGCAAGCGGGCGCGACAAAAACCTTAACCAAGGGGAATTAAGTAAGTAATTTAAGGTTAAATGTAGGTCAAGGTCAAATATAGGTCAGGGGTTGTTGATGTACATCAATAGGAGATGAAGTTGTCCAAGTATGGTTGGTGTAGGGCCAGGAGTATTCCATATACAAGCTTGACTAAAAACCTTACCCAAGGGGAAATAACTAAGTAATTCAAGGTTAAAAGTAGGTCAAGGTCAAATATAGGTCAGGGATTATTTATGTACATCACTAGGAGATGAAGTCTGGTCCAAAGTATGGGTTGGTGTAGGGCCATTGAGTATTCTATCTACAAGCTTGACTAAAAACCTTAGCCAAAGAGAATTAAGCAAGTAATTCAAGAGGAAATGTAGGTCAAGGTCAAATATAGATCAGGGGTTATTGATGTACATCACTATGACAAAAGGTTGTCCAAGTATGGTGTCTGTATGCACAATAGTATTCCATGTACAAGCTTGAGTAAAAAGCTTAACCAAGGTCGAGTAAAAACCTTAACCAAGGGAATTAACTAAGTAATTCAAGGTTAAATGTAGGTCAAGGTCAAATATAGGTCAGGGGTTGTTGATGTACATCACTAGGAGATGAAGTTGTCCAAGTATGGTTGGTGTAGGGCCAGGAGTATTCCATCTACAAGCTTGACTAAAAACGTTAACCAAGGGGAATTAAGTAAGTAATTCAAGAGGAAATGTAGGTCAAGGTCAAATATAGACCAGGGGTTGTTGATGTACATCACTAGGAGATGAAGTTGTCCAAGTATGGTGGGTGTAGGGCCAGTAGTATTCCATATAGAAGGTTGACTAAAAACCTTAACCAAAATGAATTAAGTAAGTAATTGAAGAGGAAATGTAGGTCAAGGTCAAATATAGATCAGGGGTTATTGATGTACATACCTATGAGAAAAGGTTGTCGAAGTATGGTGTCTGGATGCACAATAGTATTCAATGTACAAGCTGAAAAAAAACCTTAACCAAGGTTGACTAAAAAACTTAACCAAGGGGAATTAAGTAAGTAATTCAAGAGGAAATGTAGGTGAAGGTCAAATATAGATGAGGGGTTATTGATGTACATCACAAGGAGATGAAGTTGTCCAAGTATGGTGGGTGTAGGGCCAGTAATATTCCATATACAAGCTTGACTAAAAACCTTAACCAAGGCGTGACGGTGACGCCGACGCCGGGGTGACAACATAAGCTCTACTTATTCTTCGAATAGTCCAGCTAAAAATGTGCACTAAAAACGAACTTTCTAGTGTAGGACAGTAGTCTTGTTCTGACTTAGGGGAGATAACTCTTGTTTACTAATGGACTTATTATAGTGGAACATTTATTTTTTGAAAATAACTTTATAATAAACGAATAAAGAAGGAATAATACTATATAATCTTAATAGTATGTACATTAGTACTCGCTTAAAAGCTGTAGCAATATAATTGTTAACAAATTTAATATGATTTTGTGTTTATATTAATACTCCTTTTTAGGCACCATCTCGTTATTACATTCATACACATGACTCCATTTTCTTGTCCAACATGAAAACGCCAGTAGCAAAATAATTCGGACAAATTGGCGTCCCAGTGAAGGAAAGTTTGTACTGTCATTGTTAAATATACAAGGGAGCCCTCACACACCCCACACATTTTTCTATTGAACATACATGTAACACCATTGGCAATCCATCAGTCAGTATTATGTTCTCATGCTTCATATTTTGAACAAGTATAATACCAATCTAAGGGACTGGTCATTATTTATCACCAAGGGGGTTCGGGTGGGAATGGGGATGGATACATTTTGTTAACTCACCTTAGAAAAGTATAAGCCCCCACCCCTTCCCACAGCTTTTCATTAAATTGTGAGCAAACCCCCCCCCCCCCCCCCCCCCCCCCCCCCCCCCCCCCCCCCCCCCCCCCCCCCCCCCCCCCCCCCAATAACAATTAATAATGTTCAAGCCCAAAACGAGACGGTTCAAATGAGTGATATCATATTTTTGTAATAAACATATATTGCATCTACTGATTGCCTGGGTTAATCATGCCCCTATGCGATAGCCAGGGGGGCATATTGCAATGCTCTTGAGGTTCCGTACATTTACATCAACAAGTTTGTAAGAGTTTCTCCAGTTAGAGTCCAGTATTCCAGAGGGGCACATCCATGTTTTACAAACATAATGTCTAGTATTAATGTTGGTACAAAAGCTAATTTATTAAAGGTATTAATACATGTACATACATTTTCCTAAAATATTGGGCAAGCAGCTTTTTTGTCCGGGCGAGTAAATTATAATTGTACTTGCCCGGCCGGGCAAGTGTGAAAAGTGAATATTTTTAAGCCCTGAATATCGCAATACGTATTGCAATATGGGTTTGTTGTATCGCAATATATCGCAATACGGGTTTGACCGTATCGTTGCACCTCTAGACATTTTCCACCGAATAAATTGTGCCCGAATATTTAGAATTATTGCGGTATTTCAGATTCCATTCACAGACACAACATGCAACATTAATAGGGTCATCAACATACACTCTTTGTGGGATAAACATTACAAAATATTTTCCACCAATTTTCTTATTTCTCATCAAAAGTATATGTTGTGACCACTCATTTGAACCGTCTCGACGAGACGGTTCAAATAGTGGTCACAACATATACATTTGTTTTGAGAAGAAATAAGTAAACTTTTGCAAACCAATGACAGGAAGATTACAATTAAAGCACAGCCATTGGAAGTTTCTTCATTGACTCAAACTTACGCCTAATAAAGTGAGTGAGTGAATAGGGTTTAACGTCCGCTTTTCTGACATAGAGGTACAAGCCTCAGGGAGTCTACACGCAGACGGGTCAACGGGGTCGTGTCCCGTATCCACCTGTCCGAGGGGGGTAAATCCCAACTTCAGAACTCAATATTTACAATCAAAATATATATTCAGTCCTGAAATTAGAACAACCTGATCTGGTGCCAGGCCCTCGCCACACCAGCATCATTTATCCAATCCCCTAAAAGTAATAGGATTAGCGCTAATCTTACTTTTATATATGGGGCATAGCCTGACTCAACTCTCACATACAAGAAAGCCAAAAATGTACATGAGGGCCAAATCCGGTATAGTGGGTTCCGGAAAGTATGAACCCAATCGTTAAGCCAGTTTAGTCCTTTTTTTTTACGCCTAATAAAACTAATTTGTAGATTCTCATCCCTAAATAAGCTATCAAATTATTATTATACTTGTATGTAATTTAAAAATATATAAACTTTACCCAGTAAAATATGTTGAATGATGCTTAATGAACGAGAAACCCACTACTCTAATGTTTCGGCCTTTATAAAGTAATGTTTCGGTCTTAATAAAGGCCTTAAAACCGAAACGTTGGACTACACAAGTCTTTGATAAAGATGGTAGGCCAAAACATTGGAATACACAAGTCCTTGATAAAGGCCTTATACCGAAATGTTGGAATACACAAGTCCTTGATAAAGACCTTAGGCCGAAACGCTTGAATACACAAGTCTTTGATAAAGGCCTTAGATCAAAATGGTGGAATACACAATTCCTTGATAAAGACATGTAGGCCGAAACATTGGAATACACAAATCCTTGATGAAGGCCTTAGACTGAAACGGTGGAATACACAAGTCATTGATAAAGAACTTAGGCCGAAATGTTGGAATACACAAGGCCTTGATAAATGCATTAGGCCGAAATGCTGGAATACACAAGTCCTTGATAAAGACCTTAGGCTGAAATGTTGGAATACTCAATTCCTTGATAAAGGCCTTAGACTGAAATGTTGGAATACTCAATCCCTTGATAAAGGCCTTAGACTGAAATGTTGGAATACACAATTCCTTGATAAAGACCTTAGGCTGGAATGTTGGAATACACAATTCCTTGCTAAAAACCTTATACTGAAATGTTGGAATACACAAAGCCTTGATAAAGGCCTTAGACTGAAATGTTGGAATACTCAATTCCTTGATAAAGGTCTTAGACTGAAACGTTGGAATACACAAATCCTTGATAAAGACCTTATACTGAAATGTTGGATACACAATTCCTTGATAAAGGTCCTAGACTGAAATGTTGGAATACACAATTCCTTGATAAAGGCGTTAGGCTGAAATGTTGGAATACACAAATCCTTGATAAAGGCCTTATACTGAAACGTTGGAATATACAAATCCTTGATACAGGCCTTAATCTGAAACGTTGGAATACACAAATCCTTGATAAAGGCCTTATACCGAAATGGTGGAATACACAATTCATTGATAAAGGCCTTAGGCTGAAACGTTGGAATACACAAATCCTTTATAAAGGCCTTAGACTGAAATGGTGGAATACACAATTCCTTCATAAAGGCATTATGCTGAAACGTTGGAATATACAAATCCTTGATAAATGCCTTAGGCTGAAACGTTGGAGTACACAAATCCTTGATAAAGGACTTAGAATTTTGGATTAGAACCTACTATTAATGTTCTATGGCCGTACCAAATGAACATCATGCAATAAATGACAATTAATGAATTATTGAAAACAAAAAAAACAACATGGTGCATACACAAGTGGGATCAACAACCATATTCTGATAATTTGTTTGTTTAACAAACATAGCAAACATATTTCATGAAGAATATTAAGCCTGCATGGGGAACATATGCCTCATATGTGGCTGTGACTGGAGAAATGGGGCTTATGAGATTTGTGACCAATGCAGCTGATCAAATAGCACACTCATGAAGCCTGGAAACGATCTATATGGCTTCTTACAAGCATGACCGGTGTTTCATTTATGGAATGGCGAACATTGCAGATCCTGACGGATCAGACTGTGAGGATGCACAGGCTGATCTGGATCCACACTGGTCGTATAAACCAATAAGCCCCATTTATCCAGTCACATCCACATATGATGTTTCCGATATTCAACATGCTCTGCAAATGACCTATATAAACAAATTGCACCATTTTATTTGATCACATTCAACTAAGTTTGCATTATATTCAATTAGAACTGGGGAGTAGTTTGTACGCTGATCAGGGCTTACACAGTTGGCCATTCAGCCTTACTGCCGAGAGCAAAATGATTATGATTCAAATCTCACTTTGGGAATGTGTAAGGGGATCGAAATATACAGTGGAACCTCTCTAAACCAGACACCCTGGGAGGTCCCCAGGTCCCCAGGGTGTCCGGCCTACAGGTTTCACTGTAAATCAGGCATTGATCACTCTGAGCCATAATTGTGTGCTATGCTGAATATTTAGGGGTATTATGGTACATTTGTCCATTGTCTCAATTGGTGACAAATTATTTTCCACGTAAATAGATCTCAAACGAGTTTCCATTTGATATGAGATTTAAGAATCAAGTCAAGCACATTTATGCACCGAGCCTCTGGCGAGGTGCATAAAATTACTGACGAGTTTCATAAATCTCTTATCAAATGGAAACAAGTTTGAGATTCTGTTTATCATAGTTTTAACACCAGCAATAAACAAATGATATTATAGGTTCTCATTCTTTTTAAGCACCTCATATTACTAAATGGGAGCACATTTAACAATTGTAGTGATCGACGCCACAATGACATTTAACATAGGATGATGTCAACGTCAAACCATTGTGGCTTTGTCGCGCCATTAGGGATGTCATTTGGAAACCTTTGTTTTATTTGTTTGGCATACAAATACGTTTGGCCAGCCAATCAAATATGCTGCAGGTGTTATTACACACGTGTCATATCACATTGATGAAATGGGTTACAGCACGTCATAACATGTGATAAACAAGTTTAGTACTCATTTTTTGCGACTGATAAGGCTAAAAAATAGGTGTGTTTCCTGTGACCCTACCTACAATATTTTTTTACCCCAACCGTAACTTTTTTAATTGGAAAAAGAATATTTTTGTTGCCGAAGTTTGGTTCCGGATAATGTTGTTGGGCATATATTTATATACATGTACTTGGCCTTTCTTCATATCCGGTGACACAACATAAACAATAACGTTACAAATGCTTTATTTCAACACAATGCCTACAGAAATATCGCACAGCAGCCCATAACAGGAAACCAGAGCTCCAGATAAGCTGTGTATTTGCTTAAATACCCAAACAAGAATTCCGCCACGGAAGCGGTATCGCGCCTGCCGAGGCATTTGACCGAGGCATTTGACCGTGAACATTACAAGTAAATAAATGACCTTGACCTTGAGAATTTGGATGTGGGGGTGTGCATAATGAAGCATCATCCCTAGACAAATATTGATGTGAAATATTATCAAAGTGTGGCAAGGTTTAAAGAGATATTGTGAAAAAACAATAACTTTAATGCATTTCTGTTACTAAACCGGTGAACATTAAAAGTAAATAAATGACCTTGACCTTGAGAATTTGGATGTGGGGGTGTGCGTAATGAAGCATCATCCGTAGACAAACATTGATGTGAAATATTATCAAAGTCTGGCAAGGGGTTAAAGAGATATTGTGAAACTAGAAATGTGGCCTGTCGGCACACGAATGCCCCCGCTGGCAGCCAAAGAAAATGAGGCATATTTGATTATCAGCCATTTACGCGAGCGTTAAGGTTCCGAACACACCAAGTCTGTGACCTTGACCCTGGGCTTAGCGGGGGCGGGACGAATGTGAATTTGTCACAGGTCAAGGTCGAAGTAATGGGTGGTTGAGTGTGTAGGGCATGTTCATATGTATCATGTGTATAAATATTTAAACGATTGGCAAAAGTATTGAGAAGTTATTGTAGGATTGAGAAACGTGCAAGTAGATTTGTCCCAAAGTGCTAAGTAAACATCTAAAGTAGAAAAGGTGAAGGTCAAAGGTCAAGGTCGAAGTACTGGGTGGTGGAGTGTGTAGGGCATGTTCATATGTATCATGTGTATAAATATTTAAGGGATTGGCAAAAGTATTGAGAAGTTATTGTAGGATTGAGAAACGTGCATGTAGATTTGTCCCAAAGTGCTAAGTAAACATTTAAAGTAGAAAAGGTCAAGGTCAAAGGTCAAGGTCGAAGTACTGGGTGGTGGAGTGTGTAGGGCATGTTCATATGTATCATGTGTATAAATATTTAAGGGATTGGCAAAAGTATTGAGAAGTTATTGTAGGATTGAGAAACGTGCACGTAGATTTGTCCCAAAGTGCTAAGTAAACATTTAAAGTAGAAAAGGTGAAGGTCAAAGGTCAAGGTCGAAGTCGAAGTACTGGGTGGTGGAGTGTGTAGGGCATGTTCATATGTATCATGTGTATAAATATTTAAGCGATTGGCAAAAGTATTGAGAAGTTAGTGTAGGATTGAGAAACGTGCACGTAGATTTGTCCCAAAGTGCCAAGCAAACATTTAAAGTGGAAAAGGTCAAGGCCAAAGGTCAAGGTCGAAGTACTGGGGGTTGGAGTGTGTAAGGCATGTTCATATGTATCACGTGTATAAATATTGACATAATATGTGAAGCCATGTAGAAGTTAGTAAAGAATATGGTAATATCGGGACGTACGGACAGACGGGACGGACGGACGGACGTACGGACGGACGCCGGTAACACTATATGCCCCCGTACCTTTCGGTAGCGGGGGCATAAAAACAATAATATCGGGATTTGTCCCGGTAACACTATATGCCCCCGTACCTTTCGGTAGCGGGGGCATAAAAACAATAACTTTTAACGCATTTATTTTCTGTTACAAAACCGGTGAACATTAAAAGTAAATAAATGACCTTGACCTTGAGAATTTGGATGTGGGGGTGTGCGTAATGAAGCATCATCCCTAGACAAACATTGATGTGAAATATTATCAAAGTCTGGCAAGGGGTTAAAGAGATATTGTGAAAAAACAATAACTTTAACACATTTCTGTTACAAAACGGGTGAACATTAAAAGTAAATAAATGACCTTGACCTTCAGAATTTGGATGTGGGGGTGTGCGTAATGAAGCATCATCCCTACTTGACCTTCAGAATTTGGATGTGGGAGTGTGCGTAATGAAGCATCATCCCTAGACAAACATTGATGTGAAATATTATGAAAGTCTGGCAAGGGGTTAAACAGATATTGTGAAAAAAGAATAACTTACGTATTTGCCTTACAAAAAACCGGACGACGCGGACGACGACACGCGGACGACGATGGAAAAAGCGCCGACTATAGTCGCTCCTCTGCTAAAGCAGGCGCGACAATCAGAATCGATTTAAGTAGCGATTATCAAAAAGCAATACATTTTTTGTGGTACCTTTATCATGCTGCAGAAAACAATAAACAGACCACAAATATAGCACATTTTTCTTATTTTCCATGAAAACACATCTTGGTATTTCATTAGAATTGTCTCCAAGGAGACAATTCTAATGAAATGCCAAGACATGTTTTCATTTCGAAGCAAACTATTCAATAATCGTTGTCTGTTGATGTATAAACAGTAGTGTGATTTTATTTTACCCAATTAAAATTTTGAAATACCCAATTGCTTCAGAAATGATGGAGTGACAATAGTCAATTACAGAAATGATGGAGTGACAATAGTCAATTACAGAAATGATGGAGTGACAATAGTCAATTATTAATTCCTTATCTGGAGCTCTGGGAAACACCTTTTTAACACCTTATAGCAACAAATACAAATCAGAAAGCGACCAGGCCAAGACCTGAACATTGTATGGGCATAAGGCCTGGGTATTGATAATTTTCTACACAATCCTGCCCTTAAATAGGAACCTAAAGTCAAGTGAAAGAGAATGGATCTAATGTCCCAGAAACGGCCATGGTCATTTAGGGACGGCACCTCGGTATCAAGTCTCCTCCGAAATACAAATGGGATGGAAAGTATTTTTTTATGCCCAACACGAGGTTTGAACCAACAATGTCTGGTATTGAAGTCCAGTGCTCTAACCTCTCGACAACAAACCATCCCTAATAAGTCAGTCAAGCAAAAGAATCACACATTCAAAGCATATACTGGTAATATTCCCATGCCCAGATCATGCTGTCATGCTTATAATCAACAGTTTTACTTTGTTTCTCGTTGTGCGAAATATTCGTCTCGGAATACTGTTTCGTCGCACTGTTCGAACCTGAAAGTGAAATTTCAACACGAACATGTAATGATGTATGTATATTGTCAGTAATGTCATACCTGTGATCGGACTTGCGTTCCTAATCCAAATGTTCTGGCTGTATCAAACACAACCAGAAAATTTGGGCTTCCTTGTTCCAGATAAGAGGAGCATTTTTCTATTTTAAACCATTTCTTTAGCCATTTCACAAACACAAGTGAATTGAGATTGAAAATGCTAAATATGCATGTTGCATGTTCACGATAAAATAAGAATATGCAATTTTGAACGATAGAACTATTTCCGGCAATGAAATAACTCTATGACCTCCCAAATGTTTGGCTTTAATCCCTTGTCGCATAAGAAATTTGCTCAGTTTTATTATAATAAAATCAATATTCAGATAGAGAAATCTCAGATAACAAAAAATGTTGCCCGCATGGAAACCATTAAAGATGCACATACAAAAAATACTCAGCTTATCTGGAACTCGGATCCTTTCCAAATCTCAGAAAATTCTGAGAAATAACGACTTTGAACAATTCACCTTTGAACTTTGACTTACCCTCTGTTGCAAATACTGAAGATTTTCCCCACCGGTATTCTCAAGAGCTGTAACCTAGCAACAACCAATCAGAACGCATGTACATTAATTAGGTGGACAATGAAACACAATTATGTTATCCTTTACAATGCGGGGAAACTTCAAGTTATCGTCTGCTGCTGTTTTATATTTTGTCTTCTTTCTCAATAAAAACATGGAAATGATTCTAAAGTGGTGTCAAACTATGTGTTCGTTGATAAAAATGGAAAATAAAACATAAACAGCAGACGACAAAATTTAATTCGGCATTGTAAGCGTTATAATATATTATTGGTCTTAGCCAGAAATATGAAGATGTTTGCTGTACAAAATGTGGTACGTCTAACAAAGAAAAAGACAATATTTCATATAAATTGTCCTTTGTGCAAGGTATGTAGAGGTTGCCATAACAACCAATCTCGATAGAAGTGAAGCAATCCAAATTTTACATAGGTTGAGTAACTTGAAATTATTTTTAAAGCTTTGAAAATAAATGAGTAGAAAAGAAATGAAATTAATGGGGTTTAACGTCCAACGGCTAAGGTCATATATGGACGGGAACAGAGTTTAAAGACTCATCCGACACACCAGTGGGATGGAAATACTATATGTGAAAGTATTTTTCATGCCCTAGGGTAGGTTTTGAACCTTCAGTATAGAAGTTCTGTATTCTACCCCTGAGCCACAGCCCGTCCCTTATGACCGAGTAGAACAATTCTGAGCCTGTATAAGGGGAAATTGCAAATGATTTAATCCCAGAATACACAAGATCCTGATCTGGTGCCAGATGCCCTTGAAACATTCATTGCTTATTTCTGGGAGTCAACAATTTGTGGGTCTATTGGAAGGCCTGGAACCAGTTTGCACATTTATGAGGTAACAAGCTTTGTATTGGCCGAATACGTACCGACTGCAGGGGTGGGAATTTTCATGTCTATAACGGTGTTTGCAAACAGTGTAGCTCCAGATGAGCCGGCTCGTGACGAGCCGTCTCATCAGGATCTGAACTTTTTGCAAGTAATTTTCTGAATTGTTAGCTAAAAAAACACCCCGTTTTCATAAATGGACTAGTCTGAAAATCATATTGTGATGATTGGATTGGTTAGAAAATAAACGTATCAAAATCCATTCCCGTTGCTTAGGGGTGAACGGGTTAAAATTACATTGGAATATGTGATTTTTTTTGTGCGAGTAGCAAGGGCACCTGGCACCAGATCAGGATCTTGTGGTTTCAGTGAGTACTGAATTTCCAATTTCCCCAATACATAGAGAATACAGGCTAGTGTCTTTTGATATCAAGTTTATATCAGGCAAGGCTAGGAAACGCAGAGGAATTCTTACCGTTTTATGATCCGAGCATGATAAACTTGATATCAAAAGACACTAGCCTGGTATTCTATTTGTTAGGTAATGTTTTAGGCTACAGAATGATAAATTATGAAAAAGAATGCATTCCACCGACGTCATTAGGTAACATCATGTGACACCATTTGACCAATGAAATGTCAGTTTCCAATTTGTTGTAACCCGGATGGATATTTGTATCATGTCAAAACCTGACGCAGTAATATGTTATCAGTCACAGCGGTGTGAACAGTTCCAAATCCCAAATCCTGAAAATGGCTAAATAAACATATTTTGAACGCACACATTATGTAAAAGTTGGCTTCCCATGTGAAAAACATAAAAAAATTCTGCAATTGTCAAAAACCTCAAATCCTGATTTCAACATATATGGGCTGTCGTGTTGAAAGGGTTAATCCTTAGACCGCTACTCACAACAATTGTCGTCCAATGTTGTTTTTATATCTTGCCTTATTTCTCAATAAAAACATGTTGTAAATTATTCTAAAGTGCTGTCAAAGCATTTTTTTGATATTAAAAATGGAAAATAGAAAATAAACAGCAATCGACAAAAAAATAAGATAGCGGTCTAAGGGTTAATCAACTTTTACGACAAACAGGGGATATACTGCAGGCTACTACTAGATTCATAGCGCTCTGTGTGTGCCATATTTTGCCCAGCCTGGTGGCCCGTTTCACTAAACTTCGCACGACTAAGAAGTTTGTCAGTGCAAAATTGGAATTTAGATTAACATTTGCTACGATAGCCGACGTTGGTAAATGTTTAGAGGATGTGTTCACATGTAATGACGTGTACAAGTAGGTGGAAAATGGTAGCATTAGTTAACCACATGAACCCTTAGCCTGCTGAGCACGAAAATTGTCGTCTGCTGTTGCTTCATATTTTGCCTTGTTTCTCAATAAAAACAAGGTTTGACAGCACTTTAGAATAATTTCCTTTTGAAATGATTCTAAAATGCTGTCAAACCATGTTTTTGATGAGAAAAAATTGAAAGTAAAACATGAACAGTAGACGACAAAATTTAATCAGCATGGTAAGGGTTAAAGTGAGAAACAAATTATTAAAAATCTTTGTACAATCTTGTTTTATCGTACGTATACTCAACAAAACTAGAAACGTCCCTGTTTTATAGCCGGTGTAGCTCTGTCTATGTTTGTACCACATGTTCAAAGCACATGTATTTTAAACCGTGGCGATGTTCAGAATACGATCGTGTAGAGTTTAGCCGATACACACGGTTTACATAGCGGCCAGTGACCGGAACGTTGATTTCCAATTTTTGCACGTGCACGCTATACTTGTCATCGATAAGGTGATTCAGTTCATGTCGTACCATTCATGCGATAGGGGCTATTCGGAAAATTAAAAAAACTTTTTTAATTTTTCACTGTTTTCGATATGCCACGGCTTTCCGAAAACGAGCGAAATCAGGCAATTGGGATGCTTGCGGGTGGGATGGCCGCCAGGGCGGTCGCGCCTCGGTTTGGTTGCTGTCAGAAGACGATTGATCGTCTTGCAGCCCGGTACCAGCAGACTGGGGCTGTTCACGACCGGCAGCGACCTGGTAGGCCTCGTGTAACGACGGCTAGAGCCGATCGTTACATTACGTTGACGCACTTACGTCAACGTCGATTGGCGTGGCTAGCCACAGTCACTGCTAGGCGATACGGTGTCTCAGGGCAGACCATTCGCAACCGGTTACGTCGTAACGCCCAACTAATCTGGGCACGCCGCCCGTACACTGGTCAGATAATGACCCAACGTCACCGTGCTGCCAGACTGTTATGGGCGCGACGTCATCTGAACTGGAGAAGGGCTGACTGGAACCGAGTTTTGTTCACCGATGAATCTCGGTTCACAGTTAGTCATGCTGACGGAAGATTACGGGCATACAGGCGTAAAAATGAAAGATTCACCGATTGTTGCATTGTTGAGAAGAACAGGTTTGGGGGAGGGAGCGTAAATGGTCTGGGGTTGGGATCATGGGAAACCGGAAGACAGATTTGGTTGTTGTACAGGGCAACATCAATGCACAACGTTATGTTGCAGATGTGCTAAATGCACATGCCTTACCATTTATCCGTCAGCATGGTCCTGGTGTGACATTGATGCACGACAATGCCCGCCCTCACGTAGCCAGGGTCACCACTCAATACTTACAGCAAAACAACGTCGACGTCATGCCATGGCCCGCGGTCTCCCCGGATCTCAATCCCATTGAGCACATATGGGATGAGCTGGGCCGCAAAGCACGAGCTAACCATCAGATTGACAATGTTCGCGATCTTACGCGGGCGTTACAACGGGAATGGAGGAATTTGCCCAACGCACTGGTATTGCGTTACGTCACGTCGATGCGGCGTAGGATCATTGCATGCATTCATGCAAATGGTGGCCACACTCGGTACTAACGAGATTCACTGAATTTGCCACATTACTTATTGAAATTCCATCTCTAAACATTAAGTAACACATTTCTGAGTTTTTGTGATTTTTGATTTTGACCCCTACCGCCCTTGGCCGGTTATCTCTCGAATATTTAACAAGATATCCAAATGCAATTTATTGGCTTTGATACAGAAATTAATGAACTTGTTTTTCCATTTTGATTTTTAAAAGTAACCCTTTTGGTTTTTGATGAATCTTTCCTTAAACATGGAGGGACGTTTCTAGTTTTGCTCAGTATAGTTTAGTGAAACGCCTCTGAATAATGCTCGAGACAATTTCGGCAACACAAGTTATTGATTTGCATATTCGATATCCATTCGGAAAAAAAAGCATGATGCTATTAATAAACAATGTCAAAAGTTAACAACAAGTTCAAAGTTTCAGGGCACATACATAATTGAATTGTGTGCATTGTGAAATTTATGTCAACTTTCGACGTCATTTACAAAGTTATCTTTGAAATAAATAGGGGAAAATTCTCATTTGCGACAGTCCTGGCTTATCTACATATGTGGCTGTGACTGGAGAAATGGGGCTTATGGGATTGATGGCCAGTGTAGATTCTGATCAAATAGCACACTCATGTAGCCTGATAATAATCTATATTCCTTGTTAGAAACAGAACGGGTGTTTTATTGATGGAATGGCGAACAGTGCAGATCCTGATCAGACTGTGCGGATGTACAGGCTGATCTGGATCTACACTGGTCGCAAAACCCATAAGCCCCATTCCTCCAGTCACTGCCATAT
The DNA here is from genome assembly GCA_029237695.1 of Conchocele bisecta. Classification (NCBI taxonomy): domain Eukaryota; kingdom Metazoa; phylum Mollusca; class Bivalvia; order Lucinida; family Thyasiridae; genus Conchocele; species Conchocele bisecta. Next base: position 14,214,211 of record CM055270.1, on the reverse strand, counting down.
ATGATTAGCTACATTGTATCATAGGTTCTACTTTGAATTTTTTGTTCTTTGTCAAACGCCACAAGAGGTGAAACTGGCTGATGGCTTTAACACACAAAGATGGCCGAGTTGGATACTCCATGTGCCGTATAGAATACAGTAACGAGGGAAGGTTTGTATATATGTTAGGCCATACAAAATAGTACTTTGGTTCTCAGACATGCGGTTTGCGGAATCTGACGTGAGAAAGCGGATTTGTTAACTATATTTCTTTTGTTTGAGATGTTTGTCTCTAATTGTTATCAAGTCGCCAGATGCTTATAATTATGTTCTATAATCTTACTATAACCTCTTTAGACGTCGAAAATCACCAGATTTTCATCCGACATGATTGTATTTAATATATATTTTGCATGCTAGTGTTTTTTATTGATCATGTGGCAAATTCACAGTATTATTTTATTTCTCCATGACGATAAAATGCTCGACAAGCAGGGATTTTTCTGATGCGGCGATATCTGAGAACCAAAGTACTTTTGATGGCCTTATACATATATCATATCACATTCAGGAAACAATTATGTTTGAATCATATGATGATCAGGGTCCCACGGGTCCTTAAGGTACGCGTTATGTAACCAGGGCCCCAGATAAGGAATTAGTAATTGAGTATTGTCACTCCATCATATCTGAAGCAATTGGGTATTTCAATATTTTAACTGGGTAAAATAAAATCACACTACTGCTTACATCAACAGACAGCAATTATTGAATAATTTTCTTCGAAATGAAAACATGTCTTGGCATTTCATTAGAATTGTCTCCTTGGAGACAATTCTAATGAAATACCAAGATGTGTTTTCATGGAAAATAAGAAAAATATGCTATATTTGTGGTCTGTTTATTGTTTTCTGTAGCATGATAAAGGTACCACAAATTTGTTATTGCTTTTTGATACTCGCTACTTCAGATTTCAATTGGGTTTTTGGAAATTTTAATTGGGTATTTACGCAAATACGCAGCTTATCTGGAGCCCTGTTAGCCTATAATATGATATATTTTACTGTGGTTTTTCGTGGAGTGGTGCCATGTAGCTTATCTGGAGCTCTGTGTAACCATCCATAATATATCAGACGAAATTATAAAGCGGCATTACCTGTCTCTGAAGAGTGTTGAGTCTGCTCGTCAGCTGGTTGAGAGTTGTCTCCACTTGGCCCGAGGGTTCGAGATTGTTCAGGCTCGATTCTATAGACGTCAAACGGCTGTTGACATTCTGTGGTACCTGGGGGTAGAACGTACAGTATGGGATTTTATTATTGATCATGTAATTACTGAATCATGTTTTATGACTCTTCAACAGAAAGGCCACATACAAACATAAATGCACCTGAATGGCAAGCTTTGATAATCTGATAGAATTCCACATTTTCTATGAAAATTTCATCAGCTGTAGACATCATTTACAGAAAATATAGTAAATTATGTAAATATTTTTCATGAGATATGGCACATGTTCTTAGGTACAAAATCACCTCGGGCCATTCCACTAAACTTCGTACGACTAAAATGTTCGTCGTAAGTGCAAAATTATGATAGTCTGTGAATTTCACATTAACAATGTTTTCTTGTAAACAATTATTGGATTTATATTTATTGAGCATAGGCTGCATGCAGCCTATGCTCAATAAATGTAAATCCATCAATTGAAATTTCCAGACGATCCTAAAATTGCACTTACAAACATTTTAGTCGTACAAAGTTTAGTGAAACGGGCCCCTGGGTGTGTCCCATTTGAGCATGGCTCTAGAAGTATCACCGTTGTTAGCCAATACTGATTTTCAAAACATGCAAAATTTTGCATTCACGACAGCCGAAATGTGACACAAAACTCAAAGCCCATGCGGATTTTAATTCTACATCAGTTCTATGAAGTAAATCTAACAACAAATGGTGTCTGAATATGTAGTGTTACTATGGCAAGTAATAGAGAATACTGGCTAGTGTATTTTGATATCAAGTTTAAAATCAGGCAAGGCTAGGAAACTCATAGAAATTCCGAGGCTTGCCGAGGAATTCCTACCGAGTCTGATAAACTTGATATCAAAATACACTAGCATGGTAATGCTAGTGTATTTTGATATCAAGTTTTTTCAGGCAAGGCTAGAAACGTGTAGAAATTCCGAGGTTCGCCGAGTAATTTCTACCGTTTCTGAGCCGAGCCATGGTTACTGATGGTACGTGACCAGCTTACCGTGGCCTGAAGTAGGTCAATGCGGTGTCCGAGGGTGGTCAGTTGTAGCTGCACTTGACCGCTGGGCTGCAGATTGTCCAGTCGACTCTCCAGCTGGGAGAGACGAGAATCCACGTCGCTAGACGACGATGGTGACGTCTGCAACTCGTCTATGGCTAGCTTGTTGTCCTTCACCTGTCATTGATTGATTAATTGATTGTTTTTATTTGGTTGGTTGATTTGTATTGGTTGGTTGATTGACGGATTGGTTGAAAGATTGAATTATTTAAGTGCTTTGGAATCATGAATATAGCACAGCGTGAAATCATCGCCCTTAAAGGTACATGCCCAATCAATAGGCACAAAATGTTCTTTATATCAGAGACATCATCTGAGACATTTTCTGGCAAAATAAACCATTATTCACCATACCCACGTATTCATTGACATTATTATACATTTTATATCAGACGTGAATTTCCACACAATCAGGGTTCAATTTTGGGGGAGACTTGGGCGAAGTCGCCCTATGTGTCCGGCGAGGCGAAAAATCCTGAAAAAAATCTCGCAAAATACCCGAAATTCTAAAAAAAGCTGGAACCAAATTCAGTCAGGTAATCCCCATTTCCCACCCAGTGACCTAAATCTCGCTAATTGCAGGCCTGACAAACTGTTTACAATACCATTTGTTTTATGACACCCGAGTGTTTGACCAAATTGTCATCATATCATTACGCGATTCACTAAAATCATGCCTACCCGCTGTGACAATAAAAGTCACGGGTCGATAGTTTCAATCATCGCTTCTGGCTACTATAAGTGTCAGTTCAAAACACGTGTTATTCTCGTGGCGAAGTTATTTATACAGTACAGCCAATCGCTGGTAAGTAAAGGCAGCCCTTAGTGTATGGAACGCCAAATCTACATAAACTCAAATATATATTGCTAGCAACAAATATTTGGAGCTAGCAATAAATATTTGGAGAGCTCTCGAAATCATTTGGAGAGCTCTCGAAATCAATTAATGATATCTCGAAATCATTTGGAGAGCTCTCGAAATCATTTGGAGCGAGCATTATATAACACTTGATTTGGAGAGCTCTCTAAATCATTTGGAGAGCTCTCGAAATCAATTAATGATATCTCGAAATCATTTAAAGAGCTCTCGAAATCATTTGTAGCGAGCATTATATAACTTTGATTTGGAGAGCTCTCTAAATCATTTGGAGCTATCTCTAAATCATTTGGAGAGCTCTCGAAATCATTTGGAGCTATCTCTAAATCATTTGGAGAGCTCTCGAAATCATTTGGAGAGCTCTCGAAATCAATTAATGATATCTCGAAATCATTTAGAGAGCTCTCGAAATCATTTGTAGCGAGCATTATATAACTTGATTTCGAGAGCTCTCTAAATCATTTGGAGCTATCTCTAAATGATTTGGAGAGCTCTCGAAATGATTTGGAGAGCTCTCGAAATCAATTAATGATATCTCGAAATCATTTAGAGAGCTCTCGAAATCATTTGTAGCGAGCATTATATAACTTGATTTCGAGAGCTCTCTAAATCATTTGGAGCTATCTCTAAATGATTTGGAGAGCTCTCGAAATCATTTGGAGAGCTCTCTAAATCAATTAATGATATCTCGAAATCATTTAGAGAGCTCTCGAAATCATTTGTAGCGAGCATTATATAGCTTTGATTTGGAGAGCTCTCGAAATCAAGTTATATAATGCTCGCTACAAATGATTTCGAGAGCTCTCTAAATGATTTCGAGATATCATTAATTGTTTTCGAGAGCTCTCCAAATGATTTCGAGAGCTCTCCAAATCATTTAGAGATAGCTCCAAATGATTTAGAGAGCTCTCCAAATCAAATGTTATATTGCTCGCTCCAAATGATTTCGAGAGCTCTCCAAATGATTTCGAGATATCATTAATTGATTTCGAGATATCATTAATTGATTTCGAGAGCTCTCCAAATATTTATTGCTAGCTCGAAATATTTGTTGCTAGCAATATATATTTGAGTTTATGTAGATTTGGCGTTCCATATTAGTGGCATGATTGACAGGTTACTGTGGCGAAAGACGTCGGCAATATATCTATCAGAACCCGGTATAGTTAACTCCCTCCGAATACTCTCAACGAGACAAACAAACACATGCAAACATACGATTTAACGGGCGCCAGATGCGAGTCGTTTCTGGGTCGGGGCTAGTAAAAATAATAAGCCGGTGGCGACTACACACATTTTTGTCAGCTTATGACGCTTTGTGGGATACCATTTCCGAAATAAAAATAGCATCCAATCGTTAGCTACGATTGTGGGTATACCCACTTGAGGCGCCACCTGACGGGTTTGGAAGGTCCTCGAGCCAATTCCTACCCTTAAATATAAGATAAAAAAAAACACCTGACGAACCGAGTCGTGGCCAACACAGCGGATGCCCATGATTGCAACTTTCTTTTTCGCCGAAAAGTTTGACCGAATTAAATACGAAATCAATATATTCTAATGAAATCCTTTGATGCCAAAAACAAATATTGTTTATTACATTACTAACTGTTTATTTCAACCAAATATGGATAACTGTATTGTTAGAAAACATGAAAAAGTCTGTAAATATCACGGACAATTTCGGCGATTTCGTACCTAGTTTCGTCCTTTTGAAACTTTTTCCAATCGATGTTAACGTAATCCGATTTTTATGATAATTCAGTTTAGTATTAACTAAATATACTGAATTTATGCACATCGAAGTTCATAAATGATATTTTAAGTGAATTTAAACGGATTAATTTGCTATTTGTCTAACGTATTTACATAAATGTTGTTTCATTACATGTACTCAGTTATAGAGGTTCAAATGGGTGGTAACAACATATACTTTCGAGATGAAATAAAAACAGAATTTTTTTTTATTCAAATTCTACATACTACTACATTTGCTTCCCAGCATCCCCCCCTGTAATAGATATGCTTTTGAAAACATAAAGTTAATGTATCAGGCCCGTAGCCAGACCTGTTTGAAGGGGGGTCGTTTCGAAGGCCCAAGGGGCCTGAGGTATCTAAGGGGGTCCGGGGCATGCTTTTTTGCTAAAAAATTGGACCTCGAAGCCGGGCGGGGGTGGGGGGAGGGGTCGGGTGTGGGGGGGGGGGGGGGCGGGAAAAATCCGGGAAAATATGATTTTGATCACTTCTCCCTAATTTCCCCTCACTTCTCCCTATTTTGCCTGGAGGGAGAAGTCACTTCTCCCTAATGTTTTGGCCTAGATTGAACCCTCCACTGATATCAAGGGCGATAACCGTGTTTCCTTAAAATGCTAACTTATTCTCTGTATTTATTGTTTGATGTACAATGATCATATTTTATATTTTCGGAGTGGAAATTTCAAAATAGTTGCACCTTTTCCCAGCTTCATCAATCAATTACCGTATTACACACAGGCCCGTAGCCAGGATGAGGCCGATTTTTTTATTTTTTTATATTTAATGCCGTATCCGTTGGTCTAAGTGCCAGGAAATCGCGTCTATGACGATCTAGATGCCAAAATATTCGTGGGGGAGGACCTCCAAATCCCCCGCTTCGCGCTCGCTTGTTCACAATATTTTTGTTTTGTTTGCCTAGTCTCATTTTTAGGTCTGGCTACGGCCCTGAGACATCACACAATTAACTTATCTCTGATTATCATGGTCTCTTCCTCATGTAGTTGTTAATTATACAATTGCGACACGTCATGCAATTTTGTACCTAAGAAAATGTGTGATTTTTCATGAAAAAGAGAAAACATGATATTTTCTTTAAATGACGTCGATAGGTGACAACATTTTCATAGCAAATACGGAATAGAATAGAAACTGTGATCTTTTCTGTAAAAGACGTCAAAGGTTGACGAAATGTTCATAGCAACAGGTGTCTGTAGCCGATTTCACCAACATTGCAAAGTATACTTACCGTACCGTATCTTGCTATGTACACTTTGAGGGAGACATTTTCAATTTAAGGATGAATTTATAATGTTTTATTACCGGTATACTGAATTTATTACATTATCACGGCCATTTTGGCTGTGATAATGTAATAAATTCAGTATAATAATTCTGCATAATTTTAATCATGAAATATATGCAGTCGTTAGCTATAGTTCTATATGAAAGAATGAATTTCGGGAAAAATAAATGATTACTCCCTCAAAGTATACTTAGCTAGATAAGTATGCTGAGCAATTTTGGTGAAATCGGCTACTGGTCTAGAGACGTTCCACCGTACGTAGTGTAGCTGAGTACAGTGGCTGATCTTTGGCCCCGTTTTGTCACGGCATACGATAAATTACAATTTAGATATGCAAATTGTGATCAGTAGAGAACAGTACAGGTTGATACACACTGGTACAACAGAGGTATTGTGTCAGAAAGGGTTAATGTTTGATTCTTTATTGGTGTTTAACAGCCTATCAACATCTAAGGTCATGTAAGGACGGGCAAACGGGTTTAATCCCGTTTTAACCTGCTGCATTGGGGGGAAATCCCAAAATCAGAACGGAATATTTACATCGAGAACAAATATATTCAGCCCTGAAATTAGAATAACCCGACCTGGTGCCAGGTCCATACCACACCAAGTCACTTGGCCCCTTCCCCTAAAATAAGATTACGAATAATCGTAATACTCACATAAGGGGTACAGCCAGATTCAACTGTCACATACAAAATGCCAAAGACGTATGTGAAGGCCAAACCAGGTCTCCAGTTGGAATTCCGGTAAGGATGAACCCATCAGAAAGGGTTAAATAACTAAATGTAAACACAACTTTAATTGCAAATACAATTTGTTTAAATTATGACCATCTAGAGCATACTGTTATATTGTCATCATCCAACAAAAAAAGGGGCTGTGAAAACTATATAAACAAAAAGAAAATGTTGATGCATAAGACTGATTTCAGACATTCAGTGTCAAAGAATATTTCCCTGTGCCCGAATATATGGATGATTAACCTAAAGATTTCTCGGCAGTAGTCGAATAACCCGATATGGTGTCAGGTCCATACCACACGAGAATCACTTAGCCCCATCCCTTAAAAGAAAGAGAATTGGCATTGGGATGGTAGGATATTTACCCAGTATTCATTTACACAATATTCTCCCCCAATAGGGTGCGGTCAGGGGTGGGGACATTGGCCGACACATGCATGACATTGGGCTGCCTTACCGTTTGTGTGATGACGGCTAGATTATCGCCGCCGACATTGATGTATCCCCCTGCTGTGGCCCGGAATGTGATGTTGTGGTTCGTACCGGACTGGAACAATAGGTGGCCATTCTGGGTCACAATTCGTGGTCTGCAATGTACAATGCGATTGTTTTAAGAAGTATTGCAAGAAAAAGTTATTCACCCATTTTCATGACAGATATCCATTCACAGTTATCTACATTTACAAACATTTGTTTAATATTTTCTTCATTTCTCAATGAAGGTATACGGTGTTACCACTAATTTGAACCGCATCGGCTATTAATTAAATTAAATTAATGAAACATTTCAGTCAGAAAACTTGTATATATTCAGCATGTGACGGGTAAAGATCACACAAAATCCACATGAAAAAGACAAAGAGCAAAGAAATGCCAAACTGTGTGCTTGTGTTGTAAATCAAATAAACCATGGTGGAAGCCAACCTATAACAAACTATAAATGTGCTCCGACATCAGCATAACTATGACAGCTATCAGGCAATTACATAATTTTATTGTACACATCGTTATTATGGTACATACATCATTATTTATCAGTAAGCATAGAACATTCATATAAATGTGGGTGTATTTGTGTGTATTGGAGTGCTTTGGGTCACTCTTGCCGTGCACAAATTTGTATTGACACCTAAAAACGGCGGTAGACAGGATGATTTTACAGTTGGTTTACAAAAATGGGAATACAAGGATAACCAATGTCAATGTAAAGTATGTATACTTACATGTGTATTATTGGCGTATCAATGTTTTTTACACGACTGTGAAGTGCTAAACTGCTCACTCGTCAGACGGTGTCGCAAAACGCCAGGACAGATTGGGCTGTTATTGCGACTAATGTTTATACAGCCGAAGTCTCAGCTCTATCGGATACAGATCGATATAATATAAAAGACAGATGAAATAGTAAAAGACATCCTATGCGTAGAGCTGAGATCACTAGTATCTAAGATACTGCCTAAATTATGCAGATTTAAATAATTAGCAAAAAAACATTTATGATCGGATGGATGGACATGTTGTTCATACTATATGGCTGCCTCAAAGTCGGAGCCATATCAAAAGTTGAAGAAGACACTGGTAATATCCACAGACATGTATCGGTTACATGCATTGTCGAAATTCAGTGACCTTGTCCTTGGGTGGTCGGACGTGAGTCGTATCCCTAGACACACAGTGTGGCCAAATATTTTCCAAATCGGTTATTAAGTTATTGAAAACGGAAATGTGATGCTAACGTACATACGCACGTATGCACGTACGTACATGGACTAACGCTATATCCTAGCTTGCCTATCGGCGAGGGGCTAATGACATAATACATGTAATATAAAAATGTCGAAACATCTGAAATATGTATGAGGTTTTCAAGTCATTCAGGTACGTGTAGTGGAACCTCTCTAAACCGAACAACCTGGACGGACCCCAGGGTGTCCGGTTTAGAGAGGGTTAAGTCAGCTATAGGAAGATGACCAGTGTCTTAGTGTCCTGTATATAGCGGTTCAAGTATATTTATTTATCACAAACTAATGTCCCATTTTATATGTACCAATGCCGTTAAATAGAAAAAACACACACTATTTATTGCATGTCTATTAAATAAAATACTATTGAACTAAATTACATTTCAGACAGAGGCGTAGAGTGTGCATATATATTAAAGGTACATGCCCACTCAGTAGGCACAAAATGTTCTTTATATCAGAGACGTCATATGAGACAGTTTCTGGCAAGATACACATTCATTCACAATTACCCCACGTATTGATTGGCATTATTATACATTTTATATCCGACGTAAATTTCCACACTGATATCAGGGACGATGACCGTGTTTAATTAAAATGTTAACATACATTACTATTTATTCTCCGTATTGATTTTTTACGTGCAATGATCATCCTTTATAATCTGTCGAAAATATTTGTTTTCAGGTGACGCATTTAATTAGTACATGTATAAATAATTAAAACATATCACGCCTCATTTGCATATGAAAATAGCCTGATACCACTGTCAGTCACTATCAGTAAAATGAATATTACTAAATCTGTATAGTGGGCACTCGTACTTTTTAGAACTGGTGGATTAGTGACACAATTATACACTTATTTAATGCGTATAAAGAACATTTTTTGCCTACTGAGTAAACATGTACCTTTAAGTATATGCGTTTAGAAGCGACGATGTGGATCCGAGTCTACAGATCTGCACATATACTGGATATATTGGAGTCTAGATAATAATAATAAAAAGAGAAAATAAAAAAGTCGACTTACTGTTCTGGTTGAATCTGTCTTTTATTCCTGGTGTTCTGTAGCGTTTCCTTGGCAACCAAAAGTATTAAAAATATTAATATTATGCATATTTTTGGTGGTGGGCGTATCCCCATCTTGTTCTGTCAATGACCTTCGCAGTTGTGACGATACACTGGAATATCACTGACCTTTCACCCCTAATTAACTCACATGGACTCTTCCGTGTTAAATTTGGTACTATTCCATTAGTCGCAGTCACAAAAACGTAATTTTGTAAAATTTAAATATTTGAAAATATTCACAGTGTAGATCCCGACCAGACGGCTCGCTAGGATCCGGGTCAGATGGAGACAATGAGACAGTTGCTGAGAAACGAGACCTTATTGTATTTATGACCAGTGTAGTTCTGGAGGATCACGTGGCTTCATATAGTCAGCTATTGGTGAGTTAGAAGCATAAACAGCAGGCCCGTAGCCAGGGGGGGGGGGGGGGGGGTCGGAGCGGTCGGACGACCCTCCCGCCCAGCCTCGATGTCCACTTTTTTACCCTCGTAGTCCACTTTTTTAGACCCCCCTTATATACATCAGGCCCCTTGGGCCTTCGAAACGACCCCCCCCCCCCTTCAAACAGGTCTGGCTACGTGCCTGAACAGTGTGCAGTTTGTGGAATAGCGACACGCGTAGACACAGGTGAGACATGCCATGTGATTTTGTACTTCGGATATCTGCGTAATTGCATGAAATACGTTTACAAAATTTACAATACTTTCCGTAAATGGTGTCAAAAGTTGACAAAATATTCAGAGTACATGCGGAATATAAAGTCCAGGACTTAGATTGGTCACAAATGTCACAAATACAATTTCTCCAGTCACAATTTTGTTGAAGACAAGTACATGTATCACTACGCTGGTCGTAACGTCCATTTTGTCAGCTGTCGGCCAAATTGAAAGCCGTCCATGGCAGAATACTCCTGATCCCATATTCATTTTCTAGGAAAAAGCGATATTTTCCAGAAATTGCTGACGATGGAATTATATTGATAGGCACGAAACTATATTACACATTTATCCTGAAACTGTCAGCCAGTTTTGACATCATTTACGGAATATATTTCCTTTTCGGTATGTTCCGCAGCCGTAAATCAATAAGGACTATTTTCCTATGGGATGACTAATTTTAATTAGACGGGACTGTCCAACTATCTGATAGATAGGGAGGGCAGTTGCTTAATTGAATTAGTGGCATATCATTGCAAACACTCCCAATTAAGTTGTTCATTTTATAGGTGCTTCGCCATTTTATAACCATATAGATGATCGGTAGGTACAATCTGCGATCCAATATCAGACAGGCCATGTGATTTTGTACCTACTGTCTGTTCCACGTTTTGCAGCCGACGAACTTTTGGCTATTAACCACATTAAATCTAAAAAATACTTGTTTATCAATAAGAAAAAAGTCACCCTCCCAAAAAAAAAATTTAACATGGGGGCTAAAAATAGATTTTTTAAAAATATTTTTTTATTTGTGGACCGATTTTCAAAATTTAACTTTTGTTTTCTTAATTACATCAATTTCAACAGGTTTCGGAATCGATTTCAAAAATTTAGAAATTGACTCCCCATGTTAAATTCCCATAGGAAAATCTTTTTTCAGCAATAAAATCAATATTTGATGGAATTTCATCAAATAATTTGTTTGGGGGAGGGTGACTTTTTTGTTATTGATGAAAATGTACTTACTTTTAAATATTTTTTACATTTAATGTGTTTAATGGCCAAATTTTCGTCGGTAGCAAAACGTGTAACAGACAGTAATAAGATTTTTAATGAAAAATATTTACCGAAATTGTGATGTTTTCTGTAAATGACCGCGAAAATTGACGAACTTTCCAGAGCAATTCCGCATTTGTTATGAAAAGTTCGTCAACCTTTGACGTCATTTACGGAAAATATCACCGTCTTTGTAACATTTTTTTCACGAAAAATCTTCTAATCGCATATCTTCTATCATCAAACTGACATTGCTTGACTCATGTTCATATACATGGTTTGGGTGCATTGTTACCAACATACAATTTAAGTCAGCTACCGCGAATTACACGTATACGTTTGTTTGTTTGTTTATTAGTGTTTAACGGCCTATCAACATCTAAGGTCCTGTAAGGCCGGGCAAACGGGTTCAATCCCATTTTAACCTGCTGCATTGGGGGGAAATCCCAAAATTAGAACGGAATATTTACATCGAGAACAAATATATTCAGCTCTGAAATTAGAATAACCTGACCTGGTGCCAGGTCCATACCACACCAAGTCACTTGGCCCCTTCCCCTAAACTAGGATTACGGATATCGTAATACTCACATAAGGGGTATAACCAGATTCAACTGTCACATACAAAATGCCAAAGACGTATGTGAGGGCCAAACCAGGTCTCCAGTCGGGATTCCGGTAAGGATGAACCCCGATCGTTAAATTACACATCGCGTGCTCCCACCTGCCACCCACTCACGATACGTACTTATATAAGTACATTGTAGTCTTTTGACAGGGGTCCGAAAGTTCGGAACGGTGAATGTGTAGATAATTTACGATTTCGGTCGTGTGTAATGCTTGAGCATTATTAGTTGCACAAAACTATGTAAATTACCAAAAAACCAACAAAATCCACCCGATATCCACCAAAATACCCTTATGCCACCAACACATGCACTGACAATCTGTTGAAACTATGAGTGGCGATTCATGTCATAAGTGCCGTTTCTAACGCGTTAGAGAAGTAACGCGTTACTTGTGAGAAGTAACGCGTTACTAATGTATGTACTATATAGTGAAACACATATTTGTAACGCGTTGCTACTCAACAGTAACGCGTTGCATGACTAACAGTGAATAACGTGTTAGAAATTGGCTGTAACGCGTTACAAATCCTCTATTTTGGCGGATCGTGTCATAAGTACTGATTATAACGTGTTACAGTTCAAACGCGTTACTCTTGGTAAGTAACGCGTTACTTCTTAGAAGTAACGCGTTACAAATGTATGATGTATATAATAAAATATCAATATCTAACGCGTTAGTGAAGCAGGAGTAACGCGTTACTTATTTTTGGTAACGCGTTACTGCTTGACCAATCAGAGCTCATGTGACAATACCCACCATTTCTCCAGAAGACTGGGAATGTGTAAAGTACGGACTGGACGCAATCTTACGAACTGTACATATAGTGATGTCAATAGCGGCCCACTGTGTTATGTATTTGGGATATAGGGTATAGCTGATAATTAATCGACTGAGGATGAAAATCATTTCTATGCTATAGCGTCACCCTCCATTTGCCTGTCTCACTTGATTGCTTCAAATTCTGGGATTTGAGAAATCGAGTGGAGACGGATAAGGGGAGATGGGAGATAACTAGGGATGCAGCGAAGATATTTGAATCAAGGATTACTATTTTAAATAAACGATTAACAAATAAACATAGCTAATTCCATACAACCGACAGTGTTAGATAAATTGCCTAATTTGTATAATATTGAAAATGTGCACCTCCCATTCTATGCCGAAAACAAATAGTTTTGACAACTAATGGCGGGTATTGTAACACGAGCTCTGATTGGTCAACCAGTAACGCGTTACCAAAAATAAGTAACGCGTTACTCCTGCTTCACTAACGCGTTATATATTGATATTTTATTATATACATCATACATTTGTAACGCGTTACTTCTAAGAAGTAACGCGTTACTTACCAAGAGTAACGCGTTAGAACTATAACACGTTAGAAGCTGTACTTATGACACGATCCGCCAATATAGAGGATTTGTAACGCGTTACAGCCAATTTCTAACGCGTTACTCACTGTTAGTCTTGTAACGCGTTACGGTTGAGCAGTAACGAGTTACAAATATGTGTTTCACTATATAGTACACACATCTGTAACGCGTTACTTCTCACAAGTGGTTTAGACATGCCTCACTGAAATTGTGTAGGCTGGTCACACACGTCGGTGGGTGAATTCCTTTACATCATCATAACACTTCATTTACTCATTATCATGATACAGGGACGGCAAACACTGATACAGGCTGTACCGGGCATGCGCGTAAAGATACGTAATCAGGCCCGTAGCCAGGGGGGAGGGGGTCGGAGCGGTCGGACGACCCCCCCCCCGCCCAACCTCGAGGTCCACTTTTTTAGCCTCGAGGTCCACTTTTTTAGACCACCCTAGATACCTCATGCCCCTTGGGCCTTCGAAACGACCCCCCCCCCTTTAAACAGGTCTGACTACGGGCCTGGTAATACACACGTACATGAATTGGTAATTACATACGTCCAATTTAACGTGACCCACCGCAAATTGCAATTAACATCACACATGAGAATTCAGATAACTTTACATTGTTCAAGAAAGCAATATATATATAAGCGACGAACAGTGCAAAACGTGGCTTGTGTGGTTTTTTGACATGTGTAACATCGGACAGAACTACTGACAGAGCCGTTAAACTTGGTCATCTATATTGCAGCTAGTCAAAATAATTGTCAACACCGGTACCGTATGCATCCCGATACCAGAAACAAGAATGTATCTGCTTCTAGTTTCGGGTTGCATAAGGTTAACCAATTACATATATTTCAAGGATAGAAAATTAAGTCATCTTTTGACATTTAGGCTGTCGAATTCTACCGGTGTGTCCCTGCAACCCGTTCCCACCACCGCCCACATCTCTCCCCACACACCACTGGGTGTGGTATAAACAGATATGTGCCTAATAATAACCAGTTTAAAAGGCTGAAAATAATACTGTGCATAGTATGTGGACGAGTCTGTTGCAATATCCAAGTCGTGTATTTTGACAAGTAACAGATCAGTTGGAAATTCGGTACGCCGCTTCCCGAGTATCGGTCCTGTCACCGAATTGAACGATGTAAATTATTGATCGGCTGCCAGACTAAAACGTACCTTGGGGCATACATAATCCTTACTCTGTTGAATTAAATTTTGTCGACTACTGTATATTTTTTTATTTTCCATTTTCCTCATTAAAACATGGTTTGTCAACACTTTAGTATCATTTCGAAAGTGTTGTCAAACCATGCGTTTGATGAGAAAGAAGACATGTAATATAACAGCAGACGACATTGTACGTTTCCCGCATTATAAGGAATAATGAGCCACCATAGTTTGGTATTACATTTTATGACAGTCCAGTGTTTGATAATAATAATCACACTGTTTCTAGTGCTCTAATTAATTTACTATGTCAGTTCACGAGATGGCAATAAAATAAAATTTTACAAATTGCTCTGGATGTACATTCTAACTGAGCCCCGCAGGGGACATGCATTTTGTATTCGTTCCCTCAATTTAACAATTCGTTCAATCGAATTAACGAAATGACAATTCGTTCACTCAATTTGAAAATTCGTTCCCACGAATTAACAATTGAGGGAACAAATTGTTAATTCGTGGGGACGAATTGTTAAATTTAGGGAACGAAAATCGAATTGTTTGAATCGCTACTATTCGCCGTCTTCGATTTCGAAAAGAATGCGTAGTTTCAGTACAGGTACATGACGTGGAATTTCGAGACAACTTTACTGGAAATGGGTTTATGACATTTGTGGCCAGTGTAGCTCTTGATCACTATGGTGGAGAAATTGTGTTTATGGCATTTCTGGCCAGTACAAAGATAGTACAATATCACAATTTTAACCCTTACACCGCTATCTTATTTTTTTTTTGTCGTCTGCTGTTTATTTTCTATTTTTCATTTTTATCATCAAAAATATGCTTTGACAGCACTTCAGAATCATTTCCATTGGAAATGATTCTGAAGTGCTGTCAAACCATGTTTTGATTGAGAAATAAGGCAAGATATAAAAGCAACAGCAGACGACAATTGTTGTGTGTAGCGGTCTAAGGGTTAAGACAAACAGCAATGGTACAAAGAGTATACATTACAAAGGCAACCTCCGTTTACATATTGTTTATTCAACCAAGTGAATGAACATAAACATTTTTAAATGAGTTGTTAATTAATAACGAAAGCTATTAATAGTTTATTCTTAGCTAGTTTGATGTATATAATAGTGGCAGGAACAATAGTTTATTTTCCCTATCCTGCTCCACCAGTGATTGTAGACCAGTTTCTTTTGGAATTGTTGCATAATGTCTCATTTTAAAGTTAAAAAATACTGATTTTCGAGTGTTTTATCATTAAGTAAAAAGTTTGTACACGAAGAGAACTAGCGGGACAGCAGCAAACACCGGGAATGACGTAATGCGCTCCTGTCCGTTACACCCGTCCGTGCCGTTACAGTAACAGGAGACAGTCTCTGCCAACTCTTCACACGTCATGTAGTACTCCTCAGTGATATCTGTATACGGCTGCCAGCACTCTCTGGTCACGATATCACCTGTGGAAAAAAAGACAAATAAGCTAGCCATCTTTAAATGAGAACCAGCTAGGAGATTACGTCCGGTATCACAAACGCTTCTCATCGACACTGATTTTGAAAATCGGTCGTATTATCCGTTATTAACGTTGCAAATTGACATAAAATTCAGTGCTCATGCAGAATTCAAAACGGTGTACAGTTTCATGAGAAAAAAAGCAACGCTAAACAAAATCAAAGTACTGAAAGTACTGACTGGCGGGAGACAAGTAGCCACTTGTGAATTTGCATACTCAGAAATTCCTTGTTAGAAATATATTCGATGTTGATTATTGGATGTACAATCTGCAAATTTGGAGAACTTGATCAGTTACTGGTGTTTATAAAATACAGCCTGCTCTAAATTCAAATAGGTTGATGAAGCAAAGGTGCTTTATGTCCGACTAATAAACCGTTTTACGAGGTATATTGCAGACGTATTTATTGGGGTAAAACCCAGAATTGAAGTGGTGATATACGCCTTTATACGGATATGGTGAGAGGTGCCCTCTGCCAAAAGGTTTGTGCTTCATAAATGTAACTCATCAGGTACCCTCCCCATTTTTGTAGTCGATGAAATTTGGTCAAATATTGATTTTAGGGTGAAAAAAACATATTTTCTATTATACATAGATTTTCTTCCATGAGTTTTGCTTTACTGGACTGATTTTCACACAGGACCATGCCTGTAAAGTTTCATGTCCATAGGCCAAGTGGTTCATGAGAGGAAGAGAATCAAAGTTGCTAATGGAAAGGTGACATTTTGACCTTTCGGCAGCCATCTTGGATGACGTATAACCCATTTTGAAAATAAATACGCCATAGTGATCGGCTCATCAATACCTTCGATTTGATATATGACATGACCAGGTTCGACTAAATATGAAATTTGATCTACATTTGACCCCCCGGGCCACGCCCATTTTTGACCCCGGGGTAAATTCCTGAACATGTTTGAAAGTCCACCAGCCAATGACCATTCGTGCAAAATTTTGTCGACATCCGCTACAGGAGTAGGCTTTTTAAGGATTTGACCTACTTTTCTATGGCGGCCATCTTGGATTACGCAACAACTCCATTTTAACAATTTGTATTCCCCCTACCTAAGGATAATACGAAAAACCTTTTTTTTTTAGAAATTAATCTCGAAACCTGGCGAGATAGCTCGGAAATGATCTAACAACACAAAATTATTATGTGAAAGTCGGCCCAGTAAAACAAAAATTATGGAAGAAAATTTATTTATAGATCACATCTCCCATAGAGAATGATGCCCATAAAATCAATATTTGATCGATTTTGTTCAAAAAATATTTTTGGCATCATAGGTTTTTCGTAATGTGAAGAATAGGGATACAAACCGAGTAATCCAAATTGCATACCCAACAGGAACTCTGGAGGTGTGACATAATATTATGTGAAATCTTTTAAAAATTATGACTGGGCGTAGGCCTACATACGTGTATGCTGCATGGATAGCAAAATGTTTTCATGAATTTTGTTTCGCTCACCCAGAGGGTAATTTTTCGAAAATCGCCCGTAAACCACACTATGAAAAAGAAATGGCCTTCGACGTCGCATTGCGACTGCATGGTACACGATACGGGGGGCGCGTCTCAATAACAGCAATTTGTTCTCTTCAAAAGTAAAGTTGGGCATGCCAACTATTTTACACATAATGTTGAGCATTGCCGTTGCTATTAATAACTTGCTTTCAGTTCACTCGCTGACTTTAAATGTCACCTGACTGTTGTTAATTGCGAACGCAAATTGAGCCTATTGAGACGTCCCCCAATGAACATGCGACTGCGTGGTACACGATACGGGGGGCGTCTCAATAACAGCAATTCGTTCTCTTCAAAAGTAGTTCTCTTCAAAAGTAAAGTTGGGCATGCCAACTATTTTAGACATAATGTTGAGCATTGCCGTTGCTATTAATAACTTGCTTTCAGTTCACTCGCTGACTTTAAATGTCACCTGACTGTTGTTAATTGCGAACGCAAATTGAGCCTATAGAGACGTCCTCCGATGAACAGAGAGCCACTTCCGAAAGTAGACCCGTGCAAACGGCCAGAATCACGATCCCAATAGCGTGGAGACAGTATGTCTCCCGCCAAAAACAAAGATGCAAATGTAATACACTCGTAATAAGTATGCCCATGCCCTACATGGCACCACTCCACGAAAAACCACAGTAAAATATATCATATTATAGGCTAACAGCGCTCCAGATAAGCTGCGTATTTGCGTAAATACACAATTAAAATTTCCAAGAACCCAATTGAAATCAGAAGTAGCAGTATCAAAAAGCAATAACAAATTTGTGGTACCATTATCATGCTACAGAAAACAATAAACAGACCACAAATATAGCATATTTTTCTTATTTTCCATGAAAACACATCTTGGTATTTCATTAGAATTGAGGAGACAATTCTAATGAAATGCCAAGATATGTTTTCATTTCGAAACAAACTATTCAATAATTGCTGTATGTTGATGTGTAAACAGTAGTGTGATGTTATTTTACCCAATTAAAATATTGAAATACCCAATTGCTTCAGATATGATGGAGTGAAAATACTCAATTACTAACTCCTTATCTGGAGCCATGGGCTAGCTAATATAGGAAAAACATAAACAATAATGGGTATAAGATGAAAAATTGTTCCTTCATGTTAGGAAAAGATACACCCCATAACTGTGCCCTGTGGTATTCCCGGGACCAACTAACATACAAACCGCTACTCTCGCAGTGCATAGTTTCGCCGAGCAAGCCAAGAACAATTATATATTTTCGCACAAAAATAGTGAGAGAATGGATATGTTTTACTTCGCCGGAAAGGTCAGTGACGTCACTGACACTTTCTCGCTCCAAAATGATCCCTGCTCCAATCACACTAACTTACCAATATATGAGTCGTACGTCTGTAGTTTGCGGCACGCCATCGCCGTGTCGTTACACTCCACGAGCTTGGTTGTATCTCCCGGCCCGTAACCCCATGTCACACCGCATTTCGGGTCCAACTGGTTGCCGCAGTCGTAGCATTGGAGGGAATCAGCTGAAATACACACGGGCGGTAACTCTGCACATCTCGTATAAGGTCCGTAGCATAGATACGATGCTGCTGTCCATAGCCTTTTGTCGTAGAGTAGCAAATCATGTAAAATCTTCACACATTTTCTATATATTTTTTAAATGAAATTTAAAATTATGGTCAGTATTATGCACAGGTGATGGGAAAAATATTCTGATTGTCTCTCAATGTAAAATATTAATAATACACTAAATACCGTTATGGGATTTTTTTCCGTCACCTGTGGTATTAATATGAAACGTTACTGTTTGCTCCACGTTTTGCTGCCGACAACCTTTTTTGTTTATAGAATTTGTTTGGTATTTTGAGAAGAGCTCCAAAAGTGTCTGTCTGTATTCTGGATATGGGTCATTTTCGTCATCACAAGACAGATAATGATCCTCACTAAATTCGGTTATGCCAGTTCTGAAGAAGGTGGATAGTCTCAGCTGCTCCCTCCCACTAGCACGGATATAGGAATAACACGATTTCTGGTGTTATTGTCACGGACATTTAATCTAAAATGAGCTGTCTGCTAACAGAACACTTACCCTGGTGTAAATAGAGACACAAGACGTACACCATGCACACTGTCTGGATTTTTAACGACATATTTAGCTTCATTTTGGTGTGCTTTTCGTTTCTTCTTTGTTTACTTGGTGTACAAAGGTAACATGCGTGACGAGAATTGACGCGATAAAATTCAACAGGAAGTGAAAGCTACATCATGTCACAAATGACGTCACGCTATAGCATACGCCACGCGCACCTGCTATCCGTAATTGGAGAAATGGAGCTAATGGGATTTGTGACCAGTGCAGCTCCTGGTCAAATAGAACACTCCTGTAGACTGATAACGATATGTTTTGCTGTTCGCAGGACGACAGGTGTTTCGTTGATGAACTGGCGAACAGTTCAGATCCTGATCAGACTAGCTGTGGGATGCACAGGCTGACCTGGATCTACACTGGTAGTCAAACCCATAAGCCCAATTTCTCCAGTGTCAGTCATAGAAAATCGTCTCGAATGACTGCCGACAGTAGACTGGCCAGTCTCTTCGGGTTGATGATCGATCATTCCAAGATGGCGGCGTCTTCTTTACAGAAGTTAGTGAAATGCACCGATACAATACAATGTCTTCTACGCCCGGGTGTGGTGGTCGAGGGCAGACGGGTGGGAGCATTTGGGAACGAGGGATTAGACTGCAAAATAAATATCTCGATGCGAAAATTAAATGCACGTGAAGTCATTAATCGACACAGGTGGGAATATTTGATGTCCGCATACAATCTGTCCGTCCTATCGGTAAATGTTTTTTTCATAGACAGAGATTTTTTAATTCCTAATTACCCAGTGATTGCCCGCAGGTGGAAGACTGTGACAAAAAATGCCAATTGAAAAAATCCCATTACCGCACCCACCGGGATTCGTACTGTGCATTACGATAAACAACGAGGCCAACTGGGCCCGTTTCACTAAACTTCGTGCAACTAAAACGTTCGTAAGGACACATTTAAGATCGTCTGTTAATTTCAATTGATGGATTTACATTTATTGAGCATATACAGCCAATGCTCAATAAATGTAAATCCAATAATTGTTTACAAGAAAACAGTGTTAATGTGAAATTTACAGACTATCATAAGCTTGTAACATTTTAGTCGTACGAAGTTTGTTGTAATGGCCTCCAGATCTGGAGTAGTCGTAGTAAGAAGTCCGTAAGTGCAAAATTGAAATCCACAATAACATTTGTTCTAGCAGCCGATTTTGGAAAATCTTTACAACATGATAGCATCAGAGACGCACGTTCACATGAGATGCAAATTCATAGAATTCTTCGTACGAACATTTTTATTCTACGAAGTTTAGTGAAACGGACTACCAGTCACTACATGTACATACATGTGGCTGCTTATGGGTTATGCGACCAGTGCATCCGCACAGTCTGATCAGGATCTGCACTATTCGCCATTCCAGCAATGAAACACCAGGGGTGTTGACCCGTCACGCTGCTAGCAAAAAATATATATCATTACCAGGCATCATGAGTGTGTTACTTGATCAGGAGATACACTGTGTTACTTGATCAGGAGATACACTGTGTTACTTGATCAGGAGATACACTGGTCTCACATCCGATAAGCCCCATTTCCTCAGTCACAAGCACAAATAACAACAACAAGGTTCTAACTGTTTAGTTTGGTATAATTTCAGTTTTCACATGATTTTATGGTTGTATCTCACTTTCCCAACATTTTGATTTGTGGTCTGTCTAGACTGTCTCACTTTCCCAACATTTGACTTTCACACCTTCGACTTACCTGTATGCTGGGTATACTGCTGGGCTTAAAGTTGCGTTACACACATATTTAATTATAAATTAACAAGTTTAACATGCGTCCAGTGTCGTTTACATCAGAGACATCATCTGAGAAATTTTCTGGCAAAAATAAACATTCATTCGCCATTACCCCGCGTATTGATTGGCATTATTATACATTTATATCAGACGTAACTTCCCACACTAAATCAGGGGCGATAACCGTGTTTCCTTAAAATGTTAACATACATTACTATTTAGTCTCTGTATTTATGTTTTGATGTGCAATTATCATACTTTATAATCTGTCGAAAATATTATTTTTTCAAGTGACGCATTTAATTAATATAAATAATTAAAAAATACCATACCTCATTTGCATATAAAAGTAGCCTGATATCAACGTTCGTCACTATCAGTAAAATAAATATTACTAAATGATTATATCTGTATAGCGGGCACTCGTAAACTTTAGAACTGGTGGAATAGTGACACAATTGTACACTTATTTAATTCCTATATTCCTACAGTTCGTGCCTACTAAGTGGGCGTGTACCTTTAAGATGAAACACATGTATGTGATGAAAATGACTAACAATCACAGTAATTGTGTTAATAATAACGTTACAGAGTATGCTGATGAAGCGTCACATCTGATTAAATTACGACAATAAACACAAATAGGTGGTGTTTCATTTTATGATGAAATCAATTGAGTTGTTTTAGTGGTGTTGTTATGATCTACAGTGTTGTGTTAAAACTCATAGCTGATCAGGATCTACACATTTTAAATTACATATGTATGTTAAATAAAAGTTACTTCTGATCAGGAACTACACTGTAATTTAATAGAATATAGTGTACAAATGTGGTAAGCTAACTTTAGTAGTTATAGCTGATCAGGATCTACATAATACAAATTGTGACGTTTGTGTTTCCTGCTTGATTTAATAATTCATTACATGTACATATTTAAAACATTTATAGCTAATACAGTCATGTTTATACACACGTTTACTTTACTTTAACCCACATTGTGGTATGTAACTTTCTGCTGTGCAGAATAGCAATTTTGACCAATTATCACCAATTAAGTCCATTGTTAAGCATAACAAATCAATAGTGTCTCACTTTCCCAACATGCAAAAAAAAACAAATATCTACCTTAAATACAGAATGTTGGGAAAGTGAGAACACCCCGATTTTATATGCGATACAAGGTATTTATATCCGTTCTCATATTGGCTTACTACGGAGCCCCGCAGAGGACGTAGACTTATTTTTTTATTAATTCGTTCCCACGAAATAACAATTCGTTCCCTCAATTGAATTAACAATTCGTTCCCTCAATTTAACAATTCGTTCCTACGAAATAACAATTCGTTCCCACGGGAACGAATTGTTAATTCGTGGAAACGAATTGTTATATCGTGGGAACGAATTGTTAAATTGAGGGAACGAATTGTCATTTCGAGGGAACGAATTAATAAAAACAAATCCATGTCCCTACGGGGCTCCGTAGCTTATAGATATGAACATTTCAAATTATATTTATTAACGAGTTTACCGATTTCATAAGAAAAGACGCTATGCCGATTTTCTTATAAAATTGGTCAACGAGTTTAATGAATATAAATCATATTGGACAGAGGATCTTACATAAATGATGATTTAATACGATATGTATTACACAAATGTTAGACTGTATTTATTGCATAAGCAGAGCATCATACATTGCAATATTGCTCACTTAAAGTGATTTCTGCAGTGTTATTTGTGTATATTTATTACACTGGTGTATCAATGAGTTTTAATACACACTAAAATTTACATTGTAGAGATCCCAGTTTTTGCAATAATATAAAATACTGCATGAAATGATTTGTTGAGATGATGAGATGGGTATTTACATGATATGGGACAGTGTATCGTATGTTCTGCCTCGTCGTAGCAACATGTGTCCAACCAAAATCACTTCCGAATACAAAATATTGAAGGTTGACAAATTGAAGAACTCATTTGACGTAATTTTTGGCAATTGTGTGTCATTTGCAAAATGTATTGCAGTTCCAAGTCAATGAGATGAGGCAGAAAATGCCATACACTTATGGAACGCCAAATCTACATAAACTCAAATAATTAATGCTAGCTTCAAATAATTAGTGCTCTCTCTAATTCTATTAGTGTTCTCTCAATTTCAATTAGTGATCTCTCTAATTCAATTTGTGTTCTCTCTAATTCAATTTGAGCTCTCTCTAATTCAATTTCATTAATAGAGAGAGCATGAATTAAATTTGAGAGAGCACTAATTGAATTTGAGATATCACTAATTGAATTTGACAGAGCATAAATTGAATTAGAGAGAGCACCAATTGAATTTGAGAGAGCACTAATTGAATTAGAGAGAGCATTAAATGTATGTGTTTTTGAGCTCTCTGCAAATAATATAGAGCTAGCACGAATTCAATTAATGCTCTCTCTAAATAAATTAGATATCTCTCTAATTCAATTAGTGCTCCCTCTAATTGAATTTGTGCTCTCTCTAATTGAATTTGTGCTCTCTCTAATTCAATTTGTGCTCTCTCTAATTCAATTTGTGCTCTCTCTAATTCAATTAGTGCTCTCTCTAATTCAATTTGGGAATTATGCTCTCTCTAATTCAATTTGTGCTCTCTCTATTAATTATCATTACAGCTAGCGCTAATTGAATTAAAGAGAGCACAAATTGAATTTGAGAGAGCACAAATTGAATTAGAGAGAGCACAAATTGAATTAGAGAGATCACTAATTGAAATTGAGAGAGCACTAATAGAATTAGAGAGAGCACTAATTATTTGAAGCTAGCATTAATTATTTGAGCTTATGTAGATTTGGCATTCCATATACACTGGCCCTAGTGAAAAGAGAAGATATTGTGTCACAATCATACAAAACCGGACTTAACCCTTTCACCCCAGAGTAACTGGAATGGAATTTGATATGTTAATTTTGCAACCAATCCAATGGTCACAAAATGATTTTCAAACTAGTCCCTTTATGAAAAGGGGATGTTTTTGTTCTCAAAAATATGAAAATTACTTGCAAAAGGTGCAGATCCTGATGAGACGGCTCGTCACGAGCCGGCTCATCTGGATCTACACTTTTTGTCAATACATGTACCACTATACAGGCCTGTGGTGTTGAAAGGGTTAATGCACATATGACAAACATAATTCCACAGGCACTTTGTGGTATGAACAATTACGGATTGGATGTTTCGCTTCTGGAATGGCAAACGCCGTTTGCCCAATATGTCGCATCTTTATCCAAAGCAAAATATGACCAGTTTTGTCTGATGTTGACCCACATAGGACGATGTATGTGTAACGTATGATAGGACTATGGTTATGAGATTAAATGGAGATATTTACATACGACAAATGACGAGATAAATAACTCATGAATATTTACAGATGTTGGTGTTGGTGATGATGATGATGATGATGATGATGATGATGATGACGATGATGATTTTGTTCAGGAGTTTTATAGTTCAGGTTATATATCCAATATGTTGAAAGACTGTTAAAATCCATGTAAATGTAACTATATATACATATGATACAAATTCATTGTGTCGCTGGGAGATATATACAAGTCATTCTGGACGTTCTTGAGCACCTTCAACAGCTGGCCGGTGGTGGGGCGGTCTCTTGGGTCCATCTGCATGCAGGCCAGCATCGGCGGGATGAGGCGCTTGTTCCTGACGACCTTGTTTACTTGCATCAGTATCCCGCCGATGCCGAACACGTCTGAGGACGTCGATGTTGGCTGCCCGCCGTAAACCTCTGGGGCGATGTTGGCTCGCTGGGGCTCGGCCTGGTCGTATTCGTACGCACAGCTCCCGACAGACGAGACGCCAAAGTCGATAATGAACACTTTGACGACGTCGGGGGCCGGCCTAACGATTAGGATATTACTATATTTTAGGTCATTGTGGATAACGCCTGCTTCGTGAATTTTCCTCACCCCAACGACGATCTGAAAAGGAACATAAACATAATTAGGTTCATGAAAATATTTACTGCTTCTATGCGCTAGTTAGGTGAACAAATATCAACAACGGCGTAAATTAAACATAAGTTGTTAGGATGAAATAACAAAAACAAACCATCGGTCGTTAACCAAATCCTATGTACATGTATACAGTTTTAGCGTTCTGTCATTTTACATTGTGCAATCAGGATGTAAGGAGTTCGATTCTGGGAATATTGCCGTGGCTGAATGACGAACAGTGTATGTCCTGTACAGACAGGGACAGACATTTGGGTTTAATGTGATTACACTGGTCATAATATTTATTCTGACAGCTCATATGTACATTCTGGTCATTGGTCAGATTTGTATGTGCAATGTTCATCTGTACGTTTCTATTGTGTGAAACATATGCATAGCATGGCCCCGGACAGAATTGTGCGGAGGTAACCGCTGGTAAGTTAACACAAGCTAACATTGGAAGACAGTTCAGTACAACAGTCAACGGTCATAACATAAAAT
Source organism: Conchocele bisecta (assembly GCA_029237695.1). Taxonomy (NCBI): domain Eukaryota; kingdom Metazoa; phylum Mollusca; class Bivalvia; order Lucinida; family Thyasiridae; genus Conchocele; species Conchocele bisecta. The sequence goes on along the minus strand of CM055270.1, from coordinate 14,188,115 downwards.
TATCAGCTTTCTTCAAGAAATGCTCAGCAAATGTAATAAGATTATTTTACGAAGTTTATACGAGGATGTATTTGTCAAAGTTAAATTATTGAAAGATCATAGACTATGAAAGTTCGAATAATTGAATTCTGTCAGATTGATTGTCATAATATTTCATAATATCTCACTTTGCATTTATGGAGCATTACTTCGTCAACTTTGATCAATGGACTCCAGTAAACAAGTACAGTGAAACCTCTCTAAGCCGGACACCCTGTGATATCCCCCAGAGTGAAACCTTTCTAAACCGGACACCTGGGAGATCCCCAGAGTGAAACCTCTCTCAACCGGACACCCTGGGAGATCCCCAGGGTGTCAGGCTTAGAGAGGTTTCACCATAAATCAGGTATTAGATCATTCTGAGCCATAGTTATGGGGATAGGGACATAATCCCCCCCCGGACATAATCCCCCCCCCCATGTTTTTTGACACAGGAGGACAAAATCCCCCCCCCCCCCCGTCTAAAATACAGGTATGGCATAATCCCCCCCCCATATAAAAACCCAGGTAGGACATAATCCCCCCATGCAGATTCAAGGTAGGACAAAATCCCCCCCATATAAAAACCCAGGTAGGACATAATCCCCCCCCCCGCTTTGTCAAATGTATGTCTATATTTTACGGTCACTTTGATCTTAATTGTTTGAATCATTGATTTCTTGATGTTATTGTGGTTTCTTGATTATTCAACTGATGATACTCGACACCGATTTGTTATTTATGATATATAGTTCATTCGTCAATCATGTTAAAACACAAGATTTACATACTCACTCTCGCATATTTGCACATGTTTTTGCGGACGGGGGTGGGGGGGATTATGTCTAGGCCGCATTTCCACGGGGGGGATTATGTCCTACCTGTGATTTTGGACGGGGGGGGGGGGGATTATGTCCTACCTGCATTTTAGACGGGGGGGGGGATTTTGTCCTACTGCATTTTAGACGGTGGGGGGGGGGGGGATTTTGTCCTCCTGTGTCAAAAAAACATGGGGGGGGGGGTGATTATCTCCGGGGGGGGGAGGGGTTATGTCCTACACTCTTAGTTATGTGCTATGCGATGACAAACAAACATTATCACCTGAGATAAATGACCAAGAAACTTATCAAAAGTAATAAGATCACGGGTGTTTTCTTGGTGTAATTTAGAGAGGTTCCATTGTAGTTTGAAACAAACAAAATGTAAACACTAAAAAGAAAACAGATAAATCAGATAAAATGGAAGTAGCTAAATCACAACCAATACAGACCCGTAATATGTGGCTCTGACTGGAGAATGGGGCTTATGGGATTTCTGACCAGTGTAGCTCCTGGTCAAATAGCACTCTTATGTAGCCTGATAACGATACGTATTGCTTGTTGGATGCATGACAGGTGTTTGATGGAATGGCGAACAGTGCATATTCTGATCAGATTGTGTGGGTGTACATGCAGTACCAAACCAAATTTCTCCAGCCACAACCACATATAACAGACACTGAGTTGTCAATAACAACAAAACATTTTTACCATCGATACCCTGGAATAAAGGTACAGATACACACATTTAATATCCACCGTCGCATGACCATTGGCACAACGATTGTCAAGTGCTAATTGCTTCATATTTACACTGTTCACTAAATATATTTTTATAACTGGATTTCAGAAGCACGTGGAGAACTGTTCATCATGTGCTTATAAAATACACAGTTACGAAATCAAATTCTGTAAGTGCTACATTTCAATCCAGATATAATTGTGCACAGAGAATCCAGGAACGAACACAATGGTTGTAATTGTGAATACATACCTGGATGGAGCCGGTGACACATCTGAGGAACCAGGAACTAACACAATGGATGTATGTGTGGCTACATACCTGGACGGGACTAGTGACACATCTATGGACGGGGCTGGTGATACATCTGAGAATCCAGGAACGAACGCAATGGTTGTAATTGTGGATACATACCTGGACGGGGCCTGTACGGGACTGGTGACACATCTGAGAAACCAGGAACGAACACAATGGCTGTATGTGTGGCTACATACCCGTACGGGGCTGGTGACACATCTGAGAAACCAGGAACGAACACAATGGATGTAGGTGTGGCTACATACCTGTACGGTGCTGGTGACACATCTGAGAAACCAGGAACAAACACAATGGATGTAGGTGTGGCTACATACCCGTACGGTGCTGGTGACACATCTGAGAAACCAGGAACGAACACAATGGATGTAGGTGTGGCTACATACCCGTACGGTGCTGGTGACACATCTGAGAAACCAGGAACAAACACAATGGGTGTAGGTGTGGCTACATACCCATACGGGGCTGGTGACACATCTGAGAAACCAGGAACGAACACAATGGATGTAGGTGTGACTGCATACCCGTACGGGGCTGGTGACACATCTGAGAAACCAGGAACAAACACAATGGGTGTAGGTGTGGCTACATACCTGTACGGGACTGATGGCACATCCGAGAAACCAGGAACGAACACAATGTTTGTAATTGTGGACACATACCTGGACGGGACTGTTGGACATCCGAGACCGGAAGAACACAATGGGTGTAGGTGTGGACATACCTGTACGGGACTGGTGGCATCCAAGAAAACAGGAACAACATGGCTGTATGTGTACATACTGTATGGGGTGGTGACACATGAGAAACCAGGAACGAAACATGGATGTAGGTGTGGTATATACAGTACATGGACGGGGTGGTGATATGAGAAACAGGAAACAAACATGGTAGGTGTTACATACCGTCGGTGTGGTGACACATGACCAGGCTAAACACAATGGTGTAGGTGCTATCCTCTACGGGACTGGTGGCACATCCGAGAAACAGGAACGAACACAATGTTTGTAATTGTGGCACATACCTGGACGGGATGTGGCACATTCCCGAAGAAAACAGGAATCGAAAAACCACCAATGGGTGGTAGGTGTGGCAACATACCGGTACGGACTGGTGGCAATCCAAGAAACTCAGGAACGAACACAAAGGCTGTATTGGGGCTGGTGGCTACCATTACATGTATGGGGGCTGGTGGGAAACCACATCTGAGGAAACCAGGAATCGAAACAATGGATGTAGGATGTGGAATATTACCATTGTACATGGTCGGGGGCTGGTTGACATATCTGAGAAAACCAGGGGGGGGGGGGAACAAACACAATGGGGGAAATGTAGGTGTGGCTACATACCCGTACGGTGCTTGGTTTGACACATCTGAGAAACCAGGAACAAACACAATGGGTGTAGGTGTGGCTACATACCTCTACGGGACTGGTGGCACATCCGAGAAACCAGGAACGAACACAATGTTTGTAATTGTGGACACATACCTGGACGGGACTGTTGGCACATCCGAGAAACCAGGAACGAACACAATGGGTGTAGGTGTGGCTACATACCTGTACGGGACTGGTGGCACATCCAAGAAACCAGGAACGAACACAATGGCTGTATGTGTGGCTACATACATGTATGGGGCTGGTGACACATCTGAGAAACCAGGAACGAACACAATGGATGTAGGTGTGGATACATACATGTACATGGACGGGGCTGGTGACATATCTGAGAAACCAGGAACAAACACAATGGATGTAGGTGTGGATACATACATGTACATGGACGGGGCTGGTGACACATCTGAGAAACCAGGAACAAACACAATGGATGTAGGTGTGGATACATACATGTACATGGACGGGGCTGGTGACATATCTGAGAAACCAGGAACAAACACAATGGATGTAGGTGTGGCTACATACCTGTACGGGCTGGTGACATATCTGAGAAACTAGGAACGAACACAACGGTTGTAATTGTGGATACATACCTGGACTAGGATGTCTACCCAGAGGCGGACGGGCAGCTGGATGCGCTCCTCAATCATGTGACCTAGCTCGTGGGCATCCGGTATATACTCCTTGTGCTCGGCCTGATGGGATGTCTTCCTTACGACGCCATAAATCCTCGGTATGACCCCCGTGTGTTTCAGTCTGTCCATGATCCTCACTTCATTTACAAGGCAGCCCATGTTAATCATAGCAGACGACATGTGTTTGCACACGAGGGGAAATGGCGCCGGATTCATGTAGTCTCGGACTCGAAACACGACCCCGAACCCGCCTTCGCCTGCAACACGAAACACGTGACAGGGTCAGCCGACAGGGCCATTGTGACACGGCAGCAGGGCACCCAATTGGAACCCATTTGTGTGTAATATTTATATGTGTTTCGCTGAACATCATCACGTGAAAACCTTGTGATAATACAGAACCTGCCTTGGCATTTAACACGAAACACGTGACAGGGTTAGCTGTGGGCCATGGCTACACGGCAGCAGGGCATCCAATTGGGACCAATTTGTGCGTAATTTAGATGTGTATCACTGAACATTATCACATGAAAACCTTGTGACGATCCCGAACATGCCCTCGCCTGTAACACAAAACACGTGACAGGGATAGCTGTGAACGATGAGTGTATGACATTATCCCCCCGGACATAATCCCCCCCCATGTTTTTTTGACACAGGAGGACAAAATACACCCCCCGTCTAAAACCCAGGTAGGACATAATCCCACCCCATTCAGATTCACGGTAGGAGAAAATCCCCCCCACCCGCTATAACTTAGCAGATAGGACATAACCCCCCCCCACCCCGTGGAAATGCGGCCTAGGACATAATCCCCACCCCCGTGATTATGTAAATCCTGTGTTTTAAAATGATTGACGAATGAATGATTAAAGAGATCAGAGAAACCAATTTGAAAACTAATCAAGTGGTGATCAATATCCATTTAAGGAATAGTAATGTTCAAAACATCAGTTGACTAATCAAGTAACCACAATAGCATCATGAGAATTAGACATTTCACTTTGAAAACAAATCAAGAAATCAATGATTCAAACAATTAAGATCAAAGTGACCGTAAAATATAGACATATATTGGACAAAGCGGGGGCGGGGGGGGGGGGGATTATGTCCTACCTGGGTTTTTATATGGGGGGAGGATTTTGTCCTACCTGAAATCTGAATGGGGGATTATGTCCTACCTGGCATTTTATATGGGGGGGATTATGTCCTACCTGTATTTTAGACGGGGGGATTTTGTCCTCCTGTGTTAAAAACATGGGGGGGGGGGGGGGGGGATTATGTCCGGGGGGGGGGGGATTATGTCCGTATCCCGTGGACCATGGCTACACGGCAGCAAGTCACCCATTTGGCCTTCATTGTGTTTGATTTTAGATGTGTTTCACTGTAATATATTCCATATTTGTAAATCACAAACAAAATTCATGGGATGCTTAATGACAGCGGAACCTATCTAAACCGTTCAGGGTTGGGTTCATGCCATGACAAAAAGGAGGAAGAAAGCTTTAAGAGACCCACTTTGGACCTTATTATGTTTGATTTTAGATGGTTTCACTTTTCATTTTTGTGTCTGTTCATGATTGAAAATGACAAAAACTGTTCATGGAGTGCTTAATTACAGTGGAACCTCTCTAAGCCGGACATCATGCGGTCCTCCTAGGGTCTCATTTAGAGAGTTTCACTGCAATAGATTACATTGTCATGTATAGTGAAACCTCTCTAAACGGACACCAAGTATACACATGTGATCTTATTTTTGATGAATTTCTTGGTCATTTATCTCATGTGATAATGTCTTTTCGTGATCGCATAGCACACAAATATAGCTCAGAATGATCAACTGTCTGATTTACAGTGAAACCTCTCTAAGCCGGACACCCTGGGGACCTCCCAGGATGTCCGGTTTAGATAGGTTTCACTGTATCTTCATGATAGAAAATGACAAACGTTGCTCATGGAGTGCCTAATGACAGATAATCCTCTCCGGTTTAGAGAGGTTTCAATGCATGAAAACAATGAAGTTACAATTAATTTTACTTCAATTTTTCTTTTACACAAATTAATCACCATTATGATTAACTTAATTTAAATTGAATCCCATTTTTATACACACGTAACAATACAAAGTACCGTAAATATAAATTAATGCACGCGTATCTACGATTTTTAAATAGAAAACAAGATGCGCAAACGAAACCAGTCAGCCGTCACAACTAACGCAGTAAACGATGATAGTAACCCGACACGCGATAAGTTCGGAGCGATCATCGCCCACAAAACGCTACGACAGCAAGGCTATCACATTGGAACGGTCAGTGAGCTAAATATTCACTTGGGAAGTTGTGTCACCGACATCAATAATGTGATATAAATGTAATACATTGTACCACTGTAAAATAACACGTTAAATTGTAGTCCATTCGTTTAAACATAAGCAAATATTTTCATAGAACGCCTATATTCTCGTGAATAGTTACAGGCGTTCTATAATTACAATCGGTCGATGGGCCGAATGGGGTTCGCTGCGGGAAACTTCGTAAAATGAAAGTGTGCCAATACCAACAAGCTATATGTTAGTTCAATAAAGAAACATGCTAACACCTGTAAACATTGATAGGCTATATTAAAATAATAATACGCATGTAATTTGCAAAAAAATAGCTTCCCAATGAAAATTAGTTTAAATAGATTATCCCGTATGGAGCCTCATTTAGAACGTCTGGTACATATAGAGTCAATATTTGAACCTTTTTACTAAACGCCATAGTGTCATGTGTCCAATTTATTGGACACAGGACACTTTTTTTTAATGTAATATACCAACCAATAACAAATTTACGTTTAAAAAGTCAGCTATTTGTTGTTAAATGCTATTGTATTTTCATTGTGACGTCATACTATATTTCGTGTCCTGCCATTACAAGTACTGGTCCAAGACATCGTGACATTATTGCTGTCTTCATTGTTGATAAGCTCTAAATACGGAAATACAGATACTCATTGTGTACTCGACGATTTGTGAATGCTACAGACGTACATTTCTGCAAATTTGCTAATGTTGAGAGGACAATACGGCGATAGCCAAGACGCATCAATAATTGACCTACATTTTACATAAGTCTACTAGCTGCCAGACACGAAACATTCATTTCAGGTAGGAATTATTTCTTTATTACTGTTGACCAATATTTGAATCGTGCTGACTTCGACAGCACTTTTAACCACAGGGTTACTAAAATAATTCCATTGTATTCAATCTAACATGAATTCAAGTGGGTGGGGGACATTAAACATTGCCTGTGCATGTGCCGAGTCATTGGTTTTCGCGACCAATGTTGTTTCCACAATTGTTGTTTAAATATAGCTAATTTCTAATTTATGGTGCATCTCGGACTCTGTGTGTTTGTGGCACCTCGATACTTGTAGATTCACTTTGAATATATGTTTTCAGTCCAACAAGTCAATTCATTATATATGTAGGCTATTATCTGTTATCTATTCACTATTGTCTATAGTATATAGGCTTTTAGCCACTTAAAAAAGACACTACTTTCATCCCCCCCCCCGAGAGTCAAATGTGTTTAAAAAAACTGTAACAACAGTGATGAAATAAGTAAAAAATTGAGGTGTGCGAATCCTGGTACACTGCATTTGTATCATGAACATAGGCCGGTGCAGTATTTCTACTAAGTAAGTGTACCCGGCTTCGCACCGTGTATGTGGCTTTGCACACACCAATATTTTACATGTCTGATTATTCATGTTGTTTTCTTAAGACAAGTGTTTTCAGAAAGTCACGTGTTTACACGATTTAGAAAACTATAACAACAGTGACCAAACAAGTAAAATAATTGAAGTGCAGTATTTGTATTAAGTATTTGTATTGCAGTGGGTGGGTGGGCTTCCTAAAATTTATTTGTACACAGGGTACCCATGTTTGGTCTGGGGTGGTGATGAGGGACTTCTTTGCTTCATTGGGGTGACCTCACGAAATATGGGCGGGGGTGGAGACTGTATGTTTGTTGGGATTACAATCGTGTCTGTTAATTCTGCGCACCTAATAATAATTTTCGTGAAAATGTCCATATTCAGTCTAAATTCCCTGAACATTCAAGGCAGTTCTTAGTCGAGATAATCACGGCTAAACAAATGGCTTTTACTATTTCATCTGTCGTCTATTATCTGTATCCGCCTAGCGGAGACCCAGCCAAATTTGATCAAAATATCAGTCCATTTTGTCCTTGAGTTTTGCGAATAATACGGGAATAAAATGATAACCAATGTCGGTATATTTGCATGTATATTATTGGTTTATGAAGCTTTTTTTAACAGATCTGTTGTTGATCTATTCATTTAGTAAGCAGGACCACTAATCATTTTGACCATGTTCTGAATAACTTTTTACCAAATTATCGGAATGGGATAAAATTGTGACTTAGTATACCGTTAATCAGCTGATTTATTCCAAAATCAACATAATTTATTCTGACGTAAGCTGGGCAAAACATTACGTGAATTGTGCATTAGCCGGTGCGCAGAATTAGCCGAAATGACATTTTTTATATGCAGATCAGAATGTCAGTTTTCATTGGTTTGATACATGTACAGATATGTATGTCAATGATTCTATATTTTATGTACATCTGGTGTCCCGGTGTAATTTACTGACAAATCACACAATTTGTAAGGAAATTTTTTTTTTCTGTAAATAAACTATGTATAATACCAATCCATTAAGAAAACAGTATTTACAATTCTTGTTATGTGTGTCTAGTTATTATTTTCTGTTGTTGGCATATGTATGGTGCACCAAATGGGCATGTCCCGATCATCAATCAGCACAGTTCACAAGCCCGTAATTCTCAAATCTTGTCAATTTGTACTTTACTATACATTGCATCTGAATTAAAATAGTTTAACATTGACATTAAACTTATTCTGCAATAAATTTGCCTTTTGTTGTCAAAAATACTGACGTTAATGTATCTGTCCTGCGAAATCGAATCATTACCGTTACGCTGAAAAAAAAAGAGTAAAATCAGAGTAACCTCCCTTTCCTACTCTCAGCCACTAATGCAATGGACACTGTTTATGGGCGCCCGATTTATAAATAAACACGGTGGTAACACAACTTAAGTCATTGCCGAGAACGAGACCGGTCTGTATTCGGAATTTTAAGGTTACACATTACATGCATCATTACCGTTCACGGTTTATACACGTCCATATGTATGTAGGTCGACTGAAACCAACATTGGTAGATAGACACACTTACACTGTGGTCTTTGCATATTCTACCTTCATGATGCGTTGTATACAGAGGGGTGAAAAATTGGAGTTTTTAAAGAAAAATCATTTCCGTTACGGTCATTTCCGTTACAAAATTGTGTAACGGTAATGACGATCGTGTAACGGCAATGATAAATTACCATACTAACCAGTCAGTTGATGCGTCAATTAGATATAAACCAGGTCCCATCAGTTGTCGGTCAGTAATGGCACATTTATTCAGACCTACAACATTTATATATCAGGATTTAATTAGTAAAAGCTCTGAAACAACAAAAAACAGACACAGCTTGCAAGGAGTGTGGGTTTCTATTGGCAATCACATTAAAAGTAAACACTAACTTGAAGTTATATTGTACAGCATATTCAAAGTATAAATATGTTTGTTATATAGCTGTATTAGTATTTTAAATAAATGGAAAGTCATTACCGTTACGTTTTGTCATTACCGTTACATAATCATTACCGTTACGCCCATATTTTTGGAGCCTGTGCTATTAATTAAATGTAGCTTTATAACGATGTTTGGTACATGTGGTAAAACACGGCATTCTGTTAGTTGCCAAGCTATTTTGTTTTGCTTAACTTTACTGATTCATATTAAATACATGTTGTTGGGTTACCATAAATGAGAAATTCCACGACTTGCTACTAAATTTCTCTGTTTCGCACTAATACAATTAGCTTACCATATTCTTGACACTTTTCTAAATAGATGCCCCTTCAGTTGTATGTTTTATGCCGTTGAAAAGAAAAAAATGTAAATGTAAAGCTATATTTATGTCATGTAAATGTACGTAACGGAAGTTACATTTCTGAGACCCCTGGTCCCTTGAAGTGGAAATAAAATGTAAAAAATGACGAGAACAATTGGCTATACTATTATAAATGTAACAACTGGACTGTCACCCAATGGAATACACACAGTTTAATGAATTATTGGTTCTACATCGAAACTAGAAAAACGACACCAATATGTACATAAAATATAGAATCACTGATGTCTCATTATTATTGAACCATGTAATTGTAGTTGCGAACAATAATTCTTGCAATCTACTCTACTCCTGTACTGTCTGTAGCAGAGTTACTATTCCATTCATACATGTAGGCTTCCTCTACATAATAGCTAATCAGATCGGATTTACACTTTAGTTGTTAATTGTGACACAATTTGTATATTTTCCATCTGAAAAAAAATATTATAAAAGTAATACGTATGGATCACGATTTGCCTGGTTTGGCCCTCAGGTACGTTTTCATCTTTCGCTCTTTCTGTTACCTGGCAGTTGAATTGGGTTATTGCCCATTATAGAAGTAGTAAGATTATTACTTATCCTACTGCTTTTGGGAGGGGCCATGTGATTCTGGTGTGGCGAGGACCTGGCATCAGATCAGGATCATCCTGATTTCAGGGCTGAGTATATAGTTCTTTTATTGTAAATATTCATTTCTGATTTTAGGATTTTCCCCCCATTTGTACATGTACTTGAACATGTACTTGTACAGGTAATATATGGGATTTATTACTAAACCCATTGACCCGGCCTTAAATGACCGTATCTGTTGATAGGCCGTTAGACCCCAACAAACAAATAAATGGTATACGTAGGCTTCCTCTACATAATAGCTAATCAGATCGGATTTACACTTTAGTTGTTAATTGTGACCTAATTTGTATATTTTCCATCTGAAAAAAAAAACTATTAGAAAAGTAATACAAAACTTTACGTGGGTGGTGGTCGAGAGAGCAAAATGACGTAAATTAACGGTAGTGGTTCCTCCATGTAGGAATCACTATTTGCCTGGTTTGACCATTCAGTACATTTTTATCTTTGGCTCTTTTGTTACCTGGGAGTTGAATTGGGTTATTGCCCATTATAAAAGTAGTAAGCTTCTTACTTATCCTACTGTTTTTGGGAGGGGCCAAGTGATTCTGGTGTGGCGAGGACCTGGCATCAGACCAGGATTATTCTGATTTCAGCGCTGAATATATAGTTTTGTTATTGTAAATATTCAGTTCTGATTTTGGGATTTTCCCCCCATTTGTACATGTACGTGAAAATATACATGTACTTTTTCTTTTTATATGAAACGTGAATTTCGTCACTGATATCAGGGGCGATAACTGTGTTTCCATTAAAGGTTAATGGAAACTATATTCCGTCTGATTAGTTTTGTTATGTGCACTATGATCGTACTTTATAATGTGTCAATAAAAATATTTGTTCGGGTGACACATTTAATTGGTATAAATAATTTAAAAATGTCATGTCTCATTTGCATATCAAAATAGCCTGATACCACCGCGAGTCACTATCAGTAAAGTCAATATTACTAAATGATTATATGTGTATAGTGGGCGTGCACTCGTAATTTTTAAAACTGGCGAAATACATGTAGCGTAGTTACACAATTATACACTTATTTAATTATAATAGGCAAACTGTTATGCCTACTAGATGGGACCACAGGTTGAAGTACATTGTAACGGACCGAGGTCTATAAATACATTAAATACGCCTAAAAGCGTCCATAAACAAAAAAAAAGCTAAAAAAAGTTTTGTTACTCCCTCTATAACACACACATATATATACCTCGGTCCGTTACTTCAACCTGTGGATGGGACCCCAACTTTAGCTGCTACATGTAATTTGCGAATCACTTCTCTTATTCACTATTCTGCAGAGGAAGACTATGAATGGAAACGTAACTCTGCTACGGACAGTACGGTTGTAGATTTCAAGAGTTACTGTTCACAACTGAACAATGTGGCTTACTCGCTTACCACATTTATCCAAGTGTTGTGATGTTTTTGATGCCCGGGTGGGATGTAGTTCTCTAAGCACTGTTTCATGTTGGAAAGTTGCGGAGTCATTTGCTGAGTAATGGTTAATACTGGTAAGAAATTCAATAAAAGGCTAACCATGTACATACTAGTGTTTGATTGTTTGTTTCAGGGAAGCCGTCTACAGATCTTAGCCATCTGGATTATTCGTCGAGCCTCTTCAACTTCACCCTGCAGTCGAGGCAGACACCAGCAGGGCTATTGAGATAGTATATGGGCGGTTTTAGAAGAAGCAGATAAGGCGGAAATTGTTTCTCATTCTGCTGTTGAAGGACAAAGGCCACCAGAAGAATCGCTGCCCGAAGACACTACTCCACCTGGGCAACAAGTTGCCAAACACTCGCGAAATGGGAACTGATCCAGTTCCTGACCTACACGAAGCAAAATATAGTGTCGCCATGACAGACTGTCATCATCTTAAGATCAGCGACATCTGAAAATATAACGCTCGAGGAAGAGCTTGAGAAAGACAAGTTCAGTTACAAAAAATTAACCGGAGTACCATCCATGCCAGCGGCAGTGTTTGTGTGGTTCTTAACTCTGATTTCTGCTCTAATCATCTAATCAACCTGTTGAAAGGATGTGTCGTGAAGACATGTTACTTCTTGTGTTAATGGAATTGAGAATGAATCTTATTCACACAAATCTGACTTGTGCAGTTTTAAGATTTGTCAATATTTTTTGAATCGGTGACTCATTCTTGTGGTGGACAGAATGACATTTGTACATTTCTGATTATGTGACACTCGGACTAGATATTGAAATGGTCAGAAATATATTTACTATGCTTTTACACATATGTGTCTGTGACCTCAGGTTGAAGTAACGGACCATGGCCTATAAATACATTAAATACACCTAAGAGCATCAATAAGTGAGAGAAAAATAAGCTAAACAAAATGTATTTACTCCATGTGTGATATATGGGAGTAAATAATTTGTTTAGCCTATTTTATTTTACTTATTGATGCTTTTAGGTATATTTAATGTATTTACAGGTATTGGTCCGTTACTTTAACCGGTGGCTGTGACTGGAGAATGTGGTTTATGGGATTTGTGACCAGTGTAGCTCCTGATCAAATAATACACTCCTATAGCCTGATAATGATGTGGCTTGTTAGAAGCATGATGGAGATTTCATTGATGCAATGGTGAACAGTGCAGATCCTGTGCGGATATGTGTATCTACACTGGTCGCAAATCACATAAGCCCCATTTCTCCAGTCACAGACACATATTTGAGCAAATTTAAAAATCCTACCGCCAACCTAGAGTGATTAGCATTTAAGGTATTGCATTCAATCTTTGATTCATAAATTTCTGTTTAATGTCCACAGTCTATAAAGTCTATATTTGGTTGGTTTCACATGGTTTCAGTTATCTTCGCAATAAAGGATTTTACTTGAAACATCCAGAATAGACCAAAGACAAACTTTGTAGACTTTCGAAGGGAAACGAAAATTTACGAATTAATGATGTATTTTTGTGCTATTATCATGATTATAATTGAAACTTGTAACAAATTACATGTGTACAATAAATTTCGACTTCGAAATTTGACTTCGAATGAAATGGTGCAATTGGTTGATATTGGTCATTTGCAGTGCATGATGTGACAAACAACATATTGAGGCATCATCTGTAACACAGTGCCTTCAATCATGATTCATACCCAGGCATACAAAGTATGTCGAGGTATCTGCAACCGTAAATCGCATTGAGTTGAATCTTCATATACATCTTTATCGTCATCCATATTTGTTATACTATAGCACACCGATGTGGCTTTCCTGCACAAGGTCAAATTACTTAAAGTTTTGAAATATTTGCATCAAACATGTCAAAGTTTTTAAGTACACAATGTCTCTGCAACCGCAAGTCGTGTTGACTTGAAACTTCATATATATACTTCTTTATGAAGTTAGAAGATCAATATTTTCTTTCTATAGTCCTGGTGGGTGCATGTGATGGGTAATTTAACAATCGCGATTCATCCTTACCGGAAATCCGACTGGAGACCTGGTTTTACCCTCACATACGTCTTTGGCATTTTGTATGTGACAGTTGAATCTGGTTATTTCTCTTGTGTGAGTATTACGATTATTCGTAATCCTTTTTTAGGGAAAGGGGCCAAGTGACTTTGGTGTGGTATGGACCTGGCATCAGGTCAGGTTATTCTAATTTCAGGGCTGACTATATTTTTCTCAATGAAATTATTCCGTTGTGATTTTGGGATTTTCCCCCCAATGCAACAGGTTAATACAGGATCGAACCCGTTTGCCCAGCCTTATATGACCTGAGCTGTTGATAGGCCGTTAAACACCAATAAACAAACAAACAACTTTGGCATTTGGTATCCGACAGTTATATCCTTTATGTGAGTATTAGACCATAGCTGTTGATAGGCCGTTAAACACCATTAAACAAACATTATATAGCCCACTCATACGGCTTTCATGCACACGGTGAAGGTGAAATGACTTTGAAACTTGCGTTAAATGTTTTGAAATATATGCGTTAAAGTTTTAAGTAAACAATTTCTCTGCAACCGTAAGTCAGATTGAATTGAAACTTCATATATTTGTCTATCAACAATCAACATCCATATTTTCATTTCATAGCCCACGCATGTGACTTTCATGCCCAATGTCAAGGTCAAATTGTGTTGAATGTTTTGAAATATTTGCATTAAAGTTTTAAGTACACAATTTATTTGCAACCGTATGTTGGATCGACTGGAAATGTCACATACTTCTTTATCAACAGCCATATTTTCATTCTATATCTCACCTAAGCGGCTTTCATGCCAAAGGTCAAGGCCAAATGACTTTGCTACGGCCGAGGGTATGTGTGAGACCCCGCTCACTTGCTCTTAAAAGCAAGAATAACATATCTTACCATACTGATTTCTTTTGTTTTTTTTCGGATACATGTACTGATTTTGTGACCCGAGCATAACTGGAATTCCTTTTTGTATATTTATCACAACTCTTGCCTCACTAATATTCCAGTGTTCTCCCTTTGTTTTTTCACGCATTGATTTTGTATCTGGCACATGGCGATATTTCAAATTTGACCTAATATGGTCCTGATATATATCAAATCGAAGGTATCGTGGGTATTGTCAAAATCGGATAATACATCATACAAGATGGCCGCCGACAGGTTATCCTTTAATTATAGATTTTGTCTTCTTCTCGTGTACCGTTTGGCCGACGCTGGTCAGATTTCACAGTTGTGGTGCGTGGGTGAAGCATTTTCATATTTCTTAAAATGGAGGTTGTCGCATAATCTAAGATGGCCATCGTAGAAAATTTGGTAAAATTCTTAAAAAAATCATATCAACCATGTTAATTTTACATTATTATTATTTTTACATCAAGCTTGAATTGCCACTTTGATATCAAGGGCGATAACATTGACTCTTTAAAATGTTAATGGAAACAACTATTTATTCTCTCTATTTATCTTTTGATGTGCAATGATCATATTTTGTAACAAGTCAATACAAATATTTATTCAGGTGACACATTTAGTTGCTATAAATAATTTAAAAATGACCTGCCTCATTTACAATCAAAATAGCACAATGATACAACCTATCAGTAAACCTAAGATTACTAAGTGAATATTTCTGTGTAGCGGGCACTCGTATTTTGTAAAACTGTTGGAATAGTTACACAATTATACTTATTTAATATTTAATTCCTATAAATTAATAAACACTTTGTGCCAAACAGATAGGACCCCAATTCAAATCATGATTTGCAACTTTGCTGAAGGATGTCTGGTACCCAGTCATTAAGTGCAAAGGCACGACACTTGTCTTATCAGCTCATTCACAAACACCACATCATACAAAACACTTGTCACATGGATTCACCAGTGGGTGTACAGTACAAAGTCCAGTGACATGGTGTGTAATTTCATCCCGTAACATTTGGTCAGGTGTGTATTTTTTTACTTTAACCTACGTTTTCTGGGGAAAATAACTACCTGTATAATATATGTGAAAATCACTACAATGGAAGAAATTGAATGTATGTTCTCGCACCCTCTTCCAAACTCCATTCACAATTCACACCCCCTCTGCATGAATCTGGATACTCCACTGCAGTGCAAAGTCGCAGAACAATTTTTGACATACAGCCGTTTGAATGTGTACTTGTGTGTGTGTAATATTTCTCAGACTTTTTCAAGGCAATGATTTCTGTTTCGATGTAATGTATGACCTGTCGTGAATTTCACTCACAAGTTCATATTGGTGCTTGTAGGAGTATTTGATATCCAGTATACATTTTCCATGGCTTTCACATTCTGTAAAACCGTCTGGAGTTTCGACAATGAAATGGAGAAATGGCAAACATTTTCATGTGTCTGAATGTGGATTATTTCTGGCACTCATATCTTTGGCTTATAACGTCGTTCAAATTGTACTGCATCAATTTTATCGAATTTAAGATTGCATATTTCATGACTTTCTTCAAAACGCCAGTTTTAGAAGTTGATGGTTTTAGGATTTTTATATCATGCAGTGCCGGTGATAAGTCGCTAGGTGGCGTTGCCAAGTCGAACTGTTGTACTGTGCGGACTCACCGAAACAAACCGCCAGTGGACGCGTTACACTATGTTTGCAATGTAATCTCCCTGGGTAAGTTTATAGATCGCGGCTCAGCCAGCGTGTGACTAGATGCCGGTTTTTTTTGTTAGGGAAAGTACTAAAATTGGGAAAATTGGGCCCGCGCAATATTTAAAATTGCGCTATGCCAATTAAAGGTGGTGCAGGATGTTGAATGTAATATCTTTATAATGGAAAGACAGAGTTTAATGAAACATAACGCAGTAAATGCTTATCAGGTTGCCAATTAGTATCCCCTCGCCGATAGGCAAGAGCTGGTATATCGTTAGTCCATGTACTGCGTACGTATGTACGTACGCTAGTAACACCTTTCATTTTTCAATAACTTGTGAACTGCTTCCACGATTTTGATATTATTTGACCATAATGTGTGTCTATGGATGGAGCATGGTTTAGCATATGAGTAGACTCATATGACCCACGTTCGACCGCCGAAGGTAACGGAGTACTTTTTTATTATCAAGGCTGCCAGCGAGGGGATTAGCTTCGTTTAATGATGCCAGTGCGAGGGGATTAGCTTCGTTTAATGATGCCAGTTCTTGCATTATGGTATAGTTTGCTTTAATCTAACAATTTTCTGGTTTTGACGAAGAATCGGTTACCATGGATGTGAATAAAAATCTAAAGAACGTGAATGTATGGTGTGATACATATCATCGAACCGGTATTTCACTTCTATGGTGTGATACATATCATCGAAATCCGTCCGTTTGCTTGGAAAAGTTTCAAGAAAATTTACTGCAAAATTACGTCACAGAATACGTCACGTCGGAAAAGCAGGTTTTGAAACCACTGATCCCATACCCTGATATCTATAACTTTACATGCTACTTGCAAACATGTAGTTGGCCTCAATAATAATAACATACACTCAAAGCGTTCTTTTATAACATGATCATTCATGTTATAATTGTTCTTGTTTACGATATTAAAGCCATCCATACGAGGCGCTTGATAACAGATGACAACGAGTATTATATCGTTTCAGTGTATAAGCTAACAGGGGTCGTCGTGAACTGATCATTCCGTGCTTTTTATGACCCTATACTCTCTTGAATACGACAACTTACCAACTAGGTCGAGAGACATATGGTCGTTCAGCAGCACCTCCAGTCGACTGGGCTCCAACACGGCCACACGGCAGGGGAGGTTGGCGACGCGTTCCAGTTTACGTGGCGTCTCCGACTCCATCACGGAGAAGGAAATCCATTTCTCGGCCGTGCAGGTTGCCGTTGGGTCTGGCTCGCTGAACGGAGCTGGTGTCGTGTTCTGGACATCGGGTGGCGGATTCTTGGAAAGGGCACGGGTGTTCTCTGTGTATGGGGTAAATGTGCATGGCAACAAGACGAGACAGAGAGCTATTCTACAGTGTAGCGCTATGCATTTTGTCGGTAGAAGTGTCATACCTTTGGCCATATGTGTCATTTCTTCATCTGTCCAGGGGGACCACAGCTCGCATGTCAGGCAACTAACGGGTATCGGACTCGTCGTGGAAAGGGCAAGGGTGTTCTCTGGAAAACAATATACACTTGTAGTAGCACGAACATAAGTAAAAGGAATTAGGATAAATATGTTAACTTCGAATGTGTACGGGGTAAATGTTACAATGGTATAATTGTCATGTGTCGATGTGTCATTATAGTACAGTGTAGCGCTATGCATTTTGTCGGTAGAAGTGTCATACCTTTGGCCATACGTGTCATTTCCTCATCTGTCCAGGGGGACCACAGCTCGCCTGTCACGCAACTAACGGGTATCGGACTCGAGCCGACTTCTGGGAAACCCGCGGGTACCGGGCTCGAGCCTACATCCAGGATACCCGGGGAGGCGGCTAGAGACTTGGGCGTGGGAGACTGCAGCACAGTCGAGTTATGCAGAGGCGTTGTGTATGGTGATACTGTCACAACGGCTTCTGGAAGGGAAGCACATAATAATTCGCTAGTTTCTATAAAATGTACAATTGGGTAGATGCTTCTGATGATGTGTATTCTTGAAAATGGTATTACATTATGTTGCGTTGTGTTATGTTGTGTTGACTCTCATAAACTTCGTGTTTCGCGGTTAGACATGACGAATTGACTAAAACGTCATCTGTACATGAATGTTGGTGAATGGAGGCAGCTACATACCTGTCCCGTCTCCGTCACCGTCCCGTCGTCTGAGAAGCTCCGTTCGGGTCTCGACTGATGACGTCACAGGGCGGGTCTGTGTTGTCGTCTGGGTGTCTACGCTGCTTGTCGTCTGGGTGTCTACGCTGCTTGTCGCCTGTGTTGTCGTCTGGGTGTCTACGCTGCTTGTCGCCTGTGTTGTCGTCTGGGTGTCGACGCTGCTTGCCGCTGGTGTTGTCGTTTGAGTTTTAGCGTCGTTGGTCCGTTCTGTACGGGTCTGTGTATCTGAAGGACAAAACAAACACACACATGTACACTGGAATGTGAAATTGGAGGCCAAAAAGCAATCCTGAGATGCTATTTTGTAGTATACTTATCTAGCAAAGTATACTTTGAGGGAGAAATTTTCAATTTCAGGATACATTTATTAGTTTTTATTATATTGAATTTATTACATTATCACAGCCAAAAAAAGAAAAGTATACTTTACAATGTTGGTGAAATAGGCTACTGATAGTATAGCTCTTGTATTTTGAACGAGGGTGCCAGGCGATCAGAGATCGGGAGCTAGACTCTCCATAAGTTGCTCCAGTCATAGAAGCAAAAAGGATGTTAGTGACATGTCACATGAGCCTCCTATCATTGGAGCAAGCGATATTCAATGTAGCAAGACATCAATAACACTGATGGAGGATGTACCTTTCAAAAACTTTAACGCACATTTCTAAGCCATTTGAAGGTGACATTGAGCACAGTGGGCTATCGAATGAAAATATGGATTATTGCAAATAATAAGTATATTATTATATGTATGGAGTTTCAAGCCAATCCTACTTACGGTAACAGACAGATGTACAGGCACCATACAGGGTGGAGATTATATGTACCGGATATTATTTTAGGGTCTGGGGTACATACAATGGAACTCAATACATAATCATATACCAAAATAAATAATATGTGCTCATTGTCGATATGACAACTGTGGCCAACGACCACCAAGAATCGTGATTATCAACGGAAGAATGCATGGGGAAACATTTTATAGATGGTAATGTTTATTCAGCAATAGGCCTACTGGCCCTTGAGCATACAATATAATACAACACAATATTTATCACAAGACGACAAACAGTGGTGAAGTATATATTGATTTACTAGTAAATATATGAATATCCATCATAATGCATTTGCATTATACTTTGGCCCACGATGTGAATACCATGTAGTTACCGTGATATCAAGCTCTCCGAGCACACGGTCCGTTCCCACGATCGACATCAGCAAGTTCGACCGTCCGCTCGAAATCGCCAACCCCGAGCATGCACCCGGAGCATGCACTCAGAAGGCGTTGCAGTACAGACAAAGTAATTGCATGTAGTTCTTCTCACTATCAGTTTGCCGTTTAGGACATACGCACAATCAATAAAATAAAAAGCAAAAATAATAATAAAGCCTAGGTTTAAGTATACCGTGTAGGCGAGTAGACACAAAGTTATTTCGAGAATATGGTTATGGTTATACCAACACGGGATGTAAGAAGTCTCCCAGCGCGTTATTCGAGTAATTTGCTTATTCGTACTGTATGCACGCTCTTTGCTCAATCGCTCTTAAGAAATATTGCCTTTATTGAAGCCGCCTGTGGGCAGGAATATGATATTTAGTTTCTCCCCCGCCAAAAACAGTAAACAGTTATAGTAATGCTGGTACATACCTGTTGTAGCCAATTTCGGCAGGAACAGTAGGCGGCGAATCGCCTCGTCCCTTCAACTCTCCAGCAGCCGTTGTAACAGCCCCAGGTTGCGACAATCCTGCACGAGTCGGCACACCGGGGGCTCTCTGGTGACCGTCACCTCCCTCATCCAGTGGGGCGTATGGCGGGGCGCGGGGGCGGGCACTTGGACGGCAAGAGGCAATCCGGGGCTGAAGATGGAGCGCCATAACGATCGCTCTGTGTGTATCTCCTGTAATGGAAGACGTGACCAATATGAACACATGATTAAAAGACAAACGTTTGTGCCATAGGGACCGCTCTGTGTAAATCTTCTGTAATGGGTGACGTGACCACTAGGAATAAATGGATTAAAGACAACCGTTTAGGGACGGCTCTGTGTAGATCTCCTGTAATGGGTGACGTGCCCAATATGAATACAAGGATTAAAAGACAAACGTTTGTGCCATTGGGACCACTCTGTGTAGATCGCATGTAATGCATAAGGTGACCACTAGGAATACATGGATTAAAGACAAACGGTTTGGGACGGCTCTGTGTATATCTCCTGTAATGGATGACGTGACCAGTAGGAATACACGGATAAAGACAAACGTTTGTGCCATAGGGACCGCTCTGTGTAGATCTCATATAATGAATAAGGTGACCAATATGAATACACGGATAAAGACAAACGTTTGTGCCATAGGGACCGCTCTGTGTATATCTCCTGTACTGGATGACATGACCAATGGGAATGCACGGATAAAGACAAACGTTGGTGCCCTAGGGACGGCTGCGTGTAGATTTTCTGTAATTGGTAACGTAAACTATATTATTCATATGTCTGGTTGTTCCATTTGACAAGAAAGGAAGGCCCCTGCAATATAACATGACAGTGTGTATTTTCAAAAAATAACAGCTTTATCCACGTATTCTGATAAGGATCTGCACTCCTTGAGGTTTTATAATATCAGCGACTTTGATGTAAAAAGATTACAAAATTGACTATATTTCCGTAAATTACGTCGACAGTTAATGAAAATTTCAGAGTACTATTCCGTATTTACTTTGACAATTCCATGCAATTTCTTGTCATTTACGACAATATCACAGTTGTTGTAAAATGTACGGTGCAAACTTATAAGCTACACGATCATGTGACTTGTCTCATTTATTTAGTCTCCACGATACGGTTCAAATGAATGATCAGAACATATACTGTTAGGAGAAATGAAAAAAAAACACGTAAAGTCCGAAGACTCTATGAAACACGGTGGCACGTATGAGATATATTGTATTTATCGCTACTAAAATCGTTTAAGTCTAAGAATGTAGTCAGATCCCGAAACTGTGCACGTGTGTCCAATTAGAGAATTATTATGTGCATAGATCGGCAGGCCGAGCATGTGATTTTATTACCTGCCATAAAACAGTCGATGCAAATTTAACCTCAAACAGAATGACCATGTATGTTGAAAACAATAGGCAAATTAGTATGCTGTGTGTAATCCCAAATATATAGATCATATTCTAATTATTATTACTATTCTTCTTCTGCGTTGAAGCATTGCTTCAGACATGGAGAAATTTATGTAGAACCGTTAGGAAAGAATGGTGGGACCAGTGCGTTATCAAACAGATTATTAGTTTGCCACTGGTCTGGGGAACCGATTTCTTTCCATCCGCAGTTACTTTGGTGGTACTAGATAAAGTGTTGTTAGATAACGTGGTGTTAGAAAGTGGTCCCAAACAGATTACGAGTTTGCCACAAGTATGCACCATTAGTAATCGCCATTAGTAATCGCATCCAAGTATTCTTACTATATTAGGCTGTGGTGTGGTAGCGGTGGTACGGTGACACTTGACGGACCCTGGTAACACGGACCGCCGGGTGCCACTGATCCCGCGTATTACCACCGCAACAGGCGACGTCTGATAGGCTTTGTTTTATCATATTCGAACTCGCTGGAATAAAACTCCGGGTCAGTATAATATATCATCGCTAGGTTATACTCGTGCTCAACTGAATGCTGCTCTCATCTGCCTGCTTCCGGCCCCGGCTTGCTGAGGCACAGCCGGGCTGTTGCAGCTCGGTGAATGAGTGTCACATGTCTTTACCGATTATATGGCACCAACCTGTGTGTCAAGTGCCGCCAGGGGTGGATTGGTTGTACCTGGGACCCGTTTTGCTCTGCATCACCGGTGCCAGGTTCTACCCAGTTACCCCCTCTCTTCTTCCCGCCTCCCGTGCACCGGGACACTGCGCGGAATTACAGGACCGTATTGGACCTAAGCAGTGTCCCATTTCGGCACACATTTATGCACATCTGTCCGCCCTGCACATACATATATCACATAAAACACTTCAAAATTCGGCTTTTATGGACTTATATGTCTGGGTATGGAAGATCATCGAGCCAATTCCCACCCTTAAATCTAAGAAATACAAATGGTGATGAAAAGTCATCTGTGCAAATGCTATTAAATTTTCATTTTCATTATCTGACTCATAGCCGGTCTGTCTTGTTGGCAAACCAAAAAGAAACAAACACACTGCCAATCAATACAGATCATCGATAGACAGCATCAAGTTTCGATTCGTCAAGTGTAGATACTGTTCAGATTTCAATGATGTACAAACACCGTTATCGATTGTAAATTTATATACTGGTTTCATTTACCACCAATGTCAAGTAGTCCTACCTGATCCTATATTAGTTTATTGATTAATTAGCAATTTAAAATACATAATTCACGGTACAGATTATTAAAAACTGAAACTATTATTTGGATAGAAATGTTTGAAAATAGACACATTCTTATTCAATATTTATTTATTTAAACGTATGTCGACGAACCAATTAATGTGAGCAAATGTTTTGTTAATCACCACGATTTTCTATTCGTCCGTCCATATGTCTATCCAAAAGAGACAAATACTAATCAATTATTGATTGACATTGATCTTGATTTCAAGATATGAAACATGTTACTGTCACATTTAAGCACACGTATACTTGTAATTTAAAACGAACATAAGAGAGAAAAAATAATTTAAAACCCGTAGTCCAATAAAGTATATTTCACAGTCAGGAAAATGCGAGAATTTTTAAAAGTTCGATTCTTAAATAAAAATGGACATATGAAGGCATAAACTTATTATTAAGATTTAAGTATCAAATTAAAGAAGGAAAACATATCTAAATTGTCATATGCTATAATAGAATGTACAATATAGATAAGTGTGCTATAAAGTTTGGTAAATGTAGACGATTTTGTTTTGTCGTAATATTTTGTATATAGCATATAAGGCGCAAATCTCTTGAATAAAAACTTAAATGGACATGGGAAAACAACTTTCTATTATATACATATTTATACCATACGAAGGATAATACTTTATACATTGATGCCTGATGCTATAATAGGATGACATTTAAAAAATAATGATGTTATAGACAATTTTCCAAAATATTGCTATATGTTTCCATATAAAATCTTGACCAGGTAAGCAGGCAGACAGCCTCGATAACAAGGGGAGTAACTGGCCATGCTAAGCCAGGCATATTGGCGAAATAGTCCAGTATGATATTACATCCCCTATATCAGTCCACATGTCAGTCCGTCCCATCTGCTCTATATGGGAAATGTAATTGTTGACACGTATCTCTGCAAATCCTGTTTAGTCCACAGAGTTACTTGTCCGTAACTAATACGCATGCAGCTTTCGTTCACCGGGAATTAGACAGAAATTTAATTCCTAGAGGCGGAAATTAATTCTTATTTTCATTGGGTCTGAATGTATCGGGGTTTTCACTTTCTATGTGTGGGGAACCTACTTCAAACGTCCTTGACAACTATTATAAATACAATTAATTTATTGAATCTGTACCAGTTTCTGAAATTTCTGATATTATTTAATCTGCAGAAATTTAATGTCGCTTCACACTCTTTTATTTAACATAGTTCTGGGGGTCCGTTTCACTAAACTTAGTACGACTAAAATGTTCGTAAGTGCAAATTTATGATAGTCTGTAAATTTCACATTAACAACGTTTTCTTGTAAACAAATATTGGATTTACATTTATTGAGCATATGCAGCTTGTGCTCAATAAATGTAAATTCATCAATTGAAATGTCCAGTCGATCCTGAAGTTGCACTTACGAACCTTTTAGTCCTATTAAGTTTAGTGAAACGACCCCTTGAACTAACGGCCCCCTGATTATTTAAACCAAAGTGTAGATCTACATGTCTACATGTCTACCACGTAGTTTATATAGGACGAACTTATACATTTCTACCACAAGGTGTATGATCACTAACAACAACAACAAGTACGGAAACTTCCAGAATCCATCTGATTCAAGGTACGTATTATTTTATATTGTCCTTATTACGTAACGGATTTTGATGAAATACGGCGCATCAAACGCGTCTTGTTAAGCTGCATTTGGTGGTCTTTGTATTTTCGGCCAAACTTCTGTCGTTTTTGCGAAGAATCGATTTCCGTTTCTACCGACACGGAAATCAATTCTTCGCAAAAACGACATAAGTCTGTGCCGAACTCCCTGAACCACCAAAATGAAGCTCATGAAGACGCGTTTGCTGCGCCATATTTCATCAAAATATGTTGCATATTAAGGAAAATATGAAATAATACTTACCTTGGAGTGGGCGACGTTGTTGTTGTAACCACGTGATCATGCACCTTGTACCAGGTCCAACAACAATACAAAAAGATGATGATGTGTGAGAAATCCTAATCTGGAATATCTCTATCCATCTCGCACAGCCCTCCCCCACCCCCACCCCGCAGACACCCACCACCACCCACTCCCCACTGAATAATTTGTGTTGTTTGCAGATTTTACAACTAGTATATATGGTAGCACCAAGTACTTAAAATACTTAACATTGAGGTAAATGTAAATTGTAATTTCTGTTCCCTCTCATATGTGGCTGGGGAAATGGGGCTTATGGGTTTTTCGACCAGTGTAGATACAGATAAGATTCTGCACAGATCTGCACTATTCGCCATTCCATCAATGAAACACCCGGCATTCTTATAACAAGGAATACAGCTCGTTATCAGACTACAAGAAGACGTTATTTGGTCAGACCAGTACATTTATAGGAGGGGCTTGTGTTCTATTTCTAATATGGAAATGGCTTGCAAAAAGTGCAGACCCTGATGAGACGGCTCGTTACGAGCCGGCTCATCTGGATCTACACTTGCAAACACAGCAAAAGAGGTCTGTAGTGTTTAAGAGTTAATATCCGCCCGCATCATTTTGCACACAAATAAAAACAGCCTTCGCCTAACCCCAAGGTCAAAGTCACTCATCCTTGTCCGTGCCGATGTCGTTATAAAGTTAGTATAGTATCACGAGTGCACAAGAAAACATAAAGAAAGTTCACAAGTTTTCCTTACTGGTACATGTACAGCGAAAATGCCAAAATATGCTAAGCCAAATTATCTCCCCTGCTTATCACAGTTTCTGATATCATATACTTGAATATTACACATGTTTTTAGGAATGTGATCAAATGAAACTGTGCGATTGATTATTATAATTATGCCGTTTATTGTGCATGAAGCGAAGACCCACCTATGGGATAACTGAGACATCATCTGACACGCATTCACTTTAAATAATTACTTACATAATGTCCTATATACTTAGCCCGTGTCAAAAATCCAGAGTCGGGCCCGTTATTGATGTTGATGATATCGTTTTCAAAAATGGTGGCCATCTTGGATTTGGCGGCTAGTTTTTCTTAGGGAAAATGTACACCCTGTATTGATTTATATTAAATATGTTCAATATCAGGCACAATCAAGTGAAAGTTTCCTTTTAATAATCATTTACGATTTCATCTACACTAATTCTGAGTGGTAGGTGGGTGGGGGTGAATAGGTGAAAAACGTGTGGCAGGGATTGTTACATGGTTAAATGGTATTTCACTGACTTTCTGCTGTTTTCTAAACATAATTAAGACCTTTTAAACTATCTCACCATCCCTGTCACGGTGTGTGTAATGTCCTAGCATGGGAGGGGTTTTGTCCGCCGTCGTAATTGGAGGGGTTTTGTCCGCCGCAGTAATGAGAGGGGTTTTGTCCCGGGGTGTTTTGTTCAGGCAGCAAATTTGGTAAGGAGGAGCGGGGGGTGAGGGTAATTGTCCGCCTGGGAGGGTGTTTTATCCATGTGGGAAAAAGATACTGGGAGGGGCTTTTCCGTATACCAATACATGGGCGTAGATAATGGTGCGACTGGTGCGACTGTCGCACCAATAATTCAAAATAGGTCAAAATGTCGCACCAATAATTTCTGCCAAAACCCGTTTTTGACGACATGTCGCACCAATATTTCAGCCGGGAATTGTTTGACTGTTTAGAATTGTATATTTCATATTATATAAAACAGGCAGTTAGATTTGGAAACGAAAGTAACCGTTTTATACACTGTTCCCCGAATTCCAGATATTCATATGACCACCGTCACGTACATGTACACTTGATGATTCGGACTTCGGTTTAACCCTGCCTACCAGACTGATCATTGTTATGCACACGCTTTGCATCCGCTTACATGACACAGACGAAACCGAAAGTAAACAGACGCTACATGTTTTAAATTATCAAGTTATCATGGGTGACTTCGTGTTTAAAGCAGCTGATCGTCAGCAAAAATGCAGAGCAAATAAAGTATATGTTCCAGAATCGGCAGGATAAGCTAATGAAAGCTGTCACTGCGAACAATTTGACATTCGACGGTACTAAACTTGAGGTGGACCAGTTGTCGGACGTGCTACTACCGTCAAAATACGAACACTTATCTGCATTCAAAGCGAAGGGAGACGGGAATTGTTTGTACAACGCCGCTTCTCTATGTGCTGTTGGTGAGAATCCATTCTATGTTTGCAAATAGTGTTGATCCAGTTTCAGCCTGGCTGTTCGAAACGAGACGTCATATCCGGGACTGGTTTGCAATTGAGTAATAAAGAGTCCTGTATGCATATGCCCGATTTTATACATATTGGATATTCGACTTTTTGTGTTTTTACTGATATTTTTAAACCAAAACATCCTCTAAAAATGTTACAATAGCAATATAATAAGGCAAATATATGCCCGATTTTTCATGATATGCGACAAGCGAGAGATTGTTCAGTGGCCTTAGACGGATACAAACGTATTTACGGTCAACCATGAAGCAAAATAGGTTAAACGGCTTGATGATGTAGTAGTAATAAGGGAGTCAAAATGATACCACCTACTGTGATATCATTTACAACCCTCTATAATACCCCCACCACCCCCAAAAAATAAAAAATTGGTTAACGAGGAAATTGTCTCCCGACAGCAAATTTATGAATTTTTGAAAAGAGGGAGTCAAAATTATATTGGAAATTGAACAGAAAAAACAATACCAATTATTAGAGAAAATGGATAATAAAATACAATGGGAATTGAAAGCTTATAATCGTTGTGTTGAAGAAGTTTACGAAGAATACGGGGGTTATAGTCCTATATATCAATTCTATAAATTGACAACACTAGGAGATATCGAATACATGAAATATCAGCGTAATTTATTACGCTCCGATAAAAACGTTGCATTTACAATATTATACCGGCAATTATGTGAACTATACAAGAGGCAAATACAAACATTAAGACTGATAATGCGTATCGGATATAAAACTAAGGTGTATTATATAAAATTGTTAAAACCCAACGATTCGTTTACGAATATACATTTCTACGATATCGCTTATAAAGATATATTGAACAAAAAATTAGCAAAATAAAGCCTCCACTCGTGCACAAACACCCCAGCGACTGGGCAGATTTCTAGCCGGCACCCAGCCACTGGGGTGTTGGGACCTTTCTTAAGTCCACGCATCTGTTGGCTCACAGTCTAGTTTTACGGGTTGCCTTGAACCCCATTGCCAATTCTTCCATTAAGAGAAACCAGCGAAGTAAGGCGAGCCTATGTGTGAATTTGGTTTCCGAAATTGCAAAGGTCTTAGGCAGAAATCTTTTAGGCCGGCACCTTTGAGCTACACAATTACATCGCCAAATACACACATATGCATAGACTGCTACCATTAAACAGACGAGACGGACGTCATACCGGAT
The DNA here is from genome assembly GCA_029237695.1 of Conchocele bisecta. Classification (NCBI taxonomy): domain Eukaryota; kingdom Metazoa; phylum Mollusca; class Bivalvia; order Lucinida; family Thyasiridae; genus Conchocele; species Conchocele bisecta. Next base: position 14,159,446 of record CM055270.1, on the reverse strand, counting down.
CAACAACATGCTATAAATTGACAACACTAGGAGATATCGAATACATGAAATATCAGCGTAATTTATTACTCTCCGATAAAAACGTTGCATTTACAATATTATACCGGCAATTATGTGAACTATACAAGAGGCAAATACAAACATTAAGACTGATAATGCGTATCGGATATAAAACTAAGGTGTATTATATAAAATTGTTAAAACCCAACGATTCGTTTACGAATATACATTTCTACGATATCGCTTATAAAGATATATTGAACAAAAAATAGCAAAAGCCTCCACTCGTGCACAACACCCCAGCGACTGGGCAGATTTCTAGCCGGCACCCAGCCACTGGGGTGTTGGGACCTTTCTTAAGTCCATGCATCTGTTGGCTCACAGTCTAGTTTTACGGGTTGCCTTGAACCCCATTGCCAATTCTTCCATTAAGAGAAACCAGCGAAGTAAGGCGAGCCTATGTGTGAATTTGGTTTCCGAAATTGCAAAGCTCTTAGGCAGAAATCTTTTAGGCCGGCACCTTTGAGCTACACAATTACATCGCCAAATACACACATATGCATAGACTGCTACCATTAAACAGACGAGACGGACGTCATACCGGATCAACAACATGGCATGCACGAGATGAGACCAATTGTTGTAAGGTCAACAAACATATATATACTCATCAGTTTCCTATACAACATACAAATGGTGTGCAAATTATAATTATTTATTAATACCTATTGGCGAAAGAAAACATGTGATGGTTCGTTATTTTGTTAATTTTATAATTAATTTTGTATATTTTTTTAATAATTTAAAGCTGAACACCCCCTATTATTACATAGTAATTAATTTATGTTAAAAAACCAATTGTTGTAAGGTCAACAAACATATATATACTCATCAGTTTCCTATACAACATACAAATGGTGTGCAAATTATAATTATTTATTAATACCTATTGGCGAAAGAAAACATGTGATGGTTCGTTATTTTGTTAATTTTATAATTAATTTTTATATTTTTTTAAATAAGTGAATTTAGCTGAACACATTATTATATTGATAGTAAATTAATTTATTGTTGTAACGACAATGTTTCAATATTACATGGGTTATGGCCCACAATGCGTAAATTAGATAGCCGAGGTAAACAGAGCCGAGTGTATAAATTACACGGGTTATGGCCCATACGTAAATTGATAGCCAAGGTAAACAGAGCCGAGTGTATCAATTACACAGACGGTATGTACAGTGTAATCCTCGACTGAATTAGTAATTCTCAGTGAAAAACATATGTTGTATAGGTATGTAAATTTGTTTACTGCACCAATATAATTAATAATTAATAATTTTTTCAAAATTATAAAATTAAGAAAATTAGAAAATTATTTCTTTTTTTAAAAATTATTTTATAAAATATCACAATGGTGCTGTAACATTTCCTCCGACTTTATTTCCAAGTTTTACCCTAAATTTATCCCAATCAGTACACTCAATTTTGGGCATGGTGGCGCGCGCCTTGATTCTTATATCATGTTTTAATTCTTCATATCTCCCCATTTCTTCCACCACGGATTCAAACTCTAAATTTGATATTTTCTTATCTGCCAACGCTTTGGACACCATAACGTTGATGCTGTTTTTCTTAGACCTAGCGAGAACGGATATTCTATCATGTTTTCTACTTTTTTTCTCGAGTTTTCCACCCGCCGCCCTAATTACCATACACAGCAACACAGAAACGGCCGACACCGCACATAAAATCCCCGCTACAGGAACCGTTATAATGGTGGATATAGTTGCAGCTGTCCCCGCCCCACACAACACAGAAACACTTGCCAGAACCGTACTAGATGCTTCAGCTATGTTCACCGCGCGCTTATATTTGTTAGCGTGTCTTTTTCTAATGCACATTCTCTAACTAAAATATCCTGCATAGCGACGATATTATTCAACCTAAAATCTGAACTTCTTTCGTTAATTGTACACAGTGTTGGTGGAGTGGTATTGAGAGTTGGATACAGTGATTCGTTCATATTTAAATTTTACAAATTTATTTCAATATATTAGTATTTTACAAATTAAGTTCAATTAACAATGAGACAATAGTGGAAGAACTCCCTGGGTCACCGATTTTCGTAACAAAGTTAATAACACTACCTTGGGAAAGTCTAATTCGATCATCACCGGAGAACGAAACCACCGTCGAACTATCTCCAGAGATTTTAGTGACTCCAATCCCCCGTTCTTCCCCATCTACTACAATATTTATCGCGACCGCGCCCACAGGTTTACCACTACCATTAACCGAGCAGACCGCCATTTGGATAACTTCACCTGCAGCTGTCATAGTGTACCCCCATCCCCCATTTATTACTCGCTTTGGCACCGAACGAATATTCATAGTGCCCCTCAACCAATGGGCCCCGCTTCTCAGCCCAAACTGTTATGGCACGTTTTAGCGTTTTCATTGTTCGCACTATTCCGGCAAGCGCACTGTTTGCGTTATATGCCTCAGTACGAATATTATAAGAGGCCTCCTCAAGAGCTTTGGTCGCGGCTATACGATCATGTTTCAGTTCCTCGGAAATTACGTTTATCTTTTCGTCTAGTTCGGCAACCGCCGCTTCTCTGTTGAGAGAGTGCTTTAAGACCAGCACATCATAAGCCTCCATCATATCCGCATGGTGGTCTTCTCGGGCTTTCTCAATACCCGTTCGGGTCTCTTTTTGAAATTCGGTTATTTTTTTGTCTAGTTCAGTAAGTGCCGCTTCTCTGTTGAGAGAGTCCTCTGAGCGCAACGCCCCATAAGCCTCCACAATGGCCTCCTTGTGGTCTTCTCGGACCCCCTCGGACCACCTGGTCTCTTTCAGAAATTCGGCTATTTTTCCGTCTAGTTCAGTAAGTGTCGCTTCTTTACTGAGAGAGTCCTCTAAGCGCAACGCATCATAAGCCTCCTCAATGGCCTCCGCAAGGTTCGACTGGTGATCTTCTCGGACTTTATCAATACCCGACCGGGTCTCTTTTCGAAATTTGGTTATTTTTTTATCTAGTTCGGCAACCGCCGCTTCTTTGCTGAGAGTCCTCTAAGCGCAACACCCTATAAGCCTCCATAAGGTCCGCCTGGTGGTCTTCTCGGTCTTTCTCAATACCCGACGTTGCCTCTTTTCGAAATTTGGTTATTTTTTTACCTTGTTCGGTAAATGCCGCATCTCTAATGAGAGAGTCCTCTAAGCGCAACGTAAGGGCCGCCTGGCGGTCTGCTCGGACTTTATCAATATCCGACCTGCTCTCTTTTCGAAATTTGGTTATTTTTTTACCTAGTTCGTTTAGTTCCGTTTCTCTGATGAGAGAGTCCTCTGAGCGCAACACCTTATAAGCCGCCTGATCTTTCTCAATTTGTGCAGTCGCCGTCAGCACTTCTACTCTAACATCTGATATACTCCTGTGAATCCCGTTTGTGACCTTCGATATAGTTTTATTGATCAGAGCCTTGGTTTTTTCAGTAGTTAAAAAGTCGTCTGTCGGGATGAATCCACCTTCTGCCGGTTCCAAATTCTTTGAATTTGTCACCCAATCGGAAGAACTACCTGGTCCGTATATACTCATTTTAATCTTAATTTTTTAATGATATTATTGGGCACCTATACTCGAATTGGAAATTTCGAGAACTACCGAAATCGGGTAATAGTTATTCAACTTTCTCGCTTGATCATCGAGAATAGAGACCGTAAATTCGTGGATATGTCCGGATTCCAAAACTTTCATCTCGGGGTGTGGGAAGTCTAAGGTCACAGTCTCGCCATAGAAACAGTCGCTGGCGGGCACGGTTTTCAGTAATGTGCTGGGGGATCCGTCTACCGTGTTGTACGATGTGTTCACCGATCCAGGTGCACCCTGAGAGTTTTCGTGAAGATGAAGTCCACCGGATTATCACCGACGTACTCACCCGGGGTAAACACTCCTTTGTTTGAGGAGTATGTCTCTCTAAAACCGAGTTGAATACCCAACCCCGGGGAGACCACTACCTTATTATCACTGCTGATGGTCATTGTTGCGAGCCCGGTAGCATTCGATACTGTGAGGTTGATTATACCGTCAAGCTCTGAGTTGACAAAATCTTTGAGCTGTCTTATTCCCCACAGTCCGTGAGGCAGCTTTACACCTAATTGTTGTCCATCCTTCACATAGTAAAACCCTTCGCTCTTCCCCACATTCTGGTGATTGATCTAAGGCCTACCCGGCGTTTTCCGCAGCAGTTGTCTATTACTTTTTGAAGTTCACAACTCCCTTTTTGAACATTAGTTATAGTAGCAAACATAATAATATCTTTCAATGGATACCAAAGCATTTAGCTTTAACTCTAATGTAAAGTACGCGGTCGGAGGTAAATACACGCAAAAAGACGTTGTTAACCCCCTTGTACACCCAACCGTAACGGTTAGACCGGACAGTGGCTTTGCCACCAACTTCCCTAACATCTTTGAACAATATAGGCTGCCCAAGATTACTACGATGGAGGCGGTAAGCGGGTGGAAAGCAACACCGATGCAGTTTTGGCAGAACCAAATAAATTTCGCTGTATGGTGCGCAACAGCCGGGTGTGGAGTTTCATATAAAGACCATCTGACATCCAAGAATGTCATGCTCCGAAGTGTCTACAACTTTCATGCGTATTATACTATTAGGAGGATTCTCAAAGAACTAGGTATTTCACTACCTCAAGACGACGCCTGGGATCCCATTTCCAACGCATACGACCGTATGGCGTTTGAAAGACTGTGTAACGAATTTAACGTTTCAAAAGACGCGGACTGGAGACAGAAAGCATTTCCTACCAGCACCGGCCTCGGGGGACGTTCTCATTCACGGCCAGTCCGGGAATTGGACGCAGACTGATTTTAGACACGATCACTCCGGTGACCACATCGTCAGTCGGAACGCCGGGAATTTTGACCACGCGACTATGACTTTCGGGCCGGAAGTGTCTGGAGGTCGGCACTGTGGCGTGTTTTCTTGTAAAATGTTACCTCCGAAACGGGCTCACGTCGATTACATACAGCAGGCTGCTGAGGTTCAGGACGCGTGGGGTACATTTATGTTAGATAAGGGTATAGGGTTCACGCAGGCCGGGGTTACTCGCGTTACTCCATTCGCACGTACGTCTGGGCCATCCTCGGCGCACAGAAGCAAACTCGCAGTTCTATACTGGGCACGGGAACAGCGTTTGATGCACAAAAACAATTCTTGGCACTTGTAGAGGACGCCATCTCAGCTAGGGTGGACCTGGAGAAGGCGATCCAGAATTATCAAGACGTTTTGCAGAATGCCAGCACCCCAGTAGACTATGTATTTGGAATAGGTCTTTATATGGCGCCGAGCAATATGATACTACGAGACGACCCGGTTGACGGTTACAATAATCAGATCGTAATCGCCACCGCCAATCAAAAAATCGGCCACACGGTAACGTGAACACGGAATATCATCAAGCGCACCCCCAACATGATCGGGTTCAACAGTGGAACCGATTTCATAAAACACAAAATGGATACACCTCCCCCAATTCGTAAATTGAACCCAGTAACCCCAATTCGTAAATTGGATGCACCATCGAGTTCC